>JAWWLV010000121.1:71570681-71617670 GCA_035041135.1 Platyrinchus mystaceus | reverse complement strand
TACCTAAAAATAATAAAGCCTGTCTCACTTTACTAACTCCCATGGAGTCGTCTAGTGTTTCCACAAGCTCGTCCTCCGACATTACGTGTTTAAAGATGGATTTGTAGACTGGCAGAAGAAAGATTCACCAGTTATTATTCCCAAAACACTATGGATGCAACAGATGGCAGCTGGAAAGGCTTATGAAAGTAAGATCCAATAAACACTCATCCTCTTCAGAAACCTCTTCCCTACCCTATCTTGTACAAGATTCTCGCTCAGGGGAGACACTAAGCTCAGTAGAACTTTAGTGTAGTCCAGTACTGCTGTGGCTTTAATTGTTTTCACTTGTGGGATTTTGGCAGTGTATTTTAGTAAAACAGTCCTATTTTTTAATCTTTTTTTTTTACTAGCTGTGTACGCAAAAATAAGAAAATCTGACTTTCCCACATCAACCCTTTGGGGCCTTTCTGTATGGTCTGTGGCTGTGTCTTCAGTCTTTATTTGCAGCCAGCCAGCACTGGTAGGTAGGAATGCTCTCTGAAGCCATCTACTCTTCATCTTAAGATCAAACTCCCAGAACATCTGACCCTGAGTCAGTTTTACAAATCGGACCTTGTTCTCTGTTAAAAAGTTTCCCACAAGGCTTCTTCATCAGACAGTGGAAAAGGTATGTATCATTAATGCTATGCAATTCCATTAGAAATTATGGGTTTCCTATCTAGGACAAAGAGATAATACATAATCCCCATATGTATAGAATATTTGGTCCTGAAGAACTTTTACATAAGCAACAAAAACAAGTAAGTCTACGCAACAGTTATTGCAGAATCAGAGTGCTATACGTCTACTTTTAAACCCATTAAAACTTGTTCCTTCTTTATTTTTAAACCCTAAAATGTAGGCAGGTAATGGAACTTAATGTATCAGTCTGGACTGAGTCTAAAATCATACCACCATTTAAAAAACAGATTTTTTTTCCATCAAGTTCAGAAATATGCCTAGGAAATCTGACTGTTTTATACCTGCAGAAAATGTCACAACCACAAAATATTGGTCTTTTTTATCCAAGAGATGTTGATATTAATATTAAAACTCTCTGAGGCAAGGCACTTTCATCTATATTTCATTTCGCATTTATATTCAGTCTCGTGTTTTACTGAACCATCTGCATCTCTATCTGTCTTTAAAATGTTCTGTGGGAAGAATTCTCCTCACTGATTTATACCTTGATCAAGCTGAGTGGAACAAACACATACATTCTGGAGACCAACTACAGGTGCTGAGTCTCTGATAAATGCTGAGAAGTTTCCCAGCTCCTGTAAATTGTATCATGATATCCACTTTTCTGTCTACATTTTATCCACTTAAGAAGATGGGCTAACTGAGGCTCAAAAAAAAATTAAGAGCTGTTAGGATCACAGAGACTGAAGGAAAAAAATTATCTTCCAATGCTGCATGAAAGAACTTTTTATCTAACATGTATGGCAATTAATATTTTTAAAAGATAGAACAGCCTTTTTCCAGTATTTTGGAGCAAATAAAAACAAATAAAAATGTTTGAAGTCTACCTTCCCACACATCCTGTTCATCAGGTCAAAAGTCATATATATATTTAAATCTCCACCAAAACACCTGTACAACTTGCCTTTGGACTGCATAAAATTTCTCCCTTGTGGTAACATAGCTATTTGAATGAGTCTTCAAAATCACTGCAGTGACCACTAACCTAAGACCACCACTATCAAAGGAGTGCATTACTGCTGAGCATTATGGCTGCTCAGCCCCCACTGCGACATCCCAGCTTCCCACTTCCTAAATCAGCCATGTCCACACATAAGCTGGCAGTTGCCTAGGACTGCTGCGAGCAGCCCACCTAAGCGATTGCCCTCATATCCCAACAGTCTTCAGGGGCAAACAGAAATGGGATCCAGCCACTGTGAAGCAGCAATGTATATAAAACAGTTTGCATATCATTTATCAGAACAGGATTTTTCCATGACTCTTCTAAGAGGAAATCACCCTTCTGCACAGGCAATATGGCAGCGGTATCTCTCAGCTTCCCTGACTGAGGATGCTGAGTGCACACAGCTGACATATACTTGCACTGTAAAGTTTTTGGAGAACAAGAGTCTTTCTATTTATGCCTATATAGTAATATTTCCTGTCCATGAATAGAGCATGTAGGCATAAAATAATCACTAACAAAACAATTGCACTGCACTAGAGTATGAAACCATAACTCTGCTCAGGATTTTTATTTTATTGCTCTTGTATTGATATATTGGTGCACTGTACTCCAATATGTATAGACAAATATATTTAAATCATGCTTATTATGGTACAGCTATTCCACTTAAGCGTCCAGGGAAATCTCTTTTTGGGTTTTTGAGCACTAAATTGATTTCAATGGAAAACAATTTCTTTAGTCTTTCCAAAAAGAAATGCTTCTGAGTGAAACAACAACTCAGTATTTCAGCCTCTGCTCACTTGAAACTCGTATATCCTACTGCATATGATGGTTCCTGCTAGCATACAGTACATAAATGACTCCTGTTGAACACGAAAATATAAGACGTACAACAGGTGACACAGGCTCTTGAGGATCAGTGATGAATCTGGTCATCCAAATTTTATGTAGGTGACCAGAAACAGAGGAAGCTCTTTGATGTCCCTGAACACTGTATTATGACCCTCACACCCTTATTCCATGGGTGAATGAGGCTTTGAATAGATGGACAACACCTCTCTAGATAGTGCACATTGCATTTTCCACAGTGTCAGTTTGAACATAAAGGAGGGATTAGGATAGCGTCAGTCTGAGCAGAGGCCTGCCCTACAAACACTACAGCTTGGTGGGGCATCTCATTTGTAAAGTACTACACAAGGGAAATGAAGTCAGCAAAGGCATAGCCTTGTTTTCACAAGTTGAAATGAGCATAAGAGCATGCTTTTGTTTGGTCTGAGAGTACTGATTAAATTCACAGAAAATGTCAAGGAATCAGCTTCACAAAATTTTTATGCAGAATGCTCTGGGGGGCTCCAGTTTCACTACAGCTCTGAAGCAGAGGAGACCAGTGATAGGAAAAAAAAGATGCTATTTCCCTATTTGAGTTCCCAAGTTGTCTGACATCTTCCCTTCTAATTCCCTTTCTTTACATACTTTTAATTAATTGAAGAAATCACATGATGAATACAGAGAGTTAATTTTTCCACTGATTAAAAAGAAATCATTGCCAAGTTGCAATCGAAAAAAGAAAAGGAAGACGTGCATCTCCCATGCATTTACATTATGAATGATGTTTGCCAGTCAATAGGAGTATTAGTCTGATACACTGTCTGACAAGTTCCCAGTGAAAATGAGTTCTGTAGCTGAGAAATGCAGACTGCTATCTGACTTATTTGTATTAACAGTGAGCTAATTCTAAGAGATGACAATGATTGTGGCAGCAAAAAGACCTATCTACAAGAAATCAAATTTGGCACAAAAAGGACACTCTGAAGTCCTATCATGCCAAACAAAAACCTTCCTTCCCCAGCTGAGAATGTTTAATTCTCAAATATTCAGAAATAAAGAGATTGTATTAAAAATCATGAGATGCTTTAATTTCATACCAGGTTATATATAATTCGTATATCCAAGCTTCTCTGCTTAACAAGACACCTAAATTTGAATTTTTTTTAAATGAAAGTTGAAATTCTACTGTAATCACAGAACTTATGGCAGGCCTTCAAGAAAAGACACTTACTACATTAAAATCACAAGAGCTGGCAACAATGAGTCTGATTCTGACAGGAGCTTTAGCACTTTCTAACTTTAGCAGTGCTAATTAATGATTAGCAAGCTTCTGTTTCACACAACAATCCTGCACTTTCCAAACTTATTTTAAAACTTTTGTGTACATATACTAGCAACACATTATACCCAGCAAAAAACAAGTACAATATCCAGAACATGGGGAACAGTGAAACAAAAATTAATCTGTGACCCTGGAAGGGTTTTTTGTTGCTTATTTTACTTTGATTTGGTTTTTTTCTTTCCTGAGAAAATAATTTGTATAAATGTTATTTCTCTCATCATATGGTAGTTAGATAATTTAAGGAGGGGGTTTACAGAGTCTTTTATCTTAATCAAAACTAGCAATTAAGAAAAAAGCCAAAACAAAACAACAAAATCAACAACCTTTGACTGAAGCCCCAAATCATTTCATACCCAATATTATTAAAACATCTTCTCTGTACGTGTTGGAAGAAAATTTTAAAAATTGCAATCTTTTGTCTGCACCAAAGTTGGGGGAACCAGGAGTTAGATAAGGAGGGAAGGTTTAAAGAAATATCTGTCATACTTTCCAACATTTAAAAGAGTTTCCTGGCACAGCTCTGAGACTCCTTGCTGCCCAGGGGAAGAAGACAGTTGTGGGGAATTTTATATAAGTTTAATATAAGTAACTAATTTTCCAGGATCTCAGAAAGCTTAGCAATGTTTCA
This sequence comes from Platyrinchus mystaceus, assembly GCA_035041135.1. Lineage (NCBI taxonomy): Eukaryota > Metazoa > Chordata > Aves > Passeriformes > Tyrannidae > Platyrinchus > Platyrinchus mystaceus. Next base: position 71,613,203 of record JAWWLV010000121.1, on the reverse strand, counting down.
TCTAACCAGCCGCAGTCACAAAAACAGTGCTGTGCTACAGCTGCTGGCAGCAGAAACTGTGTTAGGTCTGTTCTGTATTCCAATTTAACCTCATTCTGCCTGTCCTGTCTTTTTCTTATTCAAGTTTGTGTACTTTGCCATCGTTATCATCACCACCACCACCACTTCTTTTGGGCATATGGTAGTCTTCACTTGCCATACTTACAGCACCTTAACCTTCCTGAGCCCACTGCTTTCATCCCAGGTAAAGCATCTTCTTTCTTCTTGCTGTTCTGGAAACTTGCAGCCCCTGTATGAGTGCATGGCAGAGGCTCCCAGTGGTGGCAAAAGCAGCAAAACAGGTTGTGACAGTCAGTTCCATGCACAGCCAGTGTCCATAATTCCTCAGCTTCTCCTTTAGGTGGCTGGGGCCACAAAGTCGCTTGTATTGACAGTGCACAGACAAGACCAAGACATCTGTTCCTGAAACAACTGTATATTCTTGGAAATATTTAAGCATAGCCAAACAGCATGAGTTTCATTAAATGGGAAAGGAGTATCTGTATTTTCCAAAGGAAATAGTATCCTTGAACAAGCTAGAGAAGACTAGTACAGCTACTGCACTTCAGTAAATCTTTTTATTCTGCTAATTGTCATTAGTGACCACAAGTAAACCAGCTCCAGTTAAAAAAAAACCCTAATAATGGATCCATTAATCTATACTTCCGTACCTATTTTATATGAATTATGGAAATGAAACATGGAAAAGGATCAAAGAGCACACACAGGTTCTTTTTACAGAATTTCTAACACAGTGAGATATTATGCATTCATTGGGTCATACAAAGCTTGGCATTATGGATAGACAAGAGACTAACAAAATAATGATCAATTTTTCATAATTTATTATGTTTTCTGTTGACCTTATTTGTCCCTTATCTTTTTACACACTGTCTAAAATGCCACAGCACATCAACTCAGCCAGACAGGACAGCAGGTATTTTTAATGCATAAGAACATCTTGTATTCCTTTAGAAAAAAAAAAAAAAAACTTTACTAATTCTGGGGAAAGGAGAGAAGAAGCTGGAAGAAGCAGAGCATAAAATGTTACAAATTAAATTTTATGAAAGTTATGTCTACCGCACAGTGAGGCACAGCAATGCATTAGTTAGAATTCGTACTGATCTTTATCTCAAGAATTGTGTTGTCCGAGTAATTAGAAATTTAATGTTACATTCTAGCCTAACTTTTCTGCCATGTTTGTCATCAGCCAGAAGGATCATGATTAAGAATGTAATCAACAATTTCCTCTTGACACAAACACAGACTCCTACTAAAACAGATGAGAATTTTTTTTTTTTTAGTCGTCTTCTGAAGCTTTCTACCAAGTAAAACATCATCCGTAACAGCACAGTACACCAGCAGGCATGAAAGTCTAGTAGACCTCTGCAGTTTATGTCAAAGATAACGTATTTGATCTGTGTTATCTTAGAGTGCAATACACAGCCACTTGGACAGCAGTGTCTCCCTCATAGAGGGTAAAGTAGAGCACTGTGAAGTGTCCTCAGAGATTAGGAAAACCTCTTTTCCCACAATAAATTAGAGTGAATTGAAGTTAAAAGGAGAGGAGGGGGACATCTTTTTGCAGATATTTCCATTTTGTTTGCAACTTCTAGTGGGTATTTTTGCAAACATGAGTTACCCTAATGTGCTTATTAATGCTTAAAACATTCTGTTAGGAAAAACCATTACAATGTTGTTTCCCATTACCAAAATGGGAAACAACATTATTTATAAGGTTATCATTTCATACTGTGATGTGCATAATTAAGTTCATCATGCCATTTATTTAACAAAATATTTTAGCTACATCTGTGAGTTTTACTTTGTTAAAATTACAAAAATTCTTTCATTTGAACCAGTTTCTATTTTCATAAACAGATTGACCTATTCTTTAAGTGGTAAAATATATTCTATATTATTTAGGCATCATTATTATAAAATTAACTATTTTCAAGTATTCCTCCTGCTCATCAAAACGGATAAATCCTTACATTAAGGAGGCATCAATGAACAAACAGTAGAAGTCACACTTTTCACATTTTAGACCAGAAGGTACACACTCATTACACACATTAGCAGATAACCTGCATGATTCTGAGCTCTTCATAAATGCATTCTCTTGTATGATGATATGGATTTCCTTATCACATCTTGCATTTACTTATTTTCAGTATCAGTTATCAAAGAGTTATCAAAGAAAAGGGAGTACTCTCTACTAAAAAAATCTATGTTGCTTTACTGGCAACAAAATTCCCCATTTAAGACAGAGAAATGGGAAAAAGTCACTTACATCATTTAAGCAAACATTAAGTTTTCCTATAATATGATAAATGACAAGCTGAGATTTATTCCCCAAACAACTACTTGTGCCACAAAATACCTTAAAACAAACCTACTGGTGCAAAAATTCCAAAAGTCATTGTGAAAAGTGTTAAAGAAAGAGCATAATAGGCATTACAAATTTCATAAATTACTACAACAGCAGGCAGAAAAGGGGGAATGGCTTTAAAGTGAAAGAGGGTAGGTTCAGAATAGGTATTAGGAAGAAATTCTTGACTTTGAGGGTGGTAGGGCACTGGCACAGGTTGTCCAGAGCAGCTGTGGATGCCCCATCCCTGGAAGCATTCCTGGACAGCTTGCACGGGGTTTTGAGAAAGCTGGTCTAGTGCAAGGTGTCCCTGCCCATGGTGCCCATGGCAGGGCAGTTGAAAATGGATTATCCCTTCCTACCTAAACCATTCTTTGCCTTTCTGAGTTTTATAGCAAGTGGATAGAGACTCGGATGACTTAAGTTTTTCAGTAGGTATTTCTAGAACTTGATGAGCTGCATCAAGGGACAATGGAGAGTTGTGATAAGATTTCTGTGACTGAGTAGAACATCATTAAGCAGTTGGAGAACTTTTGTATCATAGTGGATTTTCAAACAGGATGAATATGTTCTATCAATATCAACATTTTGCTATTAGAAAATATTATTATTATTGTGTATTCTAAGCCTTGCCTTTTTTTAAGGTGTCCTATATTCAGGAAAAAAAAATATAAGAAAAGCTATTGCAGAAATACATACAGCTTAGTTGTCAAAGATGACATTTGATTCTATGTTCACCTGAACTGAGTAGTGGTCATCTCCCATATGTGGTGGTGCATCCCCCCCCCTTCGTCCTTCAGGCCGCACTATGACCTGAGAAATTTTGTCATGCTGTCACTTTTATATTAAACCTGGTTTTTTGATACCTTTGCCACTGATTCTTTAAGCAAACTTAAAACATTCATTCACGACATCATGGGATGACCAAGAGTAAACTCCATACTTGAGTACTCTACCTGAGAAAAATATGCTTACACTTACCTATATTCTTATCACTTGTAGCTTGAAAGAGTTCTGATTTGAGAAAAGCAGATATCAAAACCATTTAGAAGTCTCAGCTGTGTATTAGCTTTTGTAGAGTGTATTCCTGCATGGATCAACCCACCTGTACTGAGTCATTTTGCTTTCTGCTGGAAAAAGGCATTTGTGGAGGGACAAGTTTAATCAGTAAGGTCAGAGTGTTTCTAATATACATTTCATAAAGATTTAACACAGAACAAGTTCCCCTACAAATGTTTTTCTTAATGAAGAAACCCTAAAATACTGCAATATACATAAAAGCTTATAAAAATTCTTTAGTTATAAGAACGGTGGTAGACATTATTTCTCTTCTGGTACTCTTCAAGACCACGTTTTTTCTTTTTTCTCTCATTTTATGCTTAACCGTGTAAAATGTAGTAAGATTTACGAACACCTTCTCCTTGAACTTTGGGCATCCTTACCAAGGAGCAGCCATCTTTATATAAGAACAGTAGATATGATCTATGTATTTGAAATGAGAGAACTAAATATACTGGGATGTACAAGCATCTTGTTAGATTCTACTAAGAGCTTTTTCTGTTAACCAGAATGAATGTTTATGCCAAGAATTCTGAAGTTATAGTAGAGAACATGATTTTCTTACTCCATTTTCTGGGTTGAAAACCACGTTCCCTGCATATATATATATATATATATATGCACCTTCTTTTTCTCCTTTTCTTATCCATTATCTTCCTGATTTCCATTGAAAGAAAAGTGGCATATTGGTTGCACAGAAGATGTAAAATACCCAGTATGTCCACATTAGCCTGGCAGACAAAAGACTAAGCAGCTGGCATTGTCCTACCCTGAGGTGAAGCTAGGTGAACAGGACATGAAAATTATGCACATAACATGAGAAATTGCTGGACATGTCAGAGATTAATCTAAGAAACTGATGAAAGTTACAGATAGTGCCAAAAGGGACATCTGGTTTTGACAGATGGATAAAATGCATTATGTGAAAAATGGTTGAAATTCACAGATAGTGGAGGGGAGTATTAGGACCTTTTAAGGAACAGATTCTTGCAAGGCCAGCAATGCCCAGATGACCACATCAATAATACCTTTTGAGACCCAGATTAACCTGTTTTCAACACCTAAAATGCCAAATTTGAGCACAAGTGTATCACTGGGACCAAGGTGAAAAAATTTGGCCAGACTGTTTATTGCTATTTGGTGTGTTGGTTCAAGACCCTGAGGAAGCAGTTTATATTGTAAGCTATTGTAAGACCAAGGCAGCAGGTCTCCCGATAAGGAAATGTTGCTTTTAGATGAGGTTGAACAGATTGCATCTGTTCAAAAAGTCATTGGAGAAGAATGATCCACAGAAGAGTCCTTCTCCTCCAGTCATCCACTCCATCTCTTTCTGATGGTTTACAGTTCCCTCCCTATACACCATAGTAGGAGCTGAACACAGGAGACGGCAAAGCTACCGCCAATAACTTTTGTCTTATAGGTTCACAACATGTCCAAGGGCACAAAATTATTTTAGGTGATTGAAGAATTTGACCTTCAGGCCAGATAAGGACCTCTGTGTTTTAATGATGTCATCTGGATGGCTTGCCACAACCTGCTGAGACAATGTTAAATTAGACATTTCTGTCTACATTATGTACTGACTCATAAAAGCACCATAACAGTAAATGAGATCAGTGATCTTCTCTATGTATTTACAGACAGCTCTGCAGTTTCAATTTTTCTCTTTTAACATTTTCCATAATTGATATGCAGTGCTTTCCTATGGATAGCTCAGATTTGCTCTGCTTTGTGAAGAATGTCAGCCTTTTGAGTTTCCTCAAACCCTTTAAACTAAGGATGCGTATGAAAGGGCAGAGCTTGTTAGAGGGCACTTTGAACAGCAGAAAACTATCAGTCAAAACAGTGGCTTGATAATGCAGCTGAAGCAGTGAGTTATCTCAGAATGAACAGTGCCTCACCCAATTAACCTGATATCAGAGTGGAAGTCCATCTGAACAAAAACAAAAGAAAAACTTGGGGGGGGGGAGGGAAGAGAGAGCAAGAGCAAGGAGAGAATCTTTTACTCCAGAGGTTTTCTTTTGCTGCAGCCTTTCTAAGCACAAGCCAGAGCAGATGATCAGTGCAGCAACCTGTTGCAGAAATCACCTGTGGTTTGATAAGGTCAAAGCAAAGCCATTTTCCATCCTTTCAAAATATAAAGGTCTGGTAAGAGAAACTTGTTAGCCAGAATGACAGTCTTATTATAAAGAATGTAGCATCTTTGGTCAGAAACTGTTGAAAATCCTAGTTTGCTATTTTGCTACAGTCCTAAAAATACCAGCAACTTTTGCTGAAGTTCTGTAAAAGTTTGGTATAACAATTCTTCTTATGAAAGTAGTACCTCAATGAATAAAGCCCTGTTATGCCTGAAGACCTAGTACTGTGTGTCATCCCCTTCGATGCATCCACAAAAGCAAAAATTGAGCAAAAGTCCTACTAAACAAAATAATATTTGGTTGCTAAAATTGGCAACCTGAAAGCATAAAATTGAGCATCATGACATAATTGAAAATAAATGGTGGATCATATTGGTCACAATGAGACAACTGAAAGCCTCACTCTCGTCAGTTGAATCAAAGTAACACACACAATCCACTACATTTACAGACCCCAGTATCCAGCTATACCTCAAGCAACAGGGAGAGTTAAATCATCCTATTCCTGTTCCCACGTTTTTGAATTAGAATGGATGTGAGATTTTTACTCTCAAATTGTAGACATACAAGTGTCCAGAAGGGAGACCAAGCTATAAATCAGCTGCATTCAGTGAGGCCAAATCAATGGAAGACTGAGACTTCTGTTTGCTTACAATTCCTAAAGCCAGTCAGTGGGAAGATGTTCTCTAAATGGATTGTTTGCTATCCTAATAGCAGTTGTTTCCTAATACTCAGATAAATAATCCTTGATCCAAATGGAGTTCATTCCATCTTGTCCTTGCTCAGCAGACAGAGAACAACTGCTCACTATCTTTTTATAACAGCCTTTAAACACAAGATCACTTAATAACTCAGCCTCTTCTTCCCTACACTAAGCAGATACTCTTATTTCAAACTTTCCTTATAGATCATGTCCCTGGACTGTCTTTGTGCTCTCTCCTGGACTCTAATGTATTTTAGTCACATCTTATTTTAAGACCATTAACCAAGCAGTGGGGAAAGTATTCTTTCTGAGGCCTTACCATCCCTCACCAAGACTTTTGTGCTCTCTTTTTTAATATTCCTAGTAATACATATCAAAATTATCAGGGTTTACATATTTTTTGATAGTAACTTTAAGTTTTATGTAACAATTCCAAGGTGATGTGCATTTCCAGATCCTCATTTTATTTTTAGGATATTTTTCAATAGGATCTGACTAACATCTTACAAAGAACACTGTGTAGACTGAATAATCATCAGAGCTTGAAAGAAATGGGCTTTATTCAATAAACAAGGAAGAAGGTTTGAGACAAAGGTATCTCTCTGAGTCCATGACACTGACTCGTACATAGTTTGTGAGAGACCTTTAACCCATATATTGGCTTAGTCTGTCATTTCTTATTTGTGCATTTGATTTATCCTTGATGAAGTGTAGCCCTTTCTACTCCTCTTTTGTCAAGAGGTAATTGAAAATCTGAACCATCCCTTGAATGAGGTGGTAATCTTCCCAGTTTGATGTCAGACATAACACCTAATGTGCCACCCTTTCCACTATCCAAGTCATTAGCAAAAAAAGTGGAACAAAATTGGCCAAGAACAAATCCAGCTGAGCATCCACCGATGACAATTTCTCCTCAGATGCTTTTCCTTTGAGCCTGGAGTAGTGGGAACTAGAGCAAGTAATGGAAGTGGGTTCTTTGACAGGACAATAGTGATATGTCTCACAAAGCTAAAGGACTATGGGAACTGTTGCACAAACACGATTTAGTCTTCTAATAAGATTGCAGCAGATCATATTATTAGAGTAAGAAAATATGAGAGAAGGAAATTGTCGATGATTGTGTTTTCTAGTGTTCTGAGGCAATTTTGAGCAACCGTATCTTCTTACCCATGTGTAAAGTTATATATCACTACAAAACTACCATAAAAATCCACTGTCTATTTCCTGTTCCAGATTGATTTTTTTCAAATAGTGACTTACACAAGAATCCAGTAGCTTCTTAGCTACTACTTTGGCTTCAATGAGAAGCTAGTGTTTTATATTATAACTCCACCTCTTCTCTCACATTGATGAGTAACATTAAGGAAAAATGTGTATTTTTATTAATGAATATTTAGTACAGGAGATTAAATCCTTCAGTCTGTGTACAGAACAAGCTTCAACTAATACCAGTGTTAGTTCATCCTGTAAAAAGACTGATAATTTTTGCCCATAGGAACTGTTTAGATTTCATATGCATAATCTGAGAAAGTCAGATTTTAGCTGTACTGTATTTTAGCATAGATTTGTAAAGACAGTTAAGGACACAATAATATAGGTTTTGCAGTATTTGTTTACATTTACAGAGTCCTTTTTTTCAGGTTGAATATGATGGGAATTCTAAAACAGCCTGTAATGTGCACTGAGGGGTTTGTGCTGAAATTTTAAAAATCTTACTAAGTAGCTAGTTTTAAATATTTGGCTATATAGACAGAGATATATATAATAACAAAAAGAATAAATACTCAATAAGAAATAATATTAATAATAGTAAAAGCTGCAGTAACAGTGGCAGCCATAATAGTAATAGTAATTCAGTGTAATGCCTTACTATTCAAACATTAAAACTATCAAGACATAAATGCTGAAATATATAAAAGAAAAAAAAATGGGGCCTAATTCTCTTGTGATAGATATTTATGAAATAAAAATGGACCCAGAGCAGCATGGAACTAGCCAAAATTTATTCACAAATGTACAGTTTCCCACCCCTTATGCATAAGTTGATTATTATTCTCATATATAATCTTATTTAACAATATACTTAATCTTTAAAGACATAATCAGAGTTGGCATAGGAATTTTTCAATGAAGATATTATTGTAGATAAATAACAACAGCAAGGTTTATTGTTCTGAATTGCTTTTTCCTAATACAGGCACTGTGACTTTCAGTGTGCAAATAACCATTTCTGAAGGGTACTAAAAATTCCTTTGTGCCAGCACAAAGTCTACTTCTGAGTCTACACAGAAGTGGGGCTTGATTTCATCCATTTTTTAGGATCAGTATTTCCATAAAAAAAAAAAGAAACATTTTATCCACTGTAAGCCCTACTCAATAACCCTAAATATATGTGTAATGTTGTTAGCACAGACTTCCTATGCTTTATAACTTTAGCAGTCTCCTGAGATGTAGTATTGAGGTCGTTTCCCATATTATTTCCTGTGTTTTGCAGCAAATAACCAAGTAAGCTTTCCGTAAGACAAGGCACCTTCTTTCTGCTCATGACACATTCATGTCTTAAATATCTAAAAAATAAATAAAAAAAAAATAAAAAAAAAATTAAAAGGATTAATTTAATCCTTATATTTTTTTTAATTGAAGCTTAAACAATAATGTTTTTCTTTCCTCAATTCACCTCTCACATAGCTCCTTGACTTGTTATTTGGGCAGCAGAGTCCCATGACATTTTGCATTCTCATTAAGGTTTTAAAAATACTGATTATAAATAATCAGTAGTGACTATCCACTAGGGGTTATTTGTTGGTTTTGTTTTTGTTTTTGCTGTTGTTTTGGGTTTGTTGTTTTTGATTTTTTTCTTAGCTTGTCAACTAGATCTCCTAAAGTTTACTGAAATTACTTATTAAAATTAAGCCTTTATTTGAAGTGTTATGAAAAAGACAGTGCTAAAACAGTGCCTTTCAGAGTTATAACTTAGAAAATCAGGTGGTGTGAAATAATACCTCTAAAATATAAGATGAAAGTAGCAGCATGTCATGTGTTATCTTTTTTCTCTGATTAGAAACATGTTAAGAATATCTTTAAGGAAAGTTCTAAGGAGCTCAAGCCATCGTTTTCTTCTGGTGATCCCAGACATGTCTCATCAATTAATTCATAGGATCATAGAGTAAGATGAGTTGGGAGGGACCCATTAGGATCATTGAGTCCAACTCCTGACCCTTCAAAAACAGAAGGATCATTGAGTCCAACTCCTGACCCTTCAAAAACAAACATGCTAAGAAAAACTAGGAATGTTTAAGCAACTGGCATATTATTTTGGTCAAGAAAGTAACCAGCAACAGCACACTGATCGTTTGACCTAACCTAAGAGAAGTAATTTGCTGTAAGGATCTGCTTTCTAAATACATTTTAACAAGGCAAGTAGTGCTTTTAACTTGCAAGTGTAGCAACTATTGCAATGACTCTTCATTCAATAAAGTCTTGCTTGAGTAGTGTTTAAAACATATCACATTTCTAAGGAATACATTTATTTGCAACCTACATTGTTCTGAAAATTGTATTCCTCCCTCTACAACAGCAGACCTTCAATTCTTTCACAGGTACGAAGGCTAGAATTTTCAAAGAAGATGCTTACAATTATCCCTTAAATTCTAAAGTTAGATGGCCTACTAAGCTGTTTTGGAAAGCCTAGCCAAAAAAAAAAAAAAGCATGTCACAGTAGTTTACAGATCGCTCCCCTCTTCTCCACTAAGCCCTCCTACTTTCCTAATTGACTCCACTCAATTGCCTTTTGTGCTCTGCAAAATGTTACAATCCATCACATTTATAGTGTGTTACTCTTAAGCAGATTACTCAGCCCTGGTGTTCTTCATCTTGCATATAACACAAATACAAATCACAATGGGCAGAAACTAATATTTGCATAATAGTTCTGCAAAATGACTCAGAGGTGGCTCTTACGGAATTTGTGTGCTTTACTTTTTAAAATGTTTACCACCAGTTCAATAGCAGAGGTCAAATAGTAAGAAAAGATGGGATTGCCTGTATTACTTCCATTTGCACTGTATGCCATATCCTGTTTATAAGTAATGTATTGAAAGTGGTGTCAGATATCCAAAGACATTTTTCTTTTTCCCTGTTTTATCCTAATTTAGTTTTTTTTTCATTCTGTTTTTACAAAATGTTAAACTTCAGGAAGGCAACCAAGTGAAAATTGGAAACTTAATTATTTGTTGTTTCTTTAACGTGAAGAAAAAAGTTACTGAAGTGGTTTACTGGATCAGTAAATCCTTCCCTGCAGAGAAGCATTACTTTATCCTTGCTCAGCCATTGTTGTTTAACTAACTCTTCTTAGGTTGTTGAGTATGTTCTAATATTTCATCACTGGGTTTTTTTCTTACTTTTCCTGTTTGCATTGACTACACTGGCTAAGTAAAACAAGATTCTTGAATTCTTATCCATGTTGAAGGAAAGAAGTAATGTTTTCCATCCATGAACTTGTTTCTCCTTTTTCAAATGAAAGCCCTCCTTCATGAAGTAAATCTTGCACAAGCTGCCATTGCATTCAGTGAGTTTACTTAAGTGGGTAAGTGCTGGCACACTAAATAGGAGTCTACAGATTCTTGCTATGTGGTTATTCACTACACACACAGAGTGATTTAGCTTTTTTGGATCAAAATAACCACTTTCTACAACCAGACCACATGCAGGAAAAACCTACAGTCATCTGGCTAGCCGCAACAGATAACAGTCATTTCTCACTACAGTTTCTATTAAACCAAGAGTTGTGAAAATTTAAGAACTGAAATAAAGCATCACATTTATAAGTCAAGTCTGTGATTAAATGCCTCTATTCTACATTGCCATTTTATTTTTGCTAGCTGTGGATTGGTGGGTAGACACAGTCTGAGATTAAATTCATTTCAGGGCCACAGGTTAAATTATTACCATTTCAACTGTAATATCCTTTCTATAAGATGGAATAATCATTAAAATTTAGAAAGCTATATCTTTTTATACACTCAGTTTTTGGCAGCAGCACCAGTGAACTTCTAGCCATATTTGTGTAAGGTATGTCCTGTACTGCTTAGAATCTGACTCTGTGTTCCTGAAGAGCTTGTTCAGTTAGCCTGGAAAGAAGCTCTGCAGAAAAGGACCTGGTGGTCCTGGTGGAAAAATATGATGAAGAGACTGACAAAAAAGATAATTAAGCATCTATCCTGTGAGGAAAGCCTGGAGGATTTGGGAATGTTGAAGCTGGAGACGGCTCAGCAGGAACCTTGTTAATGTATATAAATATCTGAAGAAAGGGTATAAAGAAGGAGTCAGGCTCTCTTCAGTGGTGCCCAGTGACCGGACAAGAGGCAATGGGCACAAACTGGAACACAGGAGTATCCATTTAGACATGAAGAAATACTTTCTTATTGTGAGGTTGACTAAGCACTGGCACAATTTGCCCAGGGAGGCCGTGGAGTCTTCATCCTTGGAGATGTTCAAAAGCCACCTGGACATAGTCCTAGACAACTGATTCTAGGGGGCCCTTCTTCAGCAGTGAATTTGGACCAGATGACTTCCAGAGGTCCTTTCCAATGTCAACCATTCTGTGATTCTGTGAAAAGTTCCGTAAGGAAACATTAAAAAGAATAGGCAGAGATATGTCTTCCAAGTACCCTCATCCAACATTAATGGATGGAAGGACAGTAAAATGGGAACATTCAGAGCATGTCCAGGCTCACTTGCACCCTAAATGTCAACTCCTTACTGCCATTGCCACAGACTACTGTCAATTAGACTGATCCAATAGGATATTGCCTAGTCACTCTCCATCATATTTGAAAAGCTGTGACAGTCAGGGGAATTTGACAGTGATTGGAAAAAGAGAAATATCATGCTCATTTTTGAAAAGTGTGAAAAGAAAGACACTGGGAACTACCAACCAGTCTCCATATCCAGTGAGATCTTAAAGCAGAACATTCTGGAAGATATGTTAATACATATGGAAGACATGGAGGTGAATAAAGACAACCAATAAAGTTGGTTGTCCAAGGTTGGTTGCCCTTTCACCAAGGGCAAATCATGCCTGACAAGTTTAGTCATCTTTTACAATGGAATATCTGCACTAGTAGACAAGGGAAGAGCTAGAGGTGTCATCTATCTAGACTTCTGTAAGGTCTTTGATATGATACCCCAGAAAGTTCTTGACACTAAATTGTAGAGATCTGGACTTGATAGATGGACAGCTAGATGGATAAAGAACTATCTGGATAACTGCAGCCAAAGAGTTATAGTCAATGGCTCAGCCATCAAGTGGAAACCAGTAACAGGTGGTGTCCTTCAAGGGTCCAGCACTATTTAATATTTTCAGCCATGACATAGACAGTGGGATCAAGTGCACCCCCAGCAAGTTTGCTGATGACACTAAGCTAAGTGGTGCATTTGATTTACCAGAAGGTAAGATATCTTTTCCAGGGGGACTTGGACAGGCTGGAGGAGTGGGCCTGTGTGAACCTCATTAAGTTCCACAAGGCTAAGTCAAGTACCAGAATCAGGACACACAATACTATCAACACGGGCAGGGAGATGAGTGGACTGAGAGCAGCACTGCAAAGAAAGTCTTGGGGATTCTTATGGACAAAAAATTGGACATGAGCCAGCAATGTGAGCTCACAGCTCAGAAAGCAAATTAAATCCTGGGCTGCATCAAAAAAATTACAGTCAGCAAGTTGAGGGAGGTGATTCTCCACCTTTACTGCACTCTCATGAGACCCCACTTGGAGTATTGCATCCAGCTCTGGAGCCCCCAACATCAGAAGGTTGTGGACCTGTTAGAGCAGGTCCAGAGGAGGGCCACAAAATGATGAAAGGGGCTGGAACACCTCTCCTATGAAGACAGGCTGAGAGCCAGGGTTGTTCTGTCTGGAGCAGCCTTGTAGTACCTAAAGGGGGCTTAAAAGACAGAGAGGGACTTTCTGCCAAGGTCTGTACTGACAGGAGAAGGGACAATAGTTTTAAATTGAAAGATTTAGACTGGACATTGGGAAGTAATTTTTTATGGTGAGAGTGGTGAGACACTGGAATAGCTGCTCAGAGCAGCTGTGGATGCCCTATCCCTGGCAGTGTTCGAGGCCAGGTTGGATGGGACTTTGAGCAACGTGGTCTAGTGGAAGGTGGCCCTACCCATGGCAGAGGGGTTGGACTAGATGATCTTTAAAGGTACCTCCCAATTCAAGCCATTATTTGATTCTATGATAACCTATGTTTATAATTAAAAAAAAATCAATTACAAATCAGTTTCAGATAATCATCTACTTTATAACAGGAGGTTATGAGAGAGAATGAGTGATAGAGTATGTATCTTATGTATATATGTACCCATTTTATACACACATATAAGCATTCACTCCTTTATATATACAATAGAGTGTACCTATTCCCGTTTGTTTCTCAAGGAATAAATTTTCTAGCAGAGGGTTAAGGTTTTAATTTTTCAAGGGTTTTTTTAAGGTTTTTGATTTTCATGTCATTCATCAAAATTCATTAATATTGCAATATCTAATGTCCATGATGGAGGAAAATCATTATTGAATTAGTGCTCTTACTACAGAACTGATTGTCTCAACCATACTCAAAGAAGTCTGCCCTATTTAAATAAAAAAGAGCTCTCCATTCCTCACAGCTGTTTTGATTAACCCTTTCAGAAAGCCTTTACTAATACACAGAATTCATTGTTGTATCTCTTTTGGGGCGATATACCACCCTCTTCTTAGATACTGTGTTGCTTTGGAAATCACTGTCAAGAATAAGAACACAATGAAATTTAATTAAACGTTTAGATTTTTTCCTAGGCTTAGTCGCTCAACGTTGCCTCAACAGATTTTTCAAAGTGTATGCAATAATGACATCTCTAAATTAGAGTTTGAATTGAGAATGGTTTATTAAATCTACTACATCTATTGGAAGATTATTATGATTATCATTTATAATGTAAAAGCACCTCAGAGCACTAAGCAGATACATGTCATGGCACTAGATGTTGTACTAGCAGAGAAAAATAAGATGGTTCTTGCCCTAAAAAGACTTCCATTCTATTTCTGAGGAACATAAGATGAATTTGTGTGTCAGTCATTTTGAATTATTGCTTCACGTCTCTCAATACAATCTCTAGCCACTAAAGAATTCAATATGTTCATTAAATGTTCATTTAATCTATTTACTGTTTATGGCGGGTAGCAAGTCATTAGGGTCACGTGTGAATACTTGCACTCTTTAGTTGTGAGGACTTAAATTTCTCTTAAAAAAAAAAAAAAAAAAAAAACAGAAAAAATAAGAATACCTATTTACAAACAACTATGTTTGTTTAGACTAGAACAGTAATTGATACGCTAAAAAACTGTTGTGCCCCTAAGAATTGTACAAAGTTGTGATTTGTTAAAATATATCAGGATAACACCACATTAGACCAATACGTGAACTATATCATGAAGAGCCTAATGCCAGCAATGTGATAAAAGGAGAAGACAGAGACTTTACCACTTTGAATTTTCGTAAGTTTGACTGATGCAGCAAGGCTTTCATGTCACTGTTTGATGTGATAAATCCAAAAGATCTACAAAAGAAATGTGAAAAGAGTTTCAAAAGGCAGGAAATTCAAAACTAATCAGGTATTCTTCTTTTTTACTGTCAATAACAGGAGGCCAACAGCTGAGCTGCAATTTACAGCCTAACTTCAAATTTGCCATTTTCTGTCAGTAAACATCAGTGTCTGCTCTTCCAGAGGCAACAACCCTTTTCTGTAACACTGGCTATTTCTGTATATCTGAAGAGCTTCTCAGAGGTCCAGGAGACTCACTTGCTGTCATATTGTGGGGAGGGAAGGCTTTAGTTCTCAGCTGAGTGACCAAGCTGAAGTTAAACTTAGGTTAGGTTTCAGTCTGGATAAGAAGTGAAGCCCACAGTGTTAGAAATCAGATTAATAAACACAAGCACTTTGTGCCGTTTCAGAAGCTCTGAGATATCATCTTCTGTCTGTCATACTAAAAATGCACAATCCTATGTATTGTGAATCCCATGTGAGTGAATTACAGCAGTGGTTTTAGAATTAAAATACTTAATGCTATATCTTGAAATGTCTTAAAAATCAACAAAGAGCTGCTCCTAGGATTAGAGTTAGGATTAGGAGATCAGGGGTTGAAGAACTTTGTTTGTTTTGCCCATGCAACATCCCTGGCATAGGTAAGTGTTAAATGCCAGAAAAGGCTGGTTATTATTTATCTCTAGTGCCAGGCAGGATTGCTAGGTCTCTCAGTTAAACTGCAAGATGTCATAAGCATAAAATTCATAGAAAGGCTATCACTTGGGTTCTTGCACACCCTCTCAACAGAAGATTTGTCCAGATACTACAGAGAGAAATACTTGCAACCACGATTATACAAAACTAACAAGCATGAGACAGTTATCTTCTATCCATGGAAAATAATTGGAACTAGAGATAATGCTCACAGTCCTGAAGCAGGCATCCAATGGTTCTTTGATGACCAGCAGTCATCAGTCACGCTGGAAGTATCAGGTTTAGTTACTGCCTACAGCAGGATGATCCTTAATCTTGCTAAATTGCCATTCTTCTACTGTCTATATTTTTTCTCAGAATTTTATATCTTTCTTCAGGCCAGTATTTTTCTCCTGAACGACTGCTAATATTGACTCAAGTGACTTCACTTTTGACTTGATTTTTGCTTTTTTTATCTTGCAGAACTGACACACTCACAAATTTATTTTTTTTGCAATAAAATTGAGACAAGGTCACATAACTGCATTTCTCAAAACCGAGACCTGCGTCACACACAGCTGAATTTTGCAAAATGGTTATTAGTTATTATTACTATTATTATTATTAGGGTATATTATTAACTGTTGTTATTATTAAGGTATGTTATTATCTTGAAGTTTGTGCTGAGTTTAAACACAGGGTTATGGAAAGTAGCTTCTGCAGTTAGTGTCAGTGCTACATTAAGAAATCTAGACATGAACTAGGTAAATGCTGAAAGCTAATAACTTTTCTGTTTTTCTTTTTAAACTAGGTTGCTGTTAACTGAAATCAGAGTGCAGAGGGAGATCAGGCAGAGGATTAACAGACTAGAGAGCTCCTTGTAGAACTCCGTCAGGCTCCCCAAATCAGCATGAGGACCAGCCGCAGAAGGAGAAAATTACCATTTTCTCCACTCAGTGCTCATTTATTGGGTTACTAATAAGGGTAAAACCATATATGTATTTATAGTGAGAAGCATAGATTCCAATGAGCTCTGTTTTCAAGGCCTGCTGAACTTCACAAAAGCTGTTTCAAGAAGAAAAGAGTGGTCCTTGGTTTAAGTCAAAGGGAGTGAAAATTTGGTTTGCAGACAAAGTTCATAGTAGGCAGGAAACCTTGACTTTTTGATGTACCTAGATATCTAGAGCTGAGAAAGGATTAGATATGCAGAGCTGAGAAAGGATTAGAATTAAGGTTGTGGTTACTGAGCATAGAGTATCAGGGGACAGCAAGAGCAGGGCTGTTCCCCAAGGGACAAGGAGCCAGGAGTGAACCCGAGGTAGTGACAGCAGGGAACAGCCACACTGTGTATAAGCAGGGCAGGGATGATGACAGTAACTGGCTCTGTTGGCAGCCCAGCAATCATCAAGTCCACTCATGAAGTCTGGTCCACTCAGCAATACAGCCTGCAAGTCAGGACAGCAGAAGCCAGAACTTACCTACAGCATGGCTCAGCCCAGGAGAGGGGGACAGAATACGGGCTGAAATGGGGCTCCTGGCCCACAGATGGAGGGTGAAGGTCCCTGTTGAGGCTGATCAGAGCATGTAGTACACTCAAGGCCACAACAACAGGATTGCATTGTTGTTTGTTGCATTGTGCTGTTTCACACCAAAGGTTTTGTTATGGTAAAAAATGGCTCAGTGTCAGGAGAATTACTTATCTAACTATAATCTGTATGATTTTTCCATTATAATCTGAATGATAGATTAAAATGTCTGCTGTTGCTAGACCTACACTTCAGCAAGAGCTATTTTGTGAGCTTCAGAAAAATAGAATGTTCTCTCTTGTATGACTTTCACTTTGCAGAAAGTTGAGTATGAAAGAAAGAAATGGTCCATGTTTTGTCCCTGTTCAGAGAATGTTCTCTGGGATCTTCTTAATACTGTGGAAATTGTGGAGGGAAATAACAAAAAGGCTGCCATCTGCCAAAGCTGCCTGCGTGCTTGTTCTGAAGTAGAATTAATCCTGGTGGCAAGAGAAAGAGTTTTCCTCAGTCCCTTCATTAGTATTAGTCTGTATGTTAGTGCTCCAGCACTAAAAACCAGTGTTGTAACTACCTGAGTATGGATACTGATATACAATTCTGGTTTTATAAATAAAAAATAATTTTTAGTGTTATGACACCTGATTCGGAATCTTTCAATAAGCCTAAATTAAGGTTTCAGAGAAGATCTTGAGAAGTTCTGAATCCCACAAAGTTAATAATTCGTTGATGAATGATGATTCTGGAAGGGAGAATTTTCTGTGGTTTTTACCTAATCTAATAACAACACTGACTAAGCATTACCCTTAAAAACAGGGTGAGCATGGGGTCAGAATTAGAGGAAGATGTTGATTTATTACTAAATCCTTCAAAACTCCCTTACATCAGATATTAGGACAGTTATTTCCCAAAACTGCAGTTGAAGAGCAAGTTTGGGAGCCTTTGTGTTCTGATTAAGCAGAATAGTCTGTTAGAAACTATAGTTACTGCTGACTAAAGCCCCTCAATCAAGACAGAGAGTGGTACTTCGTTTTGAGGTCTCCAATTCACTGTTAAATCCTGATTTAAGTCTTAGATAGGCTCAGGGTCGTGGACAGCAGGAACCTGCTGATTCTGCAGGACTTGCTCAGAGGTGGTAAAGAATGATTCAGGAAGAAGATAGTGACTTCTAGGATTTTTTTTCCCCCCAGTCTTGCCAGTGATGTAAATTGATAACAGATATCACAGCAATGAAGTAGATCCTTCTTCATTTTCTTCCTTTTATAGGGTTTCTGTAAACCTGTGGTAAAGGGTGAGTCACTGTGAGTGATTTTCCCAAGATGGCTCCCTTTACTAAATTTATAGCTGGGGTTAGGATTAGAAAGGCGAGGGAATGAAGTACATACTCTATTACTAGACCTTTCAAGGCTCAGGAACATAAAATATGATCTAGTGCAACAATGAAGAAGTCATTCCTACTTCATTCACCACCCAAGAGTTGAGTATCTCCATTTTAAACACGGACTAATAGGAAAGTTCGCAATTGCAGATGGAATATTGGGAGGAATATGGTTGTTGGTGAATGGTTAATGCTAGGGTTATGGAGAAGCCCTACTTCTCTGCAGCAGCCTGAAATCCTGCGTCTCAAAATCAGAGGGAAAGAACACTTCATATTTTTATTGAAGTCTCTAGTTTTTTGCTTTGTTTAGGTTGGGGTCTGAAGCTACTCTTATGATTACCAAAGTCAGTGTGACAAATTTCTTTGCCTGTTTTCCTCCTGTAATTTTGGCTTGATCTAAAAGACAAGAAAAAAACCAGAAACATGTGGAATATGGCTAAGCTTAGCAGTGGTCGTACCAAGAATTACCATCACCTCTACAATAGAGACTGGAAAATATCTTTTATCTTGGTTCCTGCCTACATTAAAACCCAAGGTAGTTTAATTTACATTCTGTTTTTAAGAACAGGAAAGCTGGGGACTGCAGGTTTGTAGAAAAATTCCTGGAAGCTGTTCCAGAGAAGAGCTAATATTTTCTTCTAGTCCAACAAGAAACTTGTTGGCAAACACAGGGTCATGGTTCTGGTTAGGATGACAGCAGGGTAAACAAGGAGAACCATTTCCCTAATATCCTGTTATTCTCAGATGCAGACTATTATAAGTGTACAATTTACAAGGCTTCTGTGATGTAATATGACACTCTATGAGAGACATAAAGAATTGCTCTCAATTTTTTTGTAGCTCATGTCTTGGGATCATTTTTGAACTCTAGCACTGGTGGGGTAGAAAAGAGAGTAAATGGACCTTCTCTCACCCATGATAAAAATGAGTGCCAGAAAATTACTGTCTAGTCCTATAAATATATATATACTCTAACTGTCTGTACAATCGTTTCCTCTTCAGACTAAGTCTTTTTGGTTGATTCTGAAAGGTTCAGCCCTCTATTTTGAGAAATTATTTCTATTTCTTCTGATGGAGTAGAGATGAACCTTACTGTTCTCTATTTTTTTATTTCTTTTAGAATTTCTGAGAGCAATGCATGGAGAGGGGACTTTACTGAGGCACCCTCCAATACCTGAATTGTAAATCAGCAGTTTGTGTTTTGCTCTTCCCTGTATATCAGTTTGCCACTGTGAAGCACAAACCTAGAAAGTTGACTCTGTTGATGTTTACAGAAGACAGCAGGTTTCAGGGAGATGGCAGAAGGTTTCAGGGAGCCATCCCACAAGAAAGCTTCTTTTCAGGTTGAAAGTTTTTGTTGTTGTTTTGCTCTCTTCTTGTAAACATGTCAAACTTATTAGCATATGAGTAGGACTGTGGTTCATGTTAACTTTCCTGGGAGCAGGGCCCAAAGCCATGAATATAAATTCATGTTTCTTTATACTTCAGGACTCATTGGGACATTTTGTTCCATTGAGGCAAAAAAAAAACTAGTTTAATTTTTTTTTAACCCTGCCCACTCTCTATTCTATTTGAGAACCTAGGGATGGTGTCATAGCTATGGCTAAGGTCATGGACTGGACAAGCCAAGGAGTTAGATTTATTTAAGATCCTGTGAAGCTCATGAGCATATAGACAGAGATTTATTCCCTAATGAGTTGGGAATTCTTAATACAAACAGCAAACCTTGAAGAAACAGTTTCAGTATTTGGTCCTGCAAATGATACCAATCTAGAATTAAGGCTTTAGAAAGAAAAAATAGGTCTTTGAAATTTTCTCATTCTGGATGCTGCCTAGGGCTTAGATTTAGTACTGTGGAAAGGTGCAATAAAAAACACAAGGTTTAAACATTGAAAAAGGCTCTGAGCAAGGAAGAAAGCAATTTCTGGAAAGGAAACTGTTCTTATTTTAATATAGTCCATGGGAGAGATTCTAGTTAAATTCATAATTAGGAATTTTGAGTACAGGCACTTAACAACTCTTTCACTGAGGCCTCCTCTTAACAGGTCCACCATTAGAAGGAAGACAGGTGGTTCCAGAAAAAAAATGACACTTTATTTTCTGTTGTCCAGTGAACTGGTTCTCTGGGCTGATATTAGTTAAGTCTTGACTAAGGGTGTGGTCAGAAAAAGCAGAAACTGCAGAACTACGTAGTCTGCTGGATGCAAAATCCCTACCAGTAGAGATTGAAAGATTGTGCTGAAGAGAAGGAAAGCAAATCTGTGGGATCTGTTTAGCAGTTTTGTAACCTGCAGAAAAGTCACTGGGCTAGGTTTGGTATTGCAAGTATGGTTTGGAAAGACAGGAGCTGAAGAAGATTAAATTAGCACTAGATGATAATGTAAAATGAGGATAGTTTCATCCTATTATGATACATATAGAAATTGGGAAAGGTGTTAGTTCAGAGTAAGGATTTGTTTCATAAGAAAATAATAATTTGCATATTATTCTGTTATTTGTAGAGGTTTCTGGCTACAGTTAGGATTGGATTAGGGTATGTATAGGATCACGAACCTCACAGAAATTCAGTTTAATGTTTGAGGCTTCACAGTTCCCTGGACAGCATTGACAACTGGTTTTAAGGTCGAAGTACTCTTTCCTCGACAAAAGTCCCCACTGAGCACAGAAATTAAACTAGAGCTACAAGTGAGGTAGGGCCTAAAGGCATCCATTTATTTGCAGAGCCTAAAAAACCTAAAACAGTAAAAGGGGCTTATAGCTCTCTGATCCAAATGGTCTCTGGCTTGGTTTTATGCTTTAGTCTACCCATTTCATATAAGATTAGGACTGCACATAGCAGGACAAATGTTTAAGATAGCATTTTTTCATCTTGCAAGAATCCAGTGTATTCGATTAAGTACTAGTGCCTATATCCCCTTATGAGACCTTGATTTTTTGAGCCCCTGTTAGATTTTGGACAACCTCAGATGTATTTTTGACCACAGAAAACAAGGTTTAAAACTTGCCTAACCTCCTTTCTGTATTTATTAAATCCAAACCATCTGGGTTTTTTTGTGGTTTCAAATATTTCACAGTTTCCAAGGTAATTAGACTACAAATTTCTTAACTTCAAGTACTTGAGAAGATGATCCTTACAAGTTGAATTAGTGGCATTGAAATATGAAATCAGATGAATAGGCTAGAATATTCTAGTAACTTGATAATTTTGCTTTAAAAAAAAAGCTATTTTATAGAAAAAGAAAAATTACACATGTAATATCTAGGGAATAATCCATAAGAGAAATTTTGTTTGATCTCTAACTTTTCTATGTTTTCATTAGCAATACTACATGGTGCTTGTTCCTTAAAACAGGCAACATTTTTGTCTTAAAAAAAAAAAAAAAGAAAAGAAAGAAACTAAAGAAAGAAAGTATTTTAAAACCAAGTCCAACAGCAAACAATCCATATTTATTACTGGTGTGTTTTCATCCAGCTTCTCAAATTAGCTCTTTAACGCTATTGTTCCACATAAAAACTAAGTGTGCAGTACACTTCAGATAATGATGCATCAACATTTGTGACTTTTTTATCTTGGAAAATTAAGCCTAATTCTCAAGAGCAATGCTATGAAAAAATTCATTTTAAAACTACACTGCTATTTTAAATCTGCTTGCTGAGTGCATTCAACAGAAAAGGCCGAATACCATTACTCCTAAGCATTTTTAATAAGTAAAAATCTGGCATTTACTCAGAGTTTTTATATCATCATTCAGGGAGTGATCCAGTTAATCAATGGTCCCACTTTTATTAATCTTACAAGCATTCTGTCTGCTGCAGTAATGTCATTTATAATTTGTCTTTTCTTGTTGTTGCTTATGGAGGTAGAAAGAATGTGTCCATGACTACATTTCATACCAGATTCTAAGTATATTCAAGACTTTGTTTTGGTTTTTTTCAGCCTCACCTCTTAGTCATTGTGATAAAAAGAATCAAAGCTAAAAAAAGCAAACAGGTATTGAAAAAGCCACAGGGAGCCTGAAATTCAAGAAAATTGCTCATGTGGCTGCAATCATGTAAATCACTCTGAATGCCAATGGAATGAAGCACATACATGAAATGGTAAATGCAAATGATACTACTAAATAGATACAGATTCAGGCTGATAAGTAATTATATATAGGTTTCAAAATGAATTAACTGTCTCTATGTTTCTCCTCTTGCAGTCATCTGCATAGATTCATTGTTGCAGTAAGACATCATTCTAGGTCTCACAGCACTGAAATACGGTATCTTTTAGCATAAGAGAAACATAAATCTTGCAAAGAAAGAAGCATAAATCCTATTAACTAGAAAAGCCCAAAAGATTGCAAAGTATCCAGCTAATACCTATTTGCTCGCAACTTAATAGAACCAGTATTTTTTCGCTCTTCACTTTATAGAAATCCAAAAGCCAAAATAGCTGTTTCTGTGAACATCACCCTCTGCTTTAGGGAAACTGTCCTAAAGGGACTGGTTTCTATGTCACTCCTCCTCCAGAATTCCAGTATCATGCAGTTCTAATGGTAAATACAACAGAAACCTTGCTGTCATACTTCAACAATAGCATAACTAGCATAAATCAATATTTTCCAGTATCAATAGAAGCATTCCCAGTAATGATGGCAGTATGCTTTATGTTTAGCTCTTCAATATTGGGAATT
This sequence comes from Platyrinchus mystaceus, assembly GCA_035041135.1. Taxonomy (NCBI): domain Eukaryota; kingdom Metazoa; phylum Chordata; class Aves; order Passeriformes; family Tyrannidae; genus Platyrinchus; species Platyrinchus mystaceus. Next base: position 71,590,048 of record JAWWLV010000121.1, on the reverse strand, counting down.
TAAGCAGTAATCAAAGGTCCAATCAGGCAGACTGCAGCCATTCACTGCAGCACTACAATGTCATTCATGCAGAAATTAAATCAGAATATGAGGTCAAAGTCGTTCAGCATGAGCCCCGCCCTTACTGGACAAATCTGAGACTGTATTTTGAAAACACAAGTCCTTCTATCTACTTGCAGGTGGCTGATTATTTGGTAAGGTTTCAGAGGTACTATTTTCAACTGATTTGTAAAGTTCAGTTCAGCTGGTATTCCTGTATAATTACAGGATTTTTTTTATCAAATCATTCACTAAATCAACAATCCAAAAGGAAAATAAATGTTGTCTCCTATTCTGTTACCTAACCTGATTTTTCAGTCTAAATTTGAGACAGCTCTAAATTACTCCTGACTCGTGTCTCTCCAGCAAGGAAAAAAGACCTTGGTGATCCTATGCAAAATTCTGTTTAAAAAAAAAAAAAACCAAAACAAAACAAAACAAAAACAAACAAACAAAAAAGCACCTTTCCTTGTATCTGGTTACATAAATAACACACTTTTTATTCATAAACTGCTTTCATCTTACACTTATATTTTCCGCTTTTGGTTAGATCCATAGTTTATGCCAGCATGTTAAAATACAGATTTTGTTAGTTTCAGAATTGTCATGCACATACATATTTTTGTCCCTACTTCTATCTCTTTCAAATAGTTTTAGCATACTATTTAAAAGGGTTTTATCTTGGCCTACTTATCCACTATCAGAGGAATTTTCACACTATTCCTCTTGGGCATTCAAAGATTTCAGCTTCAGACTGATGACATACTGCCACAGATTAAAAATCAGGGAATACTTGAACTTCCTTCAGATTGCTCTTGTCCTCTCTTATAAATCACCAATTACTTGTTTTCTTTTATGGACCATTCTGTTCTGACTAACACTCTTATTCAGACTAGCTCTGACTAACCTTACCTTTCTTTTCTTTTTAAAAAAGAAAAATCCAAACATCATTCAGTTTTTCTTTGGTGTAAAAGCACAGAAGAAAGTGGAAAATGAGGTGAAAGAATGGAATTCGATTAGGTAGGGGTGTAGGAGTTCAACTTTGAGACAAAAAAAAAAAAAAAGTGGTCTCTCTGGAGAAAAAATTGTATTTAGTCTGGTGATTAAAAAAAGCATGATCATGTGCATGGACAAAACAGTTAAATTAAAGCTCTTTATGCAATTAGACTGCTAGAATTCTTTAATTTTAAGATTTCTTTCCAAACTATGATTAATATGTATTTTAAAATACAGAAAACCATTTGCATTCCATTATACCTTGTGGAGTTTAAGCTTTACAAAACTTCCATAAGAACCTTTCTGCCTTTTAGCTGTATTTAGTTATTGCCTATTTTCCTTTATTCCATGTATGGCTTTGGCATTCAGTGGGATCGGTGGACTTTAGTTCTGGCCCTGCATATCAATCATTTAGAAGTAGGCTGTAATGCAATAGCTCTGCCAGATACACATAGACAGTAGAAAATAGATACACATAAAAAGGCTGGAATGCCTTTCTACCAGTACAGACACAAACAGTTTGGATCCATATATACTGTGTTAAGTAGAGAGAGTAAGATGCTAGGTACCCACAGTAGGATGTTTGCCACCCACTCTTCAGATGCTGTCAGCTCTAAGGACAAGAATACTCCATGGGAGTATCAAGTTACTTGAAAGGTAACCCATGAGTTAAGTGCAGCACTTTCTATCCATTTATCATAATCAACTTCTGTGGGGGAAAAGTCCATTTTATTAAAATAATTCATCAGTCAGGAGAGAAGAAGGTGTCTATTTCAAAAGTAATACGTTGAACAATGAGAATGTTGTACATGCCATGATGTATTTGTCTCTCAAGAAATATATTTGTATAAATCTGTCAAAATCTTTTCACTTCTCTCAATTATGCATTCTTGTATAGATAAAAACATGGAAGTCTGAGCAGCTTGCATTTAAAGACACACAGAGAGATGTGGCTACCTCTCTTCCCAGGCATACTGTTTTGGTCAGCATAATATGTCCATTATGGCAGAAACTACTGAAATACAGTATTGAACGCAGCAGGCAGTAAGTAATATGGTTTCTGCCACAGAATTATAGGAAACACTAGGAGGCACACTGCAGCAATGATACATATTTACAGATGTCATTGCAGCAAGAGTCATGCTAAACTGCTGGAGGCCTAGATACTTGCAGTGAAATTATTTTTCCTTTAAATGGTTTCTTCTAAAACATAATTGCTTGGTTCTGGACAAAAAAATGGAGTGGCACAGAAGCACATATCCTTTTTCTTTTTGTAACTGTGTAAGCCAGAAGAGTTACAGCCAAAATATTGAGTCAAGAAAAATAATAAAGTGCTTTTAAGTGAATGCCAAACAAATTTTCTTCTGCTAGTTTTCAGACAAGATTCATTTACTATAATAATCTCTTTTACACTTAAATACTGATGTGGTCAACATCTAAAAGCTTTATAAATGATCCTTCAGGTTTGCAGTATAAGACAATTACCTCGGTGCAAATCAAAGCCTGCCAAAACTCCAAGATATAAAACAGGTTGCTATTTTCTTTGTACATCTGCAGCATATGCATATAAATTGGTCATCCACCAACTGAAATTGCAAATGTAGACATGCATTTTGTTTCCCTACTACAAACATATAGAACATTTCAGCTTGTGTTCTGTTCCATGTTTTGCATATTAAATTTGTGCGCGAATTTTAAATGTGTTAGCTTATCAGTAAGCTATGTAAAGTGTGCTCCTACTCTTTATAAATCAAAGTGTATTTTTGAAATATATAACAGCTATGATTAAGCTAGTGTATAGCTCCATGCCAAATTCACATACAGCAATATTTGTGCCAGTAATGTACTCAAAGGTAAATACAACCAAGTTATGAATGTATTTCTATATAAAGAGCTTTGAAGCTCTGAAGTATAATGAAAAGCCAAGCTGAAGCTGCAGAGCAACTAATGAAATAAGCAACTGGGCTCTCAAGAGAAGAACAGGAGACAGATATAGTTAGAGACTAAAGCCTAAAGAGAAATGTGGGTGATATACAGATTTTTCAAGGGAAAAGATGTGATGGAACAGGGAAGAGACTACCTGAGATTCATGAGGAGAGTCAAGTCTATGCAACTGGGGACTAATTAAGAGGAGAAATTAACAAATCTGTCACCAGTGCAGACAGAGAAACTGGAATAACAAACTAACCACAAGAGTAAGGATATAAAATATGGTTCTGAAGTTGATGGAAGGTAGGGTAAATTCTATAATTATCCTTTATCTATAATTATACTTAATTATCCTAATTAATCTTGATTGCCTTCCATGATGAAATGACTGGCTCTGCAGAGACCAGAAAAGCAATCTGTGTCATTTACCTTGACTTCAGCAAGGCATTGGACATGGTCTCCCAAAACATTCTTGTAGGCGTGCCGAATGCATGCAGACAAGGTGGGCAAACTTCAAGGAGAGGGAAAAATTATCTGGATTGTTGCACTCAGAGTATTGCAGTCAACAGTTCAGAGTGTAACTGCATATGATTAAAACTGATTCTCCTCATAGCTCACTACAAGAACTGATACTGCAAAATACGTTTGGGATAGGATCATCTGCTTATGAGCAACACCAAACAGAGGGGAGCAGCTGATACACTGGGGGAGGAGCAGGGGACTTTGGCAGGTGGACAAACAGCTGACCCATGAAGGTGGAGGAAAGCAAAAAGCAAAGACAAAGGCAAAGTCCTGCATCTGAGATGATATTAACCCCAGGTAACAGCAAAGCTGGACGTGACTGGTTAGAAATCAGCTCTGCAGTAGTGGCATGGTGGACAGAAAGTTGAACCCGTGGCAGCAGTGCACTCTTATAGCAGTAAAGGATAACATCATTTTGGGCAGCAAAAGCATCCAGAAGGTATGAGTGGTTATGTCCTTTTGTTTTGCCTTTGTGAAGCTCCATCCAAAACAGTGTCCAGCTTTGAATACTCGCAGTAGCAACTCATTACTAGGAAGACTACAGCATATGGCATACAGGCACCAAAGAAAAATTATTTGTTCAGCCTGAAGAAAAGAAGGCAATGGGGGTGGCAACATGGGGGTGGTGGGCGTTGTGTCAAATTGTTATCTTAACTACCCCAAAGTGAGCTACAGAGAAGACAGAGTCAGACTCTCTTCAACCTAACAACCTAAGGCATGAGAGACAATTGTCACCAGGTGACAGGGAAAAGGAGCATTTTTCTAGTAATTTGTATATTTTTGATTAGTTATGAACTAGGATAGTCCCCCTAAAACCTAGATAATTAGTGGCTTTAAAAATTATACCCAAAGAGCATAAGTCTTTATGAAAATTAGATAGTTCAATAAATCATTTTCAGTACTTTGTTCAGACAAGGATCCAAGTCAAGTTAGAGTTCACAGGAATTTTTCACATATGAATCTACATTCTGAAGATCTGAATGTGAAGAGACACTCAGAGAGAATTAATGACACATTAGATAATATGTATCTTCAAAGTAAGGACTCTCTTCAGTGTACATGTTGTTGGAGGAAGAGTTTGTGTAATAAGTCCTCATGTGTGCAAGTCCGTCTAACCACCTTGAAAGCTTGTTTGATCAAAGAAAGAATGAAACCATTTAGACATGATCTAACATACAGATTTTCTTTTATATATGTGCTCCTTTCTCTAAACGTAGTAAGTGAGCTGTTAATATTGGATTTCATACATACTTATTTTAGTCTATCTTAATATTTCTTGGCTATAGGGGTAAATATAAGGAATTGGCAAGCCAGACATTTCACGCATCTTATGATTACTAAAACCAGATTACTGCCTATTCCGTCAAGGTAATGCATCAAGATACTTAAGTGGTAGGGAAGATCTTATTCACAGACCAGCTTGGGAAGTGGCAAAACAACTAGCATCCTTGCCAGATGGATTTGGGCGTGCAACATGACATAAGTAAGTCCCTAAGGACGTCATTCCTAAAGGCCTATGAAGGATTTTTCAACAGAAAAGGTGTGTCTGCACCTTCTCTTTAACTCTCTTCTACTAAATACTTGGAGTCCTGAAATTCTACAACCAGTGTAGACAGATGTTATGAGAAAACATCGAAATTAAGAACATTGTTGGGACATAATTCACATCTGTTTTCAGTACACAGAGAAAAGAAAAGCCAGGTAAACAAGACCACAATAATGGATAAGAAGACATGGAAGGCAAGAGGATTGAAAAAAAAATCCCCCATAAAATGAAACAAACTCACAAAAAAAAAGAGAGCAAAAAAATAAGTGAGAGTGTAAGTCAATACTTATATTGATGAAAGTTACTGCATTTAATTCACGTAAGAAATAGGATGAGTTCTGAGAGAAACAATTTAAATGTTCCTAGATTAATGCAAAAAGCCTGGACAACAGAGTGGAGAATAGTACAGGACATTAAGCTGTTGTAACAGCTATAAAAAAAAAAAAAATGGAGAAATAACAATCCTGATGGGAAGCAGGTAGAGGTTTTCTTCAAAAAATCATAAATAAACATTAAGATGGTGTAGTTGCACTGTACATTAGCAGTGTGACAGAAACTAAAGAAAAATATAAAGCAATAGCTCAGATAAAAAGTTTATATAAAAAATTATTTTTAGGAAAGACTGGTATCCTGCCAGATTTTTCTGAAACCCCTGAATCAGATTTGCATTCAGATAAAGACATCATTTTATTACTATATAGAATAAAAGATATCTGGAATTATAAAAAAAAAAAAAGGCCTACGTGTTTCTGCATATTGTATTTTACAAGTTTCTTCAGCAACAAGCTTTGAAGGCAAAAATGTTGGGTCATCTTTGGATTGACAGTGAAGAGCTAATCATACAAAATGATTTTGAAAGTATTTATTATATCTGTCTTAAATGATGTTAAAAATATACACAAAAATTACATTTGTAATGAAGTTTCCAATTTCAAAAATTTGAGCAGGAAGAACTTGTGAGAGTTAATAGATTAAGACTGGTTGTCTGGAAGGCTCAAAGTTTCCTCTATGTCTGTATCCTCTGAAACCTGTAATATAAAAGTAACTTTAACTTGTATAACCAGTGCTGTGAAACTCTCATGTGGAAAGTTCCTGTTGTAATGGAATAAATTAGTGTCTCAGAAAGGTTATTAGAAGTCAATGGAGAGCTAAAAATCAAAGGGGAGGATTGACGGTCCACCAAAGAATGATGTAAAGACCTTGCTATTCTTCAGAGCTCTCAGGACTTTCATTTCTGTAACTGCTAAGAAAATCAATCAAGGAAGGTGAAATGGTTATTGGTCTCTGTTCTGCCTCAATATCCTCAGTCCTGAGAAGGCTGCCTTGTACCTAGAAGAAGCTTCCACTAGAGAAAGACTAGAGCATTTGGTCATGGTGATGAAGTCTGATGAGGGGAGTGAGACTATTTGGAGCATCTCCCGGGATGGGGACTGTGGAGGTGCAGGGCAGGGGAGGGATGTGTTTTGCCTATTACCCAGGTGCAAGCCATCCCTTGTCAGTATGCCACGTGATTGTGACTGACTTCCCAGCCCTCCAAGAAGGCAAAAAGAAGTCTTTGGTCTGTATATAGAAAAGGTGCAGTTAGACCTGATGTCATTTATGTTTCTATACCTGTAACATTTGGCTTGCAGACAGGATAATGCCTAGAATATCAAAAAAAATCCTGAAACATCAAAAAATTTTTGATCCCAAATGCCCTTGGTATGGGCATCTAAATGTTGGTGTATAATTAATTTTATTATTCCTTTGCCTAAATAAATTAGGGCTGCTTAAATGATACTAGATGGAAAGCTTTTTGTAAGGAAAGTGCTAATGTTGCTTCTGATCAAAACAGTGTTTTTTCCCTGCAGTTTAGAATTAATAGCTCAATATATGCAGCAGGATTAAAAAGGCTTGAGCTTTCCAAATGCATTTTCACTTCTGCCAATTCAGCTGTGTTACATTAGAAGATGAAGTACTAGGAGCTCGGGAATCTGACTGCGTCAATTTTGTATATTCATCTGCATTGGTATTTATTGTTTGCTATAACTTCTGTACCTCAGGTTATGCCTTAGAAAACCTGCGTTCCCATCATGGAAAAATAGAAAGAAACTAAAGTGGTAAAACTGTCCTTTTTTATCCCTTCATCAATTTGGTTTATACTTTAAGAACCTACAGCCAATACTTTTACAATGGGCATCAGTAGGAACTTCTCTCTCCAATTTTCTTCTCTCACTTCACAGCAAGCAGGTTGTTTTTTTCTTATTCCCTCCCCTTATGGTGATCATTTTATGTGCAAGTGGACAAAAATGGTAAGTTGTGCTGAGCAAGTACACTGCCCTCAGCATCATGGTCCTTACTCAATGCTTGTCAGACTCAAGTGTCCTTCAGTGTTCAGGCTCTTTGTCTTTTGGTCCAATTTGAAATGGGTCGCTTTCTCTGGAGGACCTTAAGAACACAAACCAAAAGCATAAGTCACCTAAACTTTTGATTTATGGCATTTACAACTGTTCTGCAAGAGTTTGTAAGAAAGTGACCTACAACAATCTGAAAGCAGTATGGGAAAGAGAGCTGTAAGGGCAATTGCATTTTCAAACAGAGAAGCAAGAGTTGCCTTTAGTGACGATTGTCTTGTTCTACCATCTGCATAACACTAATCGAACAGGTACATGCTGGCATAAAACTTGCAAGAATTTCTCTTACCAATTATGTATTTACAACAATGAGCAGTTTTGCATACTGCAGAATAACAAACTAGAATACATGTTTTTTTTAACACCTACTTTAAAACCACACTCTGTGACAAAAACAACTCTGACAGTTCTTTGAGCAATCAAAAATCAACAACTGGGTTACATAACCTTATTCTCTGTGATATGCAAATTTCTTGGCTTGGGGAACAAGCATCACAAAAGAAGCTGTGGTGGTATTAGCCTGGTCTGAATAGAGGGGTGTATAATAGCATCGAGATCAGCTCTGCTTTCTATATTCAAGTTTGAGGATCAGAGAAAATGGATGCAAGTCATTAATCACATCATTGTGGGGTTCTCTCATTGTTTCACAAGGAAACATCAACCTGCATGGCTGGCAGACTTGCCCTCTCTGTCAGTTAGAAAATGATAAAAGTGTTTCTTAAAATAATCTTAGTCTAACACTGTTACTTTCACGAACAATATAAAATTGCCAGGTCTCTACTATACTTCAAAGAATATGATTAGCAATAAATGTAGTCTTTTTCTTTTGCTCTCATTTTGCAGAGGCTCTTGAAAATGGTAAATCGACAGAATGCTAGTAGTACTTGGCTGCTTTTTTTTTTTCCTTTGTGAGCTGTTAGAGTGTTTAATCATCTAGTTAAAGGCAGCAATCATTTGCCTAAACCAGGAAATAATTCAAGTAATGAGTTATGCAAAACAGGCACAAGTGCACATGAAAAAGCTTCATTCCCATAAGTCTCGCTTTCTGAATTGGCAAAAAATAATGAATCTTTATGTCTGTGGTGATAAAGCAGGAATCCTCACTCTCAGTATCTTCATCTTCAGTTAGATTGCTTGCAGATCCACTGAAATTAGATGTCAGTGTAAATTATGGTGTAGGCCGAGTTACTAGCCAAGGCTATGAAGGGTAGACACATAAAAACAAGGTGCTATTGAAGGTAATTGCTTCTGATCTTCAAGTTCTTAAGTGACAAAATTGGTGCTGATGTGGCATTTGCATCAGAGGCTCCCTTTTAATTGACAGTGACTGGATTGAAGGCTACCTTTTTTCCTAAGGGTTTTATTTTTTTCTGCTTAATTCTTAAAATCCACCTTGAAAAACAGTAGCAGACTGTGCAACATGATTCAGTTTAGCAGGAAAAGGATATTTGTTTGTTTCCTATATTCAGGGGAAAAGCTTATGTGTGTGCACACACATACACATCACATGTGCACATCTGTATGCATGTACGTTTGTGTACATGTGTTTTGTACGGAAAGTAGAAAAGAGCAATTTTAAATTCATAAGACAAACAGCTGTGTATAAAAGGTTAAATCTGAGAAAATGGTGTCTAGACTTACCACTGCAGTACCTACCTCTCAGACAAGCCATTGTCTAGTGTAGTTCTCTGCTGTATTTGGATCCACAGGCCCCCCATGTCATCTGTAAATAACAACTCTAACAATACATCAAAGCCATCACGTCAAAGAAGGCAACACCTGATCTAGCCAGGAGGAAAATATAGGAAAAGAGCAAAAGTTAAGACTCATATATTTAACGCTTTTAGCGCATAAAGCCAGAGAGATGGAGATACCAGGCATTTCAGTTTTCCAGATAAAGCTTTTTCAGAAGAGCTCTTCTAATGCAGTGATGCTTTGCCACAGTTTCTGCTGATTACTTTCCACATCCTTTCAAAGGAGGTAACACCGAGGAGGGATTCATCACAGTTTATTTTACCCATCTAAAGGACATCTGGACTGAGCTGCCAAAGGGCTATTGGAATTCAGTGGAAGGAGAAAAGCACTTCATGATGATCACTGATTTCTGGAGGTGACAGCTATCTCGGACTGAAAGCAAAATTTGTTGGTAACAATAGCTACTGGAAATGAAAGGCCATTCTCCTACGTTTCCTCCAGTGGAAGACGGATGCACAGCATGCTTGAATTACACAATCCTATCCCTATTCATTACACAAAGGAAAAAGCTACTTATAAACATTGTTTTATTGCAACAATGTTACTATTAGTTATTTATACTAACATATAGTAAAATTTTATGCTAACTATACTAACAAAGCAAGACAACAAAGTTTTGAAGTTCACTTTCAGTGAGACCATTCCCCAGAGACAGAGTTGAATAACTTTATACTGCTCACACAGAATTTAGATTGAGAGAAACCATATTAGTCTCCTCTAAATGTCCATTTGGCAAAGTACACCTCCAGACTAACTAGGATACTAACTGTCTAAATTCAATCAGTGCTCTCATGAAAGTGGCTCAGCACATATTTGGTCATTAAAAACTGAACCTATGAGCCTTGCTCACTACTACCACCACAGTTGTCCCCCTGGGTGCCACACTATCTCCTCTGCAGTCACTTTAGCTTCTTTAGTCTTCTCAGATTCAAGCCAGCTCCTAGGAGCATCCTGCTCCCCATGAGGCAACCGCAGTCACAGCCCCTGGCCTGGTAATCCCACCCCACAGCCAGGAGATAGCGCAGTTCAGCATTAGGCACCTGGGATAACTCTGACAATACATGTTAGGCATCACCAATGCTTCTACTATCACTGTACAGCTTCATGTTACATGAAGACTCTTGGCAGCATCACTCACAGAGGGGCCGATGACAAAATGCTGATGTGCTGGTGAGGAACAAGCAGCGCTGTCTGGGCAAAAGAGAAAACTACAGTAAAGTTTAGGGAGCTTTCTGAACCATCATGAATATGAGAAACTTGCAAGGTATCACAAACTGCTCCAGTGAGCACAATTCCTCCTGGCCCAGCCAGGACTTTATAATCTTATACGATATTGTTAAATGACACCTATTTTTGGCATATTAGTTATTTTGTTTGCCACATATTTTTTATCACAACTTTTTTTTCCGGCAAAGTAGCAGGTAATAATACTTCTGAAACATCATATTTAGTAGCTTAAACTGAGGAACTGCCAATACTTACAGTTTCTCTGAAGACTTTGCTGAGACAAAAAAAAATCAGCTATCTTTATTTCTACTTTCACATTTTCTGGGGTCATACATTCTCATTGATCTGCTCACATAATAATTGACTGGCAGAAAATTTACAGGATGCTAGCACCCATGTGTATTATAGAAAATCCATATAAACTCTGTTCTGGGAAGGGATGTTATGATCATGTAATTCAAGAATAGGAAGAGAAAATTGAGATCTCTGCATTTCAGCCAAAAAACTATTTTACCCCCCCCCTTTTACCATGCATCCAAATTGTGACATTGACTATTTAAAAGCTCTTAAACAAGGAAAAATATGAGATACTTCACCCACAAACTGTACATGCATGCATTGTTTTCTCATATCTGCAACAGATGTATGGCAAAGGCATTAAGAACAAAAGTGATCCCATTTTCCTTCAGACTTTTTTAAGACTAGAGTAATGAAATTTCCTTTAATGTACTTGGGTACAGGTATCAGGTATAGCTGGCATGAAAATCACTGGTTGTTGTGCCTTATCCTTAGAGATCCTATATAATTTCCTTCTTTAAGCTTTCCTTCCCACACTTCCCCCCAGTAGTTTATTCAAGAGGTGTAACTACCATGTTTGCATTTTAAAAACTGGAAACTAAGTGATATAGAAGGCACAATGAAAAACTATTTCTATAGATTATATAAAGCCCTTGACAATAGCTAATCAGTTAGTGTTCAGACACTGCTACTTAGCACACCCTGTGTATTGGCTTTCTTGATAGCTTCTCTTCCACCCCTCCCCTGCAATTGTTTGTTCTCTTTCACTGTTGTGCCTTGTCATATGTCAAGATCGTAAGCTCTTTACAGCAGAGATGATTTTATTATGCACATGGATAGTGCCTAGAATAATAGGGTCTTGAACTCTATTTGAAAGCCTTACATGTTACTGCAATAAAGAACAATTATTATTATAATAAAATGAATTGGGTTGAGAATGGTTGGCATAATATAAATGCATGGAAGCAGTTAGAAAGAAACCCTTTTCAACTGTCAGAAGCAGTCGGTTTGTTCAGCCATTTTTTAAAATCAGTGCCTTGGTTTTTTCTGCTTCATAATATATAGATATAAGTTACTTACTTGTTTGTATTCTGAAAACAAAGTTAGTGCTAGTCAAAGGTGGAAGGACCACATCTGGATATGGCTAGCAGATAAGCCAGGAGTGTATGCAGTTTCCCACATTCTTTTTTTTTTTTTATGTCTTCTGAGTTGTTCTATTATGTCTCTGAATCACAAAGAAAAACACACTGTAGTCTTACATTTTTTCTCTTTCCATTTCACATTTAAATAATGTATTTCCTTTAAGTGCCTTAGCCGTAATAGAAGCATATCCTGATAAAACTATTAGGAAAGAAAATACAAAAATCTACAAAGTAACCTTCAAAGCCAGCATAAAAATCACAACAAAGGAATTAGAATTTAAAACATCAAAGTATCCAAACTACTTTAATCGTTGAAATGGAGGGTATAGGGGAAGGAGGGGTTGCATTTCATGTGTTGTCATACTTCTGTGACTTAAAGATCCATGTATTTCAGCAATAACATAAGAATAAGGCAACTGTATTTTAAAACACACAAACAAATAATAAGATGTCATTTTTATTTCTTTCTGTCTTTTAGCCATTCCTTCTATTAGCATGACATTCAGTGTTCATCTACAGTCAGAAGAGCCTGTGCACGCTTCCATTCTTTTTCAGCTATTGTGATTTGCTTCTATTTTCTTGTTTAAAGTGGAGCATGCAATTTGCTACTGAAGGTGATTCAAGTACAATGTGGAAGACTTTGAACACTCCACGACCTTAGCTCAGTGCCCTCTCACTGCAACGAATAACGCAGTTCCTTCTAATTGTCACAAGACAGCCATCACATTAAGACCTTAATCTTGCTCAAAAAATCTCCCTGGATAAAAGCATATAATTTGTACACTTCGCTGTATCTGGCTGTCAAACATGGATTTATTAGCTTCACCTAGGACCACTTTCTTATTTTGCTGTTTCTGTATCTTGCTTTAGCGATTAGAATTATATTCATCATCTGCTTCTATTTTCCGCTTCAAACTCCTGTCTGACATTTATCTAAAAAGCAGGATTCTAGGAAGAAAATGTAGCAAGAGCCAGAACTCAGTTTCCTTTGGGAACTCCACCTCCAAAACACAATTTTTTTCCCCCTGAGTACTGCATCTCAATTATATTAAACACTCTAAAGCACTGATGTAATGACTGTAAAAGTATTTTCCTGGTGGAAAAGGGATAAATAAGTATGCATAGAAAACAGCCGCCATGTTTTTCAGGCAGTGGGAAGCCTTAAAAATCTCAGCCTCTAGCAAAATATAATTCTTACTGGAATGCAAGTTTCCTGACAGTATGTAATGCTCACCACTGAGAAATTCCTCCACCCTATATTTTGGATTTCTCTAATTTTATCACTACAAAGCACTTGCAAACCACAAGCTTGGTTTAAAATTTCTCTGTCTCTCCATTTGGACTTACTGTATCTCTTTTTGATTGACCACACTTTGGAATTCATCTTCAGAATCACAGCAGCTAGAAACTTGTAAAGTTACAGCTAAAGTCCTTATTTCCAGAACGCGGTACTACAAGAGAAACATAAAATGTCAAGTGCCATGCAATAAAAACTACACTTTTAGACAAAAATAGTCTAAAGAAAACTCAGGGGGTCACCTAGCCTGTCCTATGCCATGTCAGTATCAACCTCAGTGATTTCATACATTTTTGACTCATCATTTCTTAAAGATTTCCAGGTCTGCAGATCCATATCCACCCCAGAAAATCTATCACCACTCCTACCATTTAAAAAGCTTTTCTAAAATCCAGCCTGAATTTTCCTTGATACAAGCTCATTGCTCTTCTCTCATCCACCAAGATTATTCTTTCCCACTTCACAGCAGCCTTGAACTTACTTCACAGTGGCATAGCAACCTTTTTTTTTATGGACTACCCATGTATCACTGCATGCAAGATTAAGCCTCATAGATTGAGGCTACTTTTGTGATGCCAAATTGTAGCATTTTCTGATAGTTACCTTGCCTTCCAATGACCTACTAAATCCTAGATTTCCACAGTAATGCATCTTTGCTTGGAAGGCTTTGTACTAACATTTAAACCAGCAGCAGCATAAAACCCATTCCCATCCCTCTTGCTTAATAAGTTATTGTTGGGGGTGGAGAGGGGATTTCTACAGAAGGAATCCAATGAAACAAATCTACCAGTAACACCGCATTTGTAGCCTAAAGGGCACTGATGGCTTTTAAGGACTATTAAATTCAGAAGAAAATAATGTCACACATTATGACATGAAAAATGTGCTCCCTGATCAATGAACAATGAATTTTTTAAAAAAGCATTGAACCAAGTTGGTGACAACAGAGAAGTGCCTCCCTGCACCTGAGAGGGCTCTGTGCCTCCTCACTGCCTCCACATACCAGTGAGAGGAATTCCATTATGTATGCGAATACTCAGTACCGAGTAGGACTATGGGAGAGCAGGAGCATGATCATGTATTTTTAGGAAAAATTTCTTCACCAAAAGGGTTGTCAAGGACTGGAAGAGGCTGCCCAGGGAAATGGATAAGTCACCATACCTGGAGGGATTTAAAAGACATGTATATCTGGCACTTAGGGACATGGTTTAGTGGTGGAATTGGCAGTGCTGGGTTAATAGTTGGACTCAGTGATCTTTAAGGTCTTTTCCAATGTCAGACTAGGACAGAGAAACTAGAAAAGTTACTTTTTCTCTCCAAAAACATTGATTTCCTAGAGCAGATCACAGACACTTGCAACTTGCTTTTACTGGAATACAAAATATATTATCTGGGGAAAGGATAAGAGATCATAAGAATCTTCCTCTCCCCTGCAGTGTTTATTTAGGATGAGAATTTGCTTTTCAGGTTCAAGGTGAGGTTCAGTGACAAGGCCCTGGCATGGCACAGAAACAGGCTGCTGCCATGACAAGAACCTTCTAAATTTAAAATGCAATAAAACTCATGGCCAGTCCATATCTCCCTCTGCCCAAGCTCTACTATACCTATATCATACTTACAACTACATTTGTGCTTAGCTGAGGTTGACAGGGATTTTTTTCTAGAGCCATTCAACACTCTCCAGCAGAATAAATAAATGACTTTTATTCCAAGACTATGGAGAAAGAAAGTAATTTCCTTCTTTTCATGCTGTGCGGAGGAAGAAGGGCAGAGAAATTTGATTCTGCAATGCAAATGGCAGTAGCACTGTGGGAGAAAAAGACAAGTGGAGAAATGGTTTATCAACAGCACTAGGCCTACAGGATGAGGACCAGGAAGGACCAAGAATGACTCAGAGAGATGGCAGGCTTTAGGAACCATGGATGTAAACAGACACCTATCTCTTCCTCATTTCTAGCCTTGTATCTCACTAACCAAGCTTACTTTGGGCTCTGGGATGCCCTTTTGTAGCTTACAAGTCTCTTGGGAGCTCCATCAACACAGGGTCTTGTACCTCCACCACCTTCTCCTGGAGCTAAAGTTTGCCTTGAACCCCACAGCAGCTACTCTCCTTGAGTTCCACAGTGCCCCCACTTCCCAGGCTATCACACCAGTTACTCTTAAGAAAATCATATAAGCCAATCTAGAAACACAATATTCTACATGTGCCAAAATGAAGTCTGTATGCCATGATAATTCCTCTTCAGTATTTAGTATAGAGTTTATGAAGAACTTGGGCAGACCAGGTCTTGTGCTGACCCACTCTGCTGGCATATACACATCCCATATTACTGCTAAAATTGGCACCTTTTCGCAAGTGCACCAATAGATCACCCACTGTGGCTTTGACACTTCTCAGTGATTGCAACATGCACACTCACTTCCACAGGGTGAAGACACAGCTGCCTTCATGTATTTGTCACATTTTGATCTGAAAAACAGTCAGCCAAAAAAACCCACAATTGCTCACAATTGCAAGTCATGTATTGGGAACACACATGGAATCAGGGAAGCCCTAGGACTGACTTCTGGTTAAGGTGGACACAATTGGTCTATGGCACCTGGCTTAAAGACTGTCTACTTTTGCACAGTATGGATCTGGTTTTGGACACTGAGCTGGGTTGAACGGTCAGTTGTGCGAGCAAAAAGATGTGTGACAAGTTTAAACGATGTAAGCCTGAGCTTCAGTCTGGTCTTTGCCTCCTGTTATGCTGGCACGCACTATGAGGCTTCTCATTAATTCCAATAATTTTCAATCAGGACACAGGAGTCTTTATAGTGCTGGCAATACTCAGCAGTATTACTTGCCACGATTTCGTATGTTTTAATGTCTTTTCTTCGTTGCTTTGCTTTTTTTTTTTTTTTTTTTGGTACAACACGAGGTTGTTGAATTTCCTTTAACTGTCTATTTGCAATAAGGAAGACAGCTTCTAAACTGGTGAGAAAATTTTCAACTTTTCTAGAACTCCTCTCAAATGAGTGAAAAACTGAAGGCTGGTAAGCTTGAGGATTGTCAAGTCAGGAAAAACTTTTACTGCCTCACCTTAAATGGCAGCAGAGAAGCTGTGCTATGTTAAAAAAATGTCTTTGAAGTTGACATAAGGTTACAAGCCATACTCTTCAGATAAGAAGAAAAAGCAGCTTCTGGACCCTTTGGTTTACCTGTGAAAAAGTCTCAGTCTGGTCAATCTTATGGAGCGCCTATATGACAGTGGCCTTGGATCGGTACAGGGGCTGGTCCACCTAAGTCAAGATTAACCTCTATTTTACCTGCTTAAGAGGAACCAACATGGCACATAGTCCACATTTCGGCACTTGCAAAAAGCTACATTTCCATATTGGCTTATATTAGTCTTGTTTCACAACCTCGCTAATTAGAACCTTTTAATGGAAATCTAATTGCTCTCTTACCTCTGCTTTTTCTTTGTTTGCTTTGGTTTCAAGCTCATTCATTTAATGCTATTTTAAGAAATAGCATTCTTAAGTCTTGAATGCAAACTTCACATTGCACATGTAGGAGTTAATGGTATCCTTGTAAGCAGTTATCATCCATCAATACTGCTTAGAAAAGTTTTCCTTTTCCTCACAGAAAACCCATATTTGTCATAAATTGTTGGTGCTCCTTGAGCAAAAATAAAATTGGTACAAAACACTGTACTTTGTGGTTCTACATTGGTTAGCCAAATATTAGTAAAGACAGTAAGTGTGTAGCATTACTGAGAAGCTCAGGTGTAACAAGACCATAAATCTACTTTCATTTTTTTATTCTATTACATTAACATCTCTACATAAAACTCCTTGGACAAGATATTATAAATTGGTTTGTGAAAGTAGTTATATGAAGGCTAAAGACATCAGAGCTTAATGTTCCTTACTTACCAGTGATAAGTATTATAAACAATACTGATGCTGCTTGTACACTTCCAGACTTCTCCATATACAAAGAAATAGTAATGTATAAGTACTTTCCTTTCAGAACTGAGGAATAGATTATTCACTGAAAAAGGTACAAAACCCTGGAGCTGTGTCAAGGATTTGAATTCAAAATGAAGATTTAGCTGAAGTTAATCACTAGTTGGACTGCTGCGGTTCCTCATAGTGACACGTTACACAGGAAAGTAAAAAAACTGGCTGAAAAAAAATGGAAAATTTGGGTTGGAAATTAGGCTACATTTCAGTTGTAATTTTGTTTTTGATAGAAAATACACTATTCTGAATGTACTTATTCGTGTTTTATTAAAAGCATTTTATGCTGAAGTTAAAAGCAGTTAAAAAGCTTAGGTTTAGTGGGTTATTCTATCCTCCCTGTCAACAGAAAATGTATTGTTAGGTGTAGCTGCACCAGGTTAATAAAAAAGCAGAAGCACACATCTTGTAAGAGGCATCTAAACTTGCATATGCTGTAGCTGTATAAATAAGAATATGGTACATATTTTTGATATTCTTTTAGTTCAATAAATATTCTTTTTAAATGAAGTTGAATGGAGTTACATTATCATTTGAATACCCAATCATATTGAATTCCAGTACTCATTCTGCTTTCAGGAAAAGCACCGGGCTCTCGGGAAGACACCCCTTGCAGCTGAAATAAGGAGCTGCATCAAAAAGAATCGTGGGTCTAAATCATTGTTAATAGTCTGGTACTTGCATAGTGACTGTGTAATATTTTTTCCTCGTGTACATGTACTCTACCAGAAATTAACTTCCTCAGAGAAAACTGAAAAAATATTTTTGAGCTATGATTGCTTCATATCTTTTAGTCTTTGATATCTTTGAAAATTCTAACGTTTGCATTCTGTACCTGTGTAAAAAACTACCAAGGGATAGAGCAGGGCAAAGCAATGTCTGACACTTCACTGAACTCTAGGGAACCTAAGTAAAAATAATAGCTTCTGTGGGACACAGCAGTCACTGTGTTGTGTTTCTTTCTTTGTTTTCCTCTCCTTTAGATAAATCCTAAGTATAAAATACATCAGGTGCCACTAAGGAGTCCTTATACCATCACAGGACTCAGAATAACATTTATAACATTTGGAGACTTAAAAGGTGCTAAAATAATAAAAATACACAAATGTGTAACAGCAGCTTACATAGAAATAACTCTTGCTGTTTGATGTAGGACTGACTACCACATTCATGAAATGAGACTAAACCCCAATCATTGGTGGACCACATAGGCACTAGTTAACACTACTACCTGGTAAGGCCAAAACAACAAATTATAGGAAAGATTTTGAGGACTTCATAGATCTGCACAGGTATATGTACCTGGTCTAGCTATTTTAAAGCTAATTCAGGTTTTATTACTGTCTATAGTACAGATAACCTCTTCAGATGTGTTTTGGAGACTGTACTAGTTTTCTAAGTCCTGAAAGAGGACACAAGAGGATATTGAATATCCATGCATTAAAGAGCCAAAATAGATTAATGTTAACATCCTATTCCTTCCCTCTTCTCTCCTGCCCTCTTTCTCATATGTTTTCCTGAAAGTTTTTTCAAGAGGGTCTTAAACAAATCTGGCACATCTACTGCTGTGTAACTCACAGAAAAACTCTTACAGTCCCCTTCCTTGGCTTGGGACTATTTTGGCATTAGACGATGTCTGGTATCTCACCTGCTGTGGAACGAAAAGAGCTTGGCAATGCCAAAATCCTTACTCCAGGCATTGCCTGTTTTTGTACATATCTTTATTCTATATTTAGGGCTTTTTCATGCATCATCATGCTAGTCTTTTCCAAAGCCCTTTCCAGACCTTTTCTGTATGATCACATTCCAAGAAACAGACTTTATTTTCTTGAGGGCTTCAGCTCCTGCTTCTTTCAGGAACATTCTATAAATAGATATGCCTTCAATTATGCAGATACTGGTTAGATGAGAAAATGCCAGCAGATGGTGCTCAAGAATATGCAGGAATGCTCTTGTACACCTTAAATGGCTTCTGTCCTGTGGCTTTATGTACAGCCCTCAATTTCAAGAACTATTCCCACTTCGGGCTGATCTAGAATCATAGAATCATAGAATCATAGAATCACAGAATCATGGAATTAACTGGGTTGGAAGAGACCTCCAAGACCATCAAGTCCAACCCTTGATCCAACTCCACTGTGCTTACTAGATCATGGCACTCAGTGCCACATCCAGCCTCATCTTAAACACCTCCAGGGACGGTGAATCCACCACCTCTC
>JAWWLV010000121.1:71549107-71564409 GCA_035041135.1 Platyrinchus mystaceus | reverse complement strand
AAAGAAAGAAAGAAAGAAAGAAAGAAAGAAAGAAAGAAAGAAAGAAAGAAAGAAAGAAAGAAAGAAAGAAAAGAAGGGAAGAAAAAGAATCGATGCCTTAAAGAGTCCATGAAATATCACAGGGTTTATATCTGGACTCTCAGTGATACTGGGGCAGTTACAGATCCTAATTCAGTTTCACAACTTTTCAGAGGCATGTATGAAATTTCCCATTGTAATTTAGTGTGTCCATCCTCATAGGAGCCAACAACTCCCTGGTCAGTGAGATCTGTCTACAGAAGCAGTAAATTGGTGTTACACAGCTGTTGCCCCTCCTCATTAGTTACCAGAGCTGATGCTGGGAAGCAGAGCTGTTAATTTTGCCTCCTAAGTGCAATCTATAATCAATTGGGGGTTAAGGGGGAGAGAAAAGGAAGCAAGGAAATTCATTATCTTCACTACATGAGGCTTTCAGCCCCTCAGCTGGAGCAGAGCTGTACAAACATTTGATTTTTCTTTTGAGACAATTGAGGGCCACAAAAGAATGGCTGCCTCCAGGGCAGATCTCCTGCTTAAGGCAAAATTTTTTATTCTGCTGTTGGCAGATCTGCTTTTGTGATATCCTTCCCTACCTCCCACTGCTCTGTCTCTCCATTTCTTGACTTTCTTTTCCTCTTCTTCATCCCAACAGAGGGTCTGCCCCTTCAAAGCGTTTGGAAGACTGAATTGGTTCTTCATCTGGCTGTGCTCTGTTGGTACTAAAGAAATAAATAAATCATCACTCATGAAAATGATAGGTAAGCTGGTCAACTTTTACCAGTCCTACTGGGAAAACACATTGATGCTCTCCACCTCCATCAGCTCTCCACCTCCTTTCTCTCACTCTCTTATAAATTCCTCTTGTTCTCCTCACAATGCAAAGGATTTTGTTCAGGTGAACAAACTGGTGCCTTATTACCTGTGCATGGTATCTCATTACCCTGACAAATCCTCCAAAAGACTGTAGAAAAGCCCACAGTTCACATATTTTCTGAACTGTTTTGCCCAAGAAAAGCCTGATATTAGAAAGCTGATATTAGAAAGGACTTCAGAAAGGATTTCTGTAAGTTAGACATCTTGAACAGGGTTCAGTTGCACAAACATAATGGTCAAGAATAATTTTATGCATTATAGGGGATCCTGCTTATTCTCCAGCCAGAGCAATATGGTTCTTCCTTAATTGCATACTGTAGATAGCTCTTTTGGAGAGGTCTCAGAGACCCTATAGTATCTGAAATTTATATTCATATGTCAGAAAAACCTATTCATTATGTGTATGCAGGTGCATGTGTGTATAAATATGCTCGATTTCAGTGCCAAATCTTGAGTCAGCTTGGGCTATGTCTAAATAGAGAAACTCTGAAGTCCTGGTTCTCTTGGAGAAATATGACTGAATTTTCTGTGTCTTTCCTCTGGGTCACATATTCAGGTTTTCCTTCTGTGAAAAAGAGTTAATAGATGTTACTGGTCTTGTCCTTATGTGGCTTTGGGAGGCAAACCCAGAGCAGATGGAATTGTCACACCAGCTAGTAGTCTAATACATACTCCCATCCTGCTTTTGGTACAACCAGCACAGCATATGTTCATTCAGATACCACAGTGGAAAACTTAACATGAGAGTCAGAGCTTCATCACTTTGCAGTGATTCAGTCTGAAAATGCTCAGTATTTCATAGCCACCTAGAGAAAGCACTGTCATTGCTATCTTCCTCAGTTCACATAGGGAAAAAATATTCCCTACACTATAGAGTTGTACTCTATAAATTAAAAGGACGTTCATGATAGGAGTAAATGAAGTCTTGATACTTTAATTAACTCTAGAATTATATGCTAGAAAAGCATGGCTTCTAAACTTCTTAGATAAAATATGTGGGAATTTTTTTACTCTGCTTTCATTGCAATTTTTTTTCAAAGTCCCACTATGCAGATGTTGTTTGTGCCTGCCAACAGGACACGGTTTCACAGAGACACTAAATTTCATGTCTCAATTATAAAACACATACATATAAAATAACATATTTTTACATATATTGTACTTCTGAACCATAACTTGCCAAAGCCCTTTCATTCCTGTGGGAGCATAGAACTAAAACAAGTTTCCTCTTCTTTTGAAAAGACAATATGTAAATTATGTCTCTATTGAAATTAGTAGTATTTTCGTCAATGGCTTCAAAAAGTTAGGGCCTGGTTGTAAGACAGTATGATCTATTCTATGAAAAAAATGATTGTTCAGTTGTCCATAAAAGCTATATGAGGAATGACTAACTAAAGAGTTGAAGACTGGACACAATGTGCAAGGCGCCTTTACCTGCTCCTCATTTGGGTTGGTTAGCTAAATAGCACATCTTGCCCAGCTTGGTGAGCACTGCTCAGAGAACAGGTGCCACTTGGTGAGCTGCAAGGGAAAGATATTGCAGTACAGGTAAGTGGTACAGGTCCAGCTCAGATCCATCAAATTAATTAATGCAGGTGCAGCACCAGCCAAACATGATTTGCAATGATTTGTTTTCAGAGTTAATTGTTATATTCTTTAGCACACAAGCCCTGGGTCAACTCTGTGACTAAGCATAGACTCATGACTACTAAGGAAGGAATATTACTCTGGGTCAGTGTATCACATCCTTGTGCTCCTCCATCTCCCGGGCTACAGCAATCAGCACAGCCCTGGTTCTGCTGGACCATGCTGGCTCCTGTTCTGAGCTTGGGCAGTCTTTGCTGTGCTCTACAGTGCACAGGTTATTTACTTAAACTATGTGTAAAATGAAATTACCTTGAATTCGGTGTTCTTCCTAAAGCAATAACCCTCCATAACAGAATATGGAGCATAATTTAAAGGCATTTTCTACATTACCTTCCCAACGATTACAGGACCATGTGTCAATAGCATTTGACTGGCTCCAGTCCACAGGGCTTATGAGATCTGATTCTGTGCCTTGCTGTAGTGCTTAACAGTACTTAACCTGGACTCACTCTGGAAACATGCCACTTCATTTGCATTAATCAGCTCTGGCAGCCCAAACCAAATAAATGTATCGATATTTATTATCCTTCTTTTTATATCACGCCTCTTCACCTTTAGGTTTCCCACTTTTCCTTTCCTCTCTCACTTCCCTTACCCCTGTGCCAACCCCTTTACCTCCCTACTTTTCCATAATATTATCCCTAATCAGTCTTGGAAGCAAAAGGACAGACAGCCAGGCATTCTTGCTCTCTCTGTTGCAGACAGCTGAGTTGCTGCCACTGTGCCACAGAAAATAAACCAAGAGGTCAGGCATGTGGCTCTGTGCTTCCCAAAAACAGAGTGGAAGTGCCATTTGCATTATCTGAAGTGTTATACATCCCTTTCCTCTCTTCTTTCTTTTCTACATTTTCCCTTAAATCCTGAAAGAAAGCAGCCAATGTAGTCACCCCAGAGTACTGGTCTGGCCTCTCAACAAGTGACTGGTGAAAACCATAGCCATGGAAGACCAAATAAGACATCATTTTGGAGGGTGCCAGTGTCAGCTCTACTATAGAGCAACTGGCTGGTTGACCCTTTTGCATTTCTTCTGCCTTTCCTAGTATCCTATTACTATTAAAATGTTTCAGGTGATAATCAGTTTGCACAGCCCTGAAATTCAGCAAGTCTTATTCTATCCTCGATCTGAAGAGTTGTGCACTGTCATAAATCCAACTACAGTTGGATTTTCATTAAAGGAGCACTACAAGTAAGCTCCAGAGAGAACAGGGTACAGGATTTCACAGCTTCCAAGGATTTTTCTGAATGCATAGTATAAGGTTGTAATATCACAGCAGCAGATTTTTCAACAGATTCTGGTTTTTCGACAGATTGCAAACTGATCTCTTCAGGGAGTTGTTCTTGAAATAAAATTAAAAAAAATAAAAACAAAAAAGAAAGGGACATAACATGGCTTAAACTGGTTAGTTTGAGGTTGAGAACTCTTGGCAATAATGCAATAGATCTTAAAAAATAATATTACATGATCTATGCATTTCATTATGTCATATGAGATCTACAAACAGATTAATTCCCACTAGCTGTGCATCTGTAATTGAGATGGTTTGGGGATTGAATATGGAAGCAAACAGTTCACATGAATTTCAGTTTCACAGCTTAGAATCTTGTATAGTGCTGTTTCTCTTCACAAAGCTCATCTTAGTATCAAATAGTTTCAATTTTCTGTCTCAGCACAAGGATTTCTGACTTTCAAACTTTAATGGAGCCCCGAAAACCTTGATATTAGCACCAATTTTGTCAATGTATCTCCTGTAATTACATCACAGCCCCGAACCTGCTCAGAAGTGCAAAACAGGTCAGAAGTTCCACGTTACTGTGCAACACTTTCCACCTGTAGGCCAGGAGATCAAATAACAAAAGGTCATCGCAATTTAAACTTGTGTCGTTATCACTTGTTCAGGTGCTGGCACTTTGTTCAGCTCCATGCTGGTGAGCATCAGTGGTGTCCTCCTTACTTAGTGGTGCTTTAAATCCAGTGTGTATTTACTATTTAAATGTGTAAGCAGTGATGCAAAACACAGAACAGTAGCGGTTCAGAGCCTCTGCCACAAATTCATGATGGCTAATTTCTTCATAAGAAAATAGTCACCAACCAAATCCCAGAACAGTGTTTTATATAAAATGAGCACATAATCCTTACTGTGATGAAAGGTTATTTTTCCAGAGGATTTTCTTTTTCATTCCTTGGAGATATTTCATATGTGACTCATAAGAATAAAACTACATGGACTCCATTTCTTAGCTTGCTTTACCCCACCTTATCAATAAAAAAATCCTTTTATGTAAATAGTTTCAGTACTGTTTTGTGTTTCAAAAACCGATGCAATTTTGAAACTAATTATGACGTTTGCTCTTTCAGGCTTGTCCCTTTTCCCTGAAAAGCTGATCTTAAAAATCACTTGGCCATTAGCCAAAAAAATTAGGAGCATTATGGATCTGCATGTGTTTCAGAAGCCTTTAAGTACATTTTTGAGGTTTACTGTTAAGCTAATCTCTGAGTAAGATGCTGTGGAATATTAATGGAAGCATTTTGGAATTGTAAATAAACGTGTTTGGAGCAATCTAGATGAAGAGTAGAATGATAAAAATGGTTATAAAAATCTAATTAACATTTTAACAGCATAAAGCTTGCTGATACAAAAGAATAGTCTCAGACAATAGATAAAGTTAAATATTCCCATGTGGGTTTCCAGCAGATGAAACACTGCTATCAATATTTAATGGAATGTGTCAGAATTTACCATCATTTGAAAGAATGCAAATAAAGGTTACCATAGAAATCACCTTGGTAGATTACCACAAAAAATGCAACACAAACTACCCCTGAAGCATCCTTGAAGGAGTTAGCAAAATCTTTGTCTGCTACCCTTTCATGTAATCTCTTGAAAGGAGGGAGAAAAGGCCTATGTGAAAGAGTGTGTGTAAATATACATTATGAAAAGTTATTAACTAGTGATGTTAAATAAGAGAAATAAGAAACTAAACCTATTCCAAACACTTTCACATTGCAGATACCTGGACTCAGTTATGCAGCAGAATAAATAATAGCAGTGAATGGGTTGGTAAAATGTCTCCAAATAATTAAGAACCACTTAATTCTGTAAGCCACATAATAAAATTCTCACATCAAGTTTGATACCAATTTTTCCAAACTTTTTCTCTCAGAAATTCCCCGTTATCAACTTTTATCTTATCTTTACACTGCGTAAATACATGTATGCCCACAGAATAAAAAGATAGTTCACAGGATAAATTTTGTTTTCATGTTTTTTCTCTACAAGAAGAATATGTATGTTCTTAAGTGTCTGTGTCCACACAAAGATATTTATAATCAACAAAAGTTGCCTGTTCAATAAGCAGCTATATGCCTAACTATTCTATCAACTTTACAATGTCTGAAATCTAGAAGATAGAATCCTTCCCAAACTAGCACTTTTTTTTTTTGAGACCTTTTCCTCATAGCTCTTGCCAGGTATCCTGAACTGCTACATTTCCGCTCAGCTTCTAAGAAACAGCAACATGTTGAAAGGTGCTAAGTGATCCTGGACTACTGAAGACCAAAAGTTGAACAAAATGGTGAGAAAAAACACATATATATAACTTATTGTCTATATAACTGAGTGAGAAAGCTTCAAGCTAATTTGTGATTATAAAAAACTGCTTCTTCTGTAAGTTATTCTGAAATAGTTTAGAAAACATTAGTGTCAAATGCAACTGGAAATGTACCTGCTATCACAGTTCAGAACTTCATCATCTTGTACCCATTCATACTTGAAGTAGCCAGTGTGTGTTACTACTTAGTAAAGTTAGATACACAGATTTTGGCAATGTGCAATATTCTTATACTAAAAAATGTCTGAATTCTGATGTTCTCTGCTTGCCTTTTGGAGGTTGTGCATTCACGTGACACAGTAAAGCGCATTGCATTACAGTTGGGTGGGGAGGGGTAATTAATTTTAACAGTAAACCATACAAAAAATGACATAATTTCCCCTCTATAAAAATATCTGTAGCAATATGTTGTTCACCTTTTTGTGGTACCTCAGCCAAAAGAGAAAATTGTTCGAAACTTCATATTGATGCCTTGAAAGATATGCTTATCACTGGGCTACACACTTGACTAAAGCAATGATCATCCTCCTACTGCAATTGGATTGTTGTGTAGCAAGGTCTGGAAATGCATGAAGCTAAGAAGAAAGGCAAGAAAGGGCCTACTTCTAGGAGGTAGAAATCATTGAGAAGAGTCCCGCTGTTTGAATCTCTGATATTTCAAAAAGTGCTCCAAGGGACAGACTATAGTCCCTTCAGCTTCAAGTGTGACAAACATGATGCAAGTATATAGGCATGCAATTTTTCCTTAAGAGTTTTCTAAAAATATTCATGATTTGTTCCTTCAAGATAGTGGATCTCAATAAAGCCTAGTTAGGCTTTCTGTCTGAATAACTTCAGTGCTTTCTCCCCATATTTTTCTTCACTGCATGTCACACACTGCAACGGGAGCTAAACTGCTTCTTACTTTCCTCCTGGAGGACCATGCATATTGTGACCTCTACAGCAGTATATGGCAATAATAACAGCAAATCCTGGATTGTCACACATCTAAGCTAAATTACCTTATTGTTGCTTTTGTTCTTCACAGCTCTGCTCTGTAGTATTTGAGGGAAAAGAATGCTTTGTCTGACTTGACTGACATAAACTGCCTTTCATTAAAATTTTGCTATATGAACTCCTATAAAATCCTTGTGACTGGTTAAGGAGCATCCTGTAACTACTACTGCAAACCACTGAGCTACTGGGTGATCCTGCTGACACAGTATTATGTACTGATGTTCTTTCAGAAATATGAGTCCTGTTAAGTACCTAACCAACACTACAATTTTGTGTTGCTCAGTTAAATGGAATGACTTGAATCTTTATGTAGTCATGAAACAGGAATCCTTTCACATACTGCTCCTCTGGTTATACTTGGTACTCAACCTGGCACAAAGAGCAGAAGTGACATGAAGAGCAAAACACCTTTCTTAGTGTCATTGCCCTAAGCAGGAAGAACATGAAAATTCACAGGAAAGGTTAATAACAGGAAATCTGACCAATTTTGTACAATTATGGGTGATTCAAAGACATTTCTGAATCTATTTTTTTGTGTGGGCAAAATGTCTCCAGATTGTAACAAACTATTTTATGCCAACACATAGTGGACTGAATGCTTGATACACATTCTAAGATGCCAAATGGATGAAAACACATAGATAGAAACTCTTATATCTGCTTTCAACTGGCATGCACAACATATCATACCAACCTCTTTATACATTATGAAAATAAAAGATTTTCTTAAGTATTCTGAAATATTTTGC
This sequence comes from Platyrinchus mystaceus, assembly GCA_035041135.1. NCBI lineage: Eukaryota > Metazoa > Chordata > Aves > Passeriformes > Tyrannidae > Platyrinchus > Platyrinchus mystaceus. Next base: position 71,556,517 of record JAWWLV010000121.1, on the reverse strand, counting down.
CCACTGTTTTCCTTGTCTTACTTAGGTAAATATCACCATTTAGTAGTAGTGCTGCTTTCTTCTAGCTGGAAGGAAGGACAAAAGCTCCAATCAAGTTCTGCAATCAAGGCTAATGCTGCTCTTTAGACAACTTGAAATAAAACCAGACTGCTCCTCTGGAGTCAAAGATCCTGGAGTCATAACACTATCATCTGCTAGTGCACATCATTCTGCTTTCTTAGCTAAACTTTTAGACTTTTAGAAAAAAAACTTGGGTTCTTTCGGGTAATTGTACTTTCAGATACAATTACTTTCAAAGAAACATAATTCAGCCATAGCATGCTACCTAACAGTTTATATGAGTAGGATGTCAAGCAATTTATCTTGTGATTTAAGGAAGAAAGTGTTTGATTTTACTTTTTATGAAAATAAAAAACACCAGTAAGCCTGGGTTTTGTCCCAAGTGTCTATTGCAGCTGAGCAAAGCTGCAAACTCATCTAAACAGGGCCAGTCTGAAAGACATCTGGGGAGATGGTAATGCATTAATTTTCTCCTCCTGTTGTAAACCCTACCAGCATATAGAACTAATGCAGTCAAAGGGCTAAATGCAAAGCATGAGGAAGTCAGAGTTCTTTTCAGCACTCTTCTCAGGAATACATTTATGTTCCAGCATAGACTATACAGCTACAGACCAAAGAAAACCTTTCCTAGACAAATATATGTATCAAATGTATGGCAAATACAGTCATAGTAACCGGTCATTATGTAATAATTTTATATTAATATTGCATCAAAACAAGGTTGGCAGAGGTGACACAGGTTCCACAGGTGACTGATTGTGTAGCAGAACCTAGACAGCAACAAGAGTTCTCATAAGGTGTTAAACACCTAGTTCTAGGTAACTGAGTCAACTGGCTGTGACAGGTGATTAGACACCTAACTCAAATGAGTAAACCCATATTCTAAATACCTAAGTTCAGGTGTCTCACTGTAGCCTGGCCTGACCCTCATGTCTATGTAGCATTTTTTCAAACAGAAGCTTCCTTCCAACAGCAGGGAACAGATGTCAAGTGCTGGACATCCTGCCAGTTCTTAAAGAACCAGAGCTCAGAGCAGAGCAGGTCCTTTCCTAATAGTATTGTGTGGTAGAAGACTGCATGCCTGTAAGGTGGGTAAGGTTTCTGTCCTTGCTCTATCTCCATGTTATCAAATTTGTACAGTAATTTGTTTTGGAAAGAACCACTAGTTCCAACAGCAGTCCCAACACTATCTATTCCCAACTATAGGACCAAAACTATTTTTATAACAGGTACATCAGGACAACAAGATCCAGTCAAGCTCTGAATACTTCTAAGAATGCAGATCCCCAAATCCCTCTGGGCAACCCATTCCAATGCTTGAGTGTGCAAATGGTGATCATTTTTTATTTCCATATATCTACTTGGAATTTCCTTTGCTGCAGCTTGTGACTGTTGCCTCTTGCCCTTTTGCTGTAGGAAAGAGTACTGGTTCTGTGCTCTGATCCCTTTAGGTACTTGAAGACAATAACTAGAGTCTCCCTTAGCCTTCTCTGTTTTAAACAGTTGTGTCAACCTCCCCTCAGACAACAGGAGTTTTCATATCATAAGAAACGTGTACTTAAACCTCCTCCCCTTCCTGAGTACCTACTTCTATCAGACTGCTGCTGAACCTAAACAGAAATCACCCATAAAGTACATATGAAAATGAGTGTGCAATGACACATAAAGGAAGGCAGAGCAGAATGTGTGACATTCTTTCCTCAAGTAACAATGACCCGGATTTTCTGAGAGTCTTCATTTTTCATATTACAAAGAAAAAAATGTTCATTTTTATGTTATTAGAATCAGTAAAAATAAAGCCTCTTCAAACTTCATAAGGCTTTGTATTTTAATAGTAAAACTTATCATATCAAAAGCATTATTAAATGCATGTGCAAGAAAACAGCAATGTTATTTGTATGGAGTCCAACACAATAACAGAACTTTCCATATCTGCTGAAAGATTTATTTTCAGGCTCATTTACCCTTGGACTGATATAAAAACTTCACAGAATTCTCTGCCTAAAACAGCTTCAGAATATAAATGTAGACACAAGGGAGTGAAGAAAGCAGAGCAAAAACAGGGTTGAACTGAACCTTCACTTGAGTAGGAGCAGACATGTGAATTAATCTCCTGCTGCTAAGCAGGAACATAAACTAAACTAATCAAGAAAGGATAAAAGGGTTGGGTTGAAGTTGAACCTTAAATTCAGATGTAATCCAAACACTCCAAAGCCAAAGTAAAACTGATTGCTTGAAATTAAACTTAGTGTTCTGTGCGCACGAATTATGAATTGCAGCTGGAAAGTGGGGAAATTGCCCCCAAAACATCATAAGTGAGGAGGAAAGAAGAGAAAATGCACTTGAATATAAGAAGCAGCAAACAAAGATATACTGAGTCACCTCATAATAAATGTCCCATACTTAACCAATGTAACGAAGCAGATATTTACAAAATTTTTTTACAATATTTACAAATATTTTTGTAAAACTCTGGTCCAGTGGCAGGTTTAATATTCAAGCCCTTCCAAAGAGCACTACATTTATGTAATTTTGGAGAAAGTTGTAGTGATTTTGGTCATGATCAGAAGTGCATGCCATTCTGCCTTGAGATCTGAGCAGCTTCTGCTTTGTCAGTCACACAAACTGAACGCAGAATACAGCCAAATAATAGAAAGTCCGAAATCTAGACTATGTGGCAGGTTTCATCTGTGTCTGGTTAAAGATGTCAAGAGACAGAAAACTGGCCATTTGCCATACCTTTTGCAGTGCAACTGACTTCTGGATCACTGACTGGCCTACTACCTTTCCTGGAAGAACAAGTATTTGACTTCATCCATATGGACACAGCTACTGGCTAACTCAGTTGTTAAAACTTGTATTAGGAACCGTTTCTGCAAAAACAAGCTCATGTTTGACACAAATAATGGAAGTGGATGTATGAATCATTGCTTTGATCTCCCACTCACTATGTCTACTGTATGGGCTCCTGAAAAACATGCCTGTTTTTCATGATCTTTACTAAAACTCTGCTCTGCTTTACAAGAACTGAGGTAATATTGCCAAAGGAAAGGACAGTGCTTACATACAAAGAAGCAGCTCCTTGACCCTGCTACAATGGCTTGCCATCATTGCCAAACTAAGAAGCAGGGTGAGAAGTCCCAGCATCTAGAAATGGCTTTGTCAGCATGCATGTCACCATGGCCCCCCTTTAACATGAGGAGCAGAGCCTGACCTCAGCTCCAGGCTCTTGAGATTTCAGCTTGCTTCATCAGCTCCTTTGCACCCATATATATTGGGTCTGATTGAGAGAGAGTGGTTGTAAAACTACTCTGTAGGGCACAACTGAAAATTTCCTTCTTCCCCATAGCAGCCCTCACAGTGCTGTGCTTCGCATTGCTAGCTAGAAAGGTGTTCATTACACCCCAGGGTTTTGGCTACTGCTGAGAAGTGCTGGCACTGTCCCTCCAACATTCCACCCTTGCTGGTAGACTGAGGGTGGAGAAAATCTTGGGAGGACCACAGCCAGGACAGTCGAGCCAAACTGACCAAAGGCTGATTGCTTGTTAATAGGAAATAAAGAATAAAATCTCCATGCGCATATGCAAAACCTTCATTTTTGCTTTATTAAACTGCATTATCTTGACCTGCAAGGATTTTATTTCAGTCTTATTTTCTTCTCCCGTCTTGCTGAGGAGGATAGAGCAGAAGTGATAGGATGGCTTGGTGGGCACCTGGTGTCCAGCACAGGACAACACATCCCATCATAATTACAGCACACCTGAAGCTTCCCAGTCTTCAGATAAGCCACCTTAATGCAAATGCATAATAGCACCTTTCTCTCCCTTAGAGCAACAGAGAAGTCCCACAGAGATTTTTCTCTCCTGTGTTCTCTCCTCTAGGGTCTCTTTCTCTTATGCATTTTCTGATTGATGAGATTAGCTTGTTGCATTCTATAGGAAGGTTTCAGGGTTATCCTATCTGAAATATTATTGCTAGAACAGCAGGGAATCCACTTTCCCAAGATTGCTATGATGAAAAATGGGTTTGATTGTTTCTGTTTTCCCAGGCACACATCATGAATGGAAACAAAATTTAATTTTCTAATGCTAGAGGAAAATTATATTGAGTGTCATGTGAGAAGATTGCCTTTATGACACTAAAATAGAAAGGGAGTATGAATCAGAAAATTAATACCATACTGAGCATGGCCCATGCTCAGTTTAAGTCCTTGTACCAGGTAGAGAGTACAGAAGCTGGGTTTACAGATGATGTTTGAAACCTTGGCTTTGTCTCTACCTGGCATAAGCCAGTATTGCTGGTGCAAGGAGGGGTAGAAACAACAAAAAACACAAAAAAAAATTAGGAAGAGGTCATATCTATAGTCATAATTCAGTGTCTGGCTCATCCTGTGTTATGACAGATATGTCACACTTCTTCCTAAGGGTTGTTGTCAAACAACCAAAAAGAGAGAGAACTGCTTGGGCTTCATAGGGATTCGGTTTGATATGCAAACAAGAAAGGTCCCCCAAAAAATTCAAGTGATTAGGTCAGAAACTCTAAGGCTTCAGGCCAGCATTCAAGTCTGGCTAAAAAGGAACTCTTTAGTATAATTCTATCTTTATGCAGTATCACTGAATGCTTATAAAAAATCTTTTGTAGGACTACAGTCTACATCTCTGCCAGATTGCGTTTTGGGAACTGTACTCTTCAAAACAATAACTTCATGTGTTTTGACTGTTCCTTGAATATAAATATTTTGTAATGAGAACATTCACAGAACTTCTACATATCAATTTTTATTCTAAAATAAGATAGAAGCCACTGATTAGCAATACAGTAAAATAATGTGGACTATAGACATCACAATTCTGCTCCCATCTCCTCTTAGAACCTGTGGAAACAACCATCTAGCTGACTTGAACATAAATAGTGCATGGAGGGGACTGGTCAACAACACTCCAGAATATTATTTAATTTTAGAAGTTTGTGTGCTATACGTTTGCTTAATGACTAACTGCATAATGACTTACAAATTTTTGCAGATAAGAGAGTAAACATTTCAGAGTGTCCTGAGAAAATACCATTAAAGATGATTTGTATGATTTAAAAAAGTTCAGGCAAAACTTGTGAAAACCCTGAGTTCCAATTAACAACAATTAAATAAACAGATGCACAGAGAGAGTAGAAAGCCTCCATTTCATTAGATAGAGTTTTCTCTAGAGTGGTATCACATAAAAAATTACTACTTGACAAAAACTATTATAAAATCCCATTTTCAGGGATTCAGCAAGATGAAATACATTTCAGGATTCAGTTCTTACTATTAGACAAATACACTAAAAATGCATGAGTTTATTTAAACACTAAGTAATCCATGAAGAGGTCTGCTTTTCTGTTCTAGCCAGTACAAAAAGCTTTTAAACCCATTTCTGCTCCATCCACAGTTTGAATAAAAGCATTTTTCTTCATAAATGTGTGCACTGGAAAGAAAGAAGGGGGTTTTTCTCTTCCTCTGCTTAGGAAAGAATAAGAAAGCTGTTTTATGTGAAAAGTACAATTTTTCATTCCAAATATGAAGCATTTGCCTTAAGAAAGTTTTGAACTTTTCAAATTAACTGTCTTGATGTTAGATGCTCAGAAATGTTGATATACTCGAAACATCATGATAACAAGCCCCTCCTGCATTGCCTGTTCCCAGTTATGAACTTTTACCCATTTGGAGATCAGTGTTAGATAGTTTTCCATTCCTGGATGGAATTGCTCCAGAAATCCTTTTAACACTAGTAGAGTTGAATGCAAATTTTTGCATGGCAGCTGGCAATGGGGAGAGCAAAACATTTCCTATAATTATTTACCATGAAAACTGTGTTCAGTCATGTACTAAGTAAAAACACAAACCATTTCCTATTGGAGGCGATAGCTGTGACACCTCCTAATATTAGACCGTGAAATCCACTTTGTATAGAGAATCACACACAGTGAAGACAAAATGCACCTTTCATTGAAGGGCAGGCTGGCTTTTATGGGGTAGGCATGGAATGTGTGGAATTTGGGAGGATTCAAGGGAGGTACATTCAAGAGAATGGCTATAAATGGAGAAGTTGAGCTAAAACACATCCAAATATGGGTAGGGGGAGATACAGAAAGGGGAAAAGGGGAAAAGCTATAAATTTTAACTATCCTGAGCCAATAGACAAAGAGGTTACAATCAATGAATAGGAAAAGGGCTAACACTAATTTAAACTGCAGATTACAAATAAAGTAAGATTTTTTCTAACAACATTGTTAATAAATTGAATAAACATAACACTTTTATAACATAAAAAGCAGTCTCTGAGGTAGAAGTTATCTGTTGTCTAGCATTTAGCGGCATTTCAAAGCTGTATTTTCTTCAGCTCTCCTTTTCTTACGAGATTTTTCTCCACCACAAATAGGCATCCTGTGGGGTACTTCCAACAATTTCCTGTCTCTTGCAAAAAAAACTTCTAACAATATTAATTTTTCAGGATTCTTTTTTCTAGTCAATTATGGAAGGAGAGAAAGAAGAAAAAAAATATAGTGAGTTGTGAGAACCTACATTTTTTATTTATCTAGTTTGCCGTAGAGTTTCTACATATGTTATGATGAGTCCTTGAATGAAAATTATTTAAGACCGTGTGGAAAATGAGTGGTATAGCAATTTTGCACCTGGCAAGGGCGTCAGGGAAATAGATAAAGTACTAAATAAAAAGGAAGCATTGTGGGGAAAAGAGTCAACATTGGTGACAGCTTCTTAATTTTATGACAATTAGCTGTTGTTTGTATGTAAAGCTTTATACACTCCTAGTCTTCTCTAAAGCATAAAAACTAACCCAGGAGTAGATAATTTGACATGTATTGAAAGACAGTTCAAACAAACTAAACATTTTTTTTCCTCAATGTTTAAGAAGTTATTTTCTCACTTTTGCAGACAATAGGTAAGTGTACAAAGCGGCTCGCTGGAACAGCTTGGCTCCATCACCTGGTCCACATGAGAGGCTTCTGCAGAGAGGTCACTCTGTATAGCTGGAAGCAGCACTAGTGGAAGGAGAGCTATAATGGTAGTCCAGACAACTGTCTGAAGTTACCATTTTAGAGGACAGCAGATTCCAGTTATTTGACTGCCAGCAGTTAACAGTGGGGTATTATTCTCAATGTCTTATTGAAGAGATCTGTATCACTCAAGAGCACAGACTCTAAATTCCAATGAGAGTCAGTACAATAACATTGTCTGAGCACATTTGAAAAAGGACTTGTAAAATAAGTAATAATAAAGTAATAAGTGGCCAGTCTTCGCGAACGAAGATCTGGGAAAGGTGTTTTTACCTTTCAAGCCTGCGCAATGGATTT
>JAWWLV010000121.1:71529397-71549007 GCA_035041135.1 Platyrinchus mystaceus | reverse complement strand
AGGACCGGGATTTGAACCTGCGGCCTTGGCGCTGAGAGACCAGCATCTTAACCGCTAGGCCACCAGGGGTCCCCCCCTGTAAAATAAAAGGAAATGAAAGCAGCTCCACTCTTGGGAATTATCTGCAATTAAAAAACTCTAACGCAAAAGAAAAAGTCCAAGAACATTTGCAAATTTCTTCAGAAGCTAAAGACCATTGTGGCTCTAGAAAACAGGTCTCAAGCTTCAACATGCACAAATCATTATAAATGGAATTGCAGCTGTGAATATGGGTCTGGTCTGCCAGTGAAGTATTAAGATAATTCTTACTTTGCTGATTTTCTTCTTCTTCTATACATCTTTGAACTCTGAGTTCAATAAAATATCAAATTACTTTCAGAAAATGTTATACATTTCTGAAACCATTATGATTAGACAGATTTAAAATAAAGGAATAAAAAAAAAACAACATAAGTTTTTTTTTCCCTGACTGGAGAATTACTTTAATACTTCCAGAAGACAATAAAAGAAAGTCAGCTGAAGTCAGTGGGTTTCTTCCTGGGTGATTACAATGGGCTTTGTATCCTGCATTTTGTTCAAATATTCATATGCAGAAAATTAGGATTGGAGACTGACATATGTTTTCAATGAACGTTCATTGCCAGCAAATTGGATGCATGACTGTTCATAGAAATTGAAGTCATGTAAGAGTCACAAATATATTTATTCAGTTCAAATGCATATCAAAACTATTTGACTTGATCAGCTGCTGAAGGACAGAAAAGTTCTACAGTTTTAGAGAAGAAAGTAACTTTCCTTACTCAACACAGAGGTTACTGTATGTTTGCATTGATATTTTCTTACACTGAGGTTAGACCAGATGAGCTTCAGAAGTTTCTATTCAACCTAAGCTTTTTTGTGATTTTTAGGTAAATTTAGAATTCTCACCTCTGATAAATATATATAAATTTTTGATTTACACAGACATGATTGTAGGTCTGGAAGCAGCTTTTCAAATTATAATATTGAAGCATCTAAAATTCCCATCAGTAAGGTATGAGCAAGACAACATCCCAGATAAATGAGGATACATGTAATTATTTTAAAATAAGTCTTAATTATAATTCAACAGATAGGAGAACATTATAATTCTAAAATCAACGATTATTAAGGACAAGCATAACATAATCAAGTATTTATATAAGCTACTGAGAGATTACAAGAGATACTTACATATGCATCATAAAATGGACACTGGTGAGTACTTCTTTCAATCAGTACTATAAGTATGGCCCCTAAAGGAATTGTAAATAGCATGTGGAAAGATTTCTGTCCAACTAGATCTACTAGAAATAGAGGTATATATTTGAATTTGTAGTGTTTCCATAGGTCTGTACAGTATTAAGACTTTAGCTCTTATTTCTTATCTCAGAGTTGTGGAATTGTTGACAGAGGTACAACACTTTGGTGTCCTGAAAGAAGAAATTCTTGAAATCTTGGCCAAAAGAGTGGGCACAATGTCTTAGAGTGCATCTTTCCAGATGCATTCACTTTGGGAGCTTCTAACCAGTCATTGAATCTCAAGGGAAGGGTGACACTACGAGCACACCCTCCCAAGTGGAGAATCTCTATTCAATAGTGATTACATTGTATTTCCTAAAGGGAGAGGAGAATACATCTGGCATTCAAGAGAGTCATTAAATCAAATACATTTTGTCATTATAGAGAAGACAGCTAGCAGAAAATGACTATTGCATAAAGTTATTGTTTTGGTGCATAAATCAATGACTTTTTGGAAAAAAACACTTGGAACTATCTTGGTGGCCTGATATACTCAATGTAGAAGGAAGATCCTCGCTGTTAGTTAAATGCAGGAGTCATTCTAACTCTGATGTCAATTTCTGTGTAACAGAGACAGCGTTTTTTGAGCAGGATTTGTTAACAAAATATGCAAATGAAGCTTAGGATAGGCTTTCATAATATTTGATATGGTAATTTGTTGCCACAAACTATAGTAAAAAAATAATTAAAGATAGGTTTTAAAAAATTCGTTTTATGGAAGCTTTTTTTAAATAAAATGTAGTTTGTGCTGCTTTAGTATCAAACATTTACTAGACACAACTGGGACTGAAAAGTCAGTAACTCATCAGAGAAAAAGTAAGAATAAAAATCTACTAGGATGTCAGATAGGACAACCAAGGCACTGTAATATATACATATTATTGGTTACAATTTGCAGATTAGAAATCTTTCTGTTTTGAAGAGCCAGTAAAGAATTTGCAGCAAGGATGTTAGAAGCTGTCTTACTAACACACTTTTCCCCTTTGAATATTTTATTACTGTAGCATTTTTAGGAGGCATATAAAATGATTTTTAACTGAACTTCACAAAATCTGTTTTTCACTGAGGGTGTATCATAAATGTGTGGCATAAAAAACCACAGATCTCTCTACCTATAAGCTTCAACTACCAGACCATGCTTCCCATAATGAGTCAGTTCCAGCACTGTAATATCCTCAACAACCAGTCACAAAGTGTTCCCTATTATTTTGTTGTCTGTTAAAACTTACTTGTGAAGACAAATGAGTATCACATGCAAACTGCCCCGGCCAAGACAGAAAGAGCCAACATAAAATGCATACTCCTAATATATATGACACTGTCTGGTAATTATATCAGCATTCAGATTCATGGCTCTAAAGTCTCCTGGATTTAGTGCAGCAAGACTAGTGAAGGATTAAGCAATGTGTTACTAAGGGAATAACCTTCATATCCTGGAAGAACCACTGAGAATCAGTGCAAGCAGCTTGTGGAGGAACTGGAAAGATAAATGAAAAGACTTGAAGCATAAGTTGTATGCAGAAAAATTACTTGAATACTAAAACCACAAATGGAAAATATTCTGATGTAACAAAAATGCACATTAAAAATCTGAACATATAACTCTGCAATATTTACTACAATGTTCCACCTTGTCCCTCAGAACTAAAAAAAATTGAATTAATTAATTGAAACATAATACTAAGTCAAAGGATAGACTAGCAAATTTTAAGGATAATTAACCTGTTTAGAATAAGAATAAAGACAAGTTTACTCTGAAAATTTTAAATATCTTCAGATTAAAAACTTCAGTCTTTTTTCCTCTTAACCTTGTACCAAAGTTGTCTAGAAACAGAAATGCTGTAACACTCCAAGAAATGAGCATCACACCTCCAGGACCAGGAAGCCATCAGAGTGTCAAATACGACACCTTGGAAGTTTCAGATCAGCTCTGAAGTCCCGAGTATTAAAAAAAATTGTTTGTTTGACAAGAACAGAAATAGGTATTCATAATTCAGGTATTACAGAATCACAGAGTCATTTTGGTTGAAAAAGGCCTCTAAGATTGTAGAGTCCAACCTTTGACTGATCACCACCTTGCCACCTAGACCATGGCACTAAGTGCTACATCCAGTCATTTTTTGAGCACTTATGGAGATGGCAACTTGACCACCTACCTGGGCAGTCCATTCCAATGCTTAGAAATCCTTTCCATGAAGAAATTACTCCTGATGTCCAACATGAACCTCCCCTGGTGCAGTTTAAGGCTGTGTCCTCTAATCCTGTCACTAGTTACCTTGGAGAAGATGCCAACCCCCCACCTTGCTACAACCTCCCTTCAGGTAGTTTTAGAGAGAGATAGGTCATCCCTGAGCCTGCTTTTCTCCAGGCTAAACAACCTCAGCTCCCTCAGCTGCTCCTCATAGGACTTAAACCCTTCAGCAGCTTCCTTGCCCTTCTCTAGACATGCTCCAACACCTCAATGTATTTCTTCTAGTGAACAGCTGATGAGGTGTGACCTCACTAGTGCCAAGTACAGGGGGATGATCACTGCCTTGCTCCTGTTGGACACATTATTCTTGGTACAAGCCAGAAAGCTAGTGACTTTCTTGGCCACCTGGGCACACTACTGGCTCATGTCCAGCCAGCTTTGGCTCAGCCAGCACTCCCAGGTCCCTCTCCTCTGGGACGCTTCCCAGCCATTCTTCCCCCAGTCTGTAGCACTGTATTGGGTTGTTGTGGCCGAAGTGTAGGACCCAGTACTTGGCCTTGTCGAACTTCTCACCATTAGCCTCAGCCAATCAATCCAACCTGTCCAGATCCCTCTTCAGAGCCTTCTTATCCTCCAGCAGATCAACACTCCCACCTGACTTAGTGTCATCTACAAACTTACTGAAGGTGGACTCAATCCCCTCATCCACATCATCAATAAAGACATCAAACAGAATTAGCTTAAAAAATTCTACTACTCTTTATATCCCACTAAATTAGGAGATGGATAAAGTGATTTCAAACGGAGTGCAAAAATCTTGAAATCATCTAACAGCTACCAAGTGTAAGGTATATAAGTGGCAGCTACCAAGCCAACCTGTCCAGGATCTAATAAAATGAACTTTGATCTTTTTTGCTTCTTGAAACTTTGAAATACTCCTTACATGAAGGAGTGAATGGGAGTAAATTAGCTTTATTGCTGTATCTCAGAAATCCTCAGCTGTGCCCTTCAGAGTAGTTTTACAGCCACTTCATGCTATAGAAAACATTAGTTGACTCTTTCTGTTTTCTAAATTGTTTACTGGCAAACATTTCATAAATTTTACTTAAAAGAAAGTTACTGTGTTCTTACTGAAAACTGTTCTCTTCAAAGGGTGGAGTATAATGAGCATTCCATTTCATAAGCAAGTGGAAGCATACACCATTGGCTTTAGCAGAAAGAAACTAGTTCACCTGTAAGGGAAATGTAGGCAAGCCCACTTGACACAGAGCAATGGATGTGACATTTACTGATCAGATGTTCCTTGAGGACATTTTGTCTCAATTGGGTTTGTCTTGATGTATTTAATATAACAGCTGTTGCAATCCTATGTTACAATTCTAACATGGAGAAGCACAGAAAGTATGTACACCAATTCAAAGAAGAAAATCATACTTCAGTTAAAGATTTGAGGTAGAAAAGTATATAATAAACCTTTAAAAAAGTTAGCTTCTCATGGAAAATACTGGTTTCTTTCAGCCTAAAAGAATTCATTTACAATGCTAGAAAACCATGTAATTTTTTTGCTTCAGATTAATCTTGCCTTTCTCTCTTCTCTACACTCTTCTTAAGGCACTCCTCAGATTTGGCATTTGATGCGTGGTTCAGAAACTTTCCATATTTCCACAATGTGAGGTAGGTAGCCTATTACTTGGCTCTGCTTTACTGCTTTGAGGACCATCCTTAAATACTTCTATGCTAATGCACACAGCATTGGAACTAGATCTTTGAGGTCTCTTCCAACTCAAACTTCCAGCTTTTCTAACTTATTCTATGATCCTATGAAGAAAAATTCCATGTACATTCTGTTTATTGCCAAAATAAAATATGATAAAAGCAAGCAATAGGTTTAAGAGTTGTCAGCACAGAAATCTCTAGAATTTTTTATGCAAAAGACTAAAATTTCACACTTGATTACTGTAGTCAGATAAGACAAATCTCCATCGAATCATAGATCTCAGAGATCATCTCATTCCAACTCCTCTGTCACAGGCAGGAATGTCTGTCAATAGCCCAGGTTGCTCAAAGGCTGTCCAAGCTAGCTGGGAACACTTCCAGGGACAGCATATCCACCACTTCTCTCAACAACTTGTTCCAGTGCCTCACCACCTGCACAGTAAAGAATTTCTTCCTAACATCTAATTTAATTCTACCTTCTTTCAGTTTAAAGCTATTCTCCCTTGTCACATCAGTACATGTCCTTTTAAAAAGTCCCTCTCCAGCTCTCTTGTAGACCACCTCAGGTACTTGAAGGCTGCTGGAGCTTTCTCTTCTCCAGGCTGAGCAATCCAAATCCTCTCAACCTTTCCTCACAGGAGAGGTGTTCCATCCCTCCAATCATCTCTAAACATATATTGGGCTACAGTGTATTTTACTTTTGATCTGTGGCTAGATCTCAATGACTGTATTACAAATTTTTGCAGAGAAGTGAGATGTCTTATTGTGTCAGTGCCAGGTTGGTGTAGAGCTACTCTGCTGCTTACTAAACAAGCAGCAAAAAGGTTCTGTGTTCCAGACCTACGCTTGCTGGCTGGTGTTATCTGAGAGCTAGAATGGTAGTTTTCAATAGGTAAAAAAGTAGTAGTAGGGAAATTCTGACTTTAGTCCACATCAGAAATCCTGGATTTTCAGCCAGGGTGAGCTGTCCAAAATGGAAATATCAAGCACTTTTCATTCATCTCATGGGCTCAGTCGTAGTGAGGGTCCAAAGCATCGATGAAGTGTTTTAAACATCTACTCATGGTTCAAGATGCAGGATGGCCACCTCAGCCAGATCTGCAGTGCTCAGACAGAGCAAGAGCTGAGAGCTGTTCTAGTGGGCTGAGGAAGCTTGGCTGCTTCATACCTTAATGGGAGTTGGCCATAGCTGCTTGTGGGTGAATGTTTGCACATGATCACTGTGCCTGGCAGACATGTTTGGCTTTGAGGGTGAACTCAACTCTTCACAAATTAAAGAGTGTACATATATTTGTTGACAACACCCCTGTGGTTCACAAGACAATGTCACTTTTTGGTGTACATAATCATGTTCTACTCTGATAGTAAAACAAGGCTTGCTGTATTTTGGAGACTGCATCTAAGATGCTTAATTTTTTTTTTCCCTTCTGTGTTAAAAGAGTGCATTGGGATTTTCTTAGCTGGAAGCTATTTGTTTTTTCTGAGGATGATCTCCACTGAATAGGTACAACGTTACTTTTGAAAACTATTCCATTATCATAAAATCATAGAATTAACCAGGTTGGAAAGGATCTCCAAGATCATTAAGTCCAACCCTTGATCCAATACCACCTTGGTTACTAGGCCATGGCACTAAGTGGCACATCCAGTCTCATCTTAAAAACCTCCAGGGACAGTGAATCCACCACCTCACTGGGCAGTCCATTCCAGTGCCTTATTACTCTCTCTGTAAAAAATTTCTTCCTAATATTCAACCTAAACCTACCCTGGCAGAGCTTAAGACCGTATCTCTTGCATAATTACAATTATCTGTCTTGAAAGATAACAAGTGACATAAAAACTTAACAAAATTATCACTTAGCAGGTAGGGTTGTCCAAACTATCATTGCCTAAATGTCAGGGGAAAGATAGTTCTTCTGAGCACAAATGTGCCTTTAGGAGTTACATATTTCCTAAATCAAGCTGTACAAGAATTTTTTGTATTTTACAGAGGTCTAAATAAATGTGTTTTAATCAAATCAGGCCATTTTCAGAACACTGACCTGCTTTTTTTCTACTGTGGGAAGGAAATTCAGGTCAGGATTTGTCTTGGAATAATTTATGTAGATATAGTTGCCCTATGAGTATATAAATAAGTCAGTTACACACCCTTTCAGAAATATCCAGATCTATTTTTGTTTAAGGTTGGTGTAGGCAAGATATGAAAAATTGTGGAGAACATTTGGTCTTCAACATAGCCACACCTGGATGGATCCGGATTTGGATGGAGTCTGCGCTCTGAACATAGAAATGTTTGGAGAGAAGTGGACTTCATACCAGTGTCTGAAGCAAATCATGGGTATGAAGACTGAACCTGAACCTATCTGCATTCATTCTTCAAGTTAGGACACTGTGCAGGCAAGAATAAGGGGGGAATGGAGGTAGAAAAGCAACCTGACACCTTAAGGTTAGAGATTGCATTTAAGTATGGAGAGGCATGGACTCTGCCATGATTTTTGTCAGCAAATACCTTCAGTTCAGATGTGCTTTACAGGACCAGAGAAAAATTCTTTTGCTGGCAAACTTGTGTTTTTAAATAAAACAAAAACATGTAAACAATTTATTGAAAATTTTTTAAAAAAAATTACTTAGGAACTGAGTAAAATGAAACCATTTTCATAAGAAAAAAAACAGAAAAGTTCATCATAGAATACTGTTTGCAAAGTAATGTGATTAGATCAGAAAAATTAAGTACAAGCTGCATATAGTATCACCAATATTTTTTGCAATTTCTGGAGAAACAAATAAGTAAAGAAACAGGACAGATTAATTATATAATTGATCTAATGCAACCTTCCAAGGAATAATTGATATGCTCTCATTACCATAACAAATAATTCACATGACAAAACAGATACATGACACCTCCTCAGAAGCCAGTTAAAAATCATTACTAATCACATCATTCGACATTATGGCAAACAGATGAATAAAAGCCCATTTGTAAAGCATTTAGTATCATCACTTTTCATAGTTCCCTGAATGAAATACTAATGGTCATGTCTCCAAAAAGAAGAAAGAACTATACACTCATAACATAGTACAGGATTCATAGCTGTGAAAAATACAGAGTCTACAGATACATCAACATGATAGATATTTTTTTTTTTTAAACTGGAAAGTAATTCTTAATTCTTATTAAAACAAGATGACAACAGGACTTCCATGCCATAGACAGACATTAGCCAGCTTTAAATGGAAATTTGAATAATTCTATTTTCAGTGCTTTGCATTTTCATATTTTGAGGTGATTAAAAGCACTAAATGAATTATGTTACAATGACTTTAAGTGGGACAAAATTATCATTCACTTCCCAGGAGGAAAGCTGCTTTCACAATATATTTTTTTCCTTTTCACAGTCATCCTGAGAAGTTCCTACAGGCATGGAAAGGGCAGCAGCTTTTAAGAAGTCAAGAGAGGGAAAAATGCATTAGTTTGTTATCCTTAAGAGGGGGTAAAAAATGACATTTTAAAAGGTTAAATTGGGCAAATGAATTGGCAGCACCAAATGGAAAAATCAGTCCAATTGAATAAATATCACTTTTTCTTGCAGTTTCAATGCATTTTGTAACATTTTTTGGTTGGCTGTGGTAGCTGCTCCCAGACTCAGAAGCCTCTATTCTATCAGGTGAGGAAAAGAGATATTATTTATTCAAATTAAATGTGTAAAAATTGTATCAGCTTCTTAGTTTGTAGGAATGTCTGGAGGAATAAGGATGAGGACAGACAACTTTTTTGAACAGAAATTATAAGAGCTTCAGGATACTCAGAACAAAGTCTTGTGGGTTTTCATAAGATGACAGAAATAACTTTAAAATCTAATTTTGGCACAGCATGACTCAGTGATATGCCTTCCGGGTTTTACACCATCATTTCCACTAAGCCCATTTTCTCTGCTTCTTATGTCATATTTTTTCAAGCAACTTCCCAGCCCTCTTTTTCCCCAGATGAAAGTTAACAAAGGGTAAAAGTCTTATCCTGATATGCCAGAATATACATATGTAATAGATTTAGTTTCTAAATAACCATATTTGAGCCTGAGACTCTGAACATTTATTTTAAGGGAAATGTTCCTATACTTATACCATATGTTGTTTATGCAACTAGCATTCCCCCAACTTCAAAGAAATTTGTTTAGGATAAAAATGCAAAGTCTACCCCTAATGCTGAGAACAAAGCATTTTTCCCCTTTGAACAGCTTTATATGACAGTCACAATTAAAAAAAAATTACCATATACTCATATTCATATTCAGTATTAAATGTTGTTCAGTTCAACAGTTTTCCATAGAAAAGAAAAAAAAATGTCCTTACAAAATGCAACACACAAAATAGTAATTAAATATGTTATCACTGGAGTCATTCAGAAAAAAATGTAATTTTGGGGAAAACCTAGATAGCTGCAGGAAATGTCTTTAGTAATCCAGTCTTTTCTCTGGGAGCCAATACTCACAATTCCATGATTTGGCGCTTCTCATAATTAGAGCCTTCCTGTCATAAGGATGATAGGGCACAAGGAATTTCTCTGCTGGAATATTACATGAGTAAAAAAAGGATGGTGTCCACTCACATGTGACTGCCACTGCTGGCTTGTACATAAATGGCTGAAAGATTTCTCTGATGGTTTTGGATAAGAAAAGTATATCAGTCATTATAAGATCTGTGTAGAGATTACATCTGATACCCACCCTCAGCAGACTCCATTGCACTGAGTCCAGGTCCCTATGCCTCAGTGATAGCAAAACCCTCCACCATGCTGCAGTCAAACAGGGTCAGCCGCAGTCCAGCAAGTTTGATTTATACACAGAGTCAAAAAAATCAAAAATTTTGTTCACATTTTTAAATTATCAAAGTCCTAGGGGATGAAAAGCTGTCTGAAGCTTTTATACTGCCAAGTTTCAATACTCTAGCAGAAAGGTTCAGCCAAGAGAGAGACGGAAAAAAATCCAGGGAAAAAAGACAGTGTGAGCTTTTAGAAAGAGGGTCCACAGACATGCTATTGTATTCAGTGTTAAATAATTTTGATTTATGATGCTAGAGGGAGATACCACCCTGAAGTCTAATTATTCCCCCTCCTTGCAGTTTGTCTGCACGCCAAAAATCTGTATTAAAACATGTGTGGCTTTCATTTATTTTGGAATTAGCAGAAGACACAGACAAGGCATAAGTGCTGTTCTGCTCACCTCGCAGAAGCTGGTGAAAAGGTAGGGCTGCTACTCAGTAGCCCTGAGTACTAGCCTGCTGAGGCCTCAGGAGAGCAACCTGGAATCCAGTTAGCTTCTTTTCCATGATCCATTTCCAAAAGGAAAAATGCCTTCCCACCCATCTTTTGAATGGCTGAGTGAGCTATGGGGAACTAATGAGAATTTTTACTTCAGTTGGATCTAGTTGACAATGTAGTACAGTTTCAACAAGCAACTTTCTTTTTGAATGCCCTAGCAAAGTGAGCCTCTCATTCATCAGCAGTAAACTGAGGCTGAGACCAAAGCTAAATCTAACCAATGACATGCTGGAACACCAAATTTCACAGTTCCATTAATACCTGAGAGACATAATAGTGCATCTACAGGCAGATGGAGTTTGGAGAGGGATGTTTGAAGTTACCCCAGGTTTGAAGTTACTCCAGCATTCTCAGACAGCTTCGGCATTTTCTCAAAGTGCTTTGTCCATGTCTCAGTCTTTACTGGCATGTCTTGACAGATTTATATTCCTAGATTGGATAGAAAAGCCACTTTGTTTGTCTTTTAAGACAAAAATTAGCAAAATCAAGTAGTGTCAGAATTCAGAGTCGTGCATGCCTTAAGGGGCCTTTTCTAGATTTCAGCTTTAACCTAAAAAATATGGAGAGTGGTAGGTTCAGCTAATGCTCTGAGCTATCTGGAGATTTTCAAACCTCCGTAAACTAAAAGAGCCTTTGTGACTATATCGCCATACTTTACTATATCATTATGTTGTAGGTGTAATTAGAATATGAATATACAGAAATACAAACACAGGACCCAAGGACTGCATAACCAAACAATTAATTTACAGTGATCTTTACTATGTGCTTCCCCTTAGAAGATAACTAATAAGATGCCGTGATAACATTTTCACTTAACCTATTGTATTCCTTTTAAAATATACATTGTCTTGGAATTAGCCTCAAGCTGTGAATACTTTCCAAAGGAAATAATCAGTGGAGAACACCAACAGTGTTAAAATTAGCTTAGCCAAAGAAGCAGCTGGGTAAAATCAAGGATAGTAAATTAAATGACCCTGTGCTCCATTTCCACCTCTCTGTCTTTGACCTCCAGTCCTTGAGCCCAGCTGTGAGACAGACAACTTCTGACCTAAGAAAAAAGAAAGAATTACTATATTGCCAAATGTTGCTGTTTCAAATTACAATGAAATCATGTTTGTCAAAATTAAGCAAAAGTTATTTGCTTTTGTGATCCCAGTTATTATTATTCTAAGGAATTTTTCCCTTTGCCTCTCAATGGCACGATGAACTGGTAATTTTCTGCCATGAGGAGATTAAAAGTAGAGGTGCACCTTGGAAGCAGAGTTTGCAAAAATCCTCTAAATGTCTTTGAGACACTCAGTAACCATCCACACTCTGCGAGGGAGCCCAATGGTCAGAGGTGTAGGTTTGCACACCATAGGTAAGAGATGAGAAACTCTGGAAGCTATTGAAGAGTAAATTTTCACAGCAGACCAGCACAAACATATTTAGCACAGGGCTTTCTGCCACCATGAAGTGTCAAAAGAAATTTAAGACTGTTCAGCAAACTGCTCTGTGGTTTGCTTGTGCTCCTTTCTTCCCCTCAGTTTCTCTTTACTGAATTCTGATGAGCCGCATGGCATGAAAAGTATCCTTACATTATACTACAAAGCGTTATCTAAAAGTACTTGACCAAACAAAATTTTGCTGACCTTAGTCTTTTACTCTTGTAGCCTTATATAAAAAGTCATTCAGAATAGCAGCACAACAGAAATACTGAATAAAATTTCCACTTAGGTAGCTAATCCCCCATAGATCAATGTGTCAGACTATAATGTATAGAGGGGTCACTGACCTATATCTTCCGCTGTGTTCCTCAGGATGATAAACACTACAGGAGAGTCAAAACAACAAAGCATAATTAAACAAAATACCTCATAACAAGCTGTTTTCTGAAGAGTCAGAACGTTTATGCCACTGAAAGTTCAGCGTCATCCAAAAATTACAGCCCAGTGGCACATAGCATATGGGTGCAATTTATTTTCTGGGTTGAGGGAAAAGCTTAAAAACACCTGTGATAATAGGTAGCAAATGTTGGCTTTACTATGATGTCCACTAAAGTTCTCATCATATCTTTCTCAGGGTTCAGTAATATTTGCTTTGGATTCGTTCCTAGAAATATCAGCTATTGGGGAAGTCAATAAAATATCCAAAATAAATTAAGTTTGGAACTGCTTTCATGTAAAATTTTCTTATTATATATAGCAAATAAACACTGAAACATCAGTCTTGCAAACACACATCTACATAAAGCCCAGTCATAAAAAAAAAAAAAAAAAAAGGAAATATTGCATTTTTCTGTACAGATGTTGCATAAACCGTTATCCTTTGAACATCAAAAATAGGGTTTGGTCTTGCACCAGTGGTGTCAATGGGAATATTGTCAGAAGGAAATCTATGAAGAACACTCATAAAATGCAGATGACTATATCAAAAATATTCTGAGAATGCTGCTAATTAAGCAAGAATGAAAAGTGCTGGTTTGGAAATTGAAAAGAAACAAATGCAATTTTAAAAAAGTCCACTTTTGAGCTTTAAAATTGTGTTGCAACTATTTGACAGTGGTTTGGGGTTTTTTTTTATTAAAAGTGTCACAGAGAGCTGTCTGTGATAAAGGCACACAAAGATAGTAGTCATATTTTTTTTGATGCTAATATGAAAGACCAGGGAAAATGAAAGAGTTGAGTCTTTCCTGACTAGTGCTGGATCTAGCTCTTGTTCATTTGGAAGCTTTGTTTCTATTTTTGTTTTGTTTTGTTTTCCCCATTTTCAAATTATTCATTATGTTATTCCTCAAGTGCTTAAAGCATGTCTAGACCATTCCCAAACTAGCATTTAATGAAAGCAGGTTATTCTGATTGAAGGATGGTAGCTGCTGCATACTGTACTTTGGGGTCTGCCTCTCTGACAGCCATATTAAGGTATCTGTTTTTGTCCTTTCATGAGGCCTTCAACATTATCCAGTATGGACTGAGAATCACACAGGCCCTCCCTTCTTCAGGGTAAGGAACTGCAAAAGGGGAATATCAGAAAAGCTGGAGCAGATGTAGGAGGTATGATTTATTCTGCCTCAGTGTGAAACTACTACAAAAGAATGTATATTTTATAATGTGTCACAACTAGGTTTGTAACAACATAAACAAAATACACAGCAGCCATGCCAGCAGTGATCATAAATACATGTTTAGCATAGCAGCTATAATAACTTCCATATCATCATACAAGAGCAAATTCTTGTCACACTCTTGTAGATGGAAAAAATATGGTCTCTAAAATGTTTCACATGAAAATTCAATGCTCCCATTACCAGAGAGTGCAGTTCTCACAGGACAAATAAGACTGCAGTCTGAAAACTATTTTAATAAATCAAAACTAAATACACTGCTGTCTATATTCTCTCTAAAGGCTTATTTTGACTCTGGCTCAGGGTTTTGTAGAGCAGATGTGGCAGTGAACATGTGCACACATTCTTTTTTCTTTCTCTGCCTCTTTTTAAACACCATAGAGAGAAAACAAGTAGCACTTGCTCACAGCAGTTCCCACTCCCAGAGGATCCTCAAAGCACTTTCTAATCCCTACTTTTGCTAATAAATTTGATATGAAGAACAACCAAGTTGAAAGCCCATCCAATAAAACAAGAAGTGGATGTAATATGAGTTGGGGGTCCATTCCCTTTTCTGCCTCAATGTCTTCTGGGACTAAAAGCGCAAAAGTAGCATCTTAGCCTTCTTTCTCTTGTGTGTTTTATCCTCTCATTTTAGACCATAAGATCTACAACACAGTGAGTTTTGTACTATCAAGGTAACTTTAGGAAAGTCAAACTGATGGAATCATACCTGTTCCAAATATTTGCCCTTTAACCTCACTACATAAAATCAGACAGCTGTGCTTTCACCCTCAGAATTTATTTTTGCATACCTACACCTCTTGTACTTAAGACCACCCCTTTTCACTCCTCATCTGCCGAGAAATAGTGAGTAAGAGCAGTTATTTTAGTTGCAGCCTCTGAATTTGGGAAGCTCAAAAACATATACCACTCCAAGCTATTAAAATGTGATCCAAAAGTGACTGTTCTAATAGCCCATATGTTTCATCATTTGATAATGTTTTGAGGTATTCATAGCCGAGCCCTGTCAGATCCCCTGTTGCTGCCTTTCAGGCTGAACCTGCTGAGGGAAACGCAACTCTCATTCTCCACAATTTCTTAATCGGTAATTACTTGACATGGAAAGGCAAGCTTAAGATCTTACCAGCTGCATGTTTTATTACTCCTATATTACTTTCACATCTCACTTGTACTGCAAATATGTCTTACTTTTATAAAACTGTCTTAAGAAATATTACTTTCTTAATGTGGTTGTAATCAAGCAGAGAAATGTACTTCTGTTCTTTTCAACAGTCAACACTTCAAATATTAAGCATTTATTCAACCTTGTATTTCTGATTGTTCACTCCATGTATTTAGTCCTTCCCTTTTCTCGGTATCCAGGGAGTCAGGGCTACTGGCTTCTGAAGTCAGTTCAGATGGTTATCTGCAATTTTTCTTTACAGTGCTCTTCGAGGTCAAATCCATTACAGCTTGTGCTCAGACCAACTTTCCACACTTAACTCTGCTGGGCTTACTGTGACACACTCAGCAGTTCACCTCAGAACCTGTTATCCATAGATACAGTAGATGTTAAATTTGATACAGAAAAAGAACCTGTTTCCTGTCTCCTTTTTAACCTTAAAAAGTCTTGTGAATAGAGTGACATTTTAGATGGAAAAAAAAAATAAACATGATAGCAGATGCTAATTGGTATCACCATATCCAAGATTAAATACATCCAGAAAAAATACATGACATACAGTACAGCTGCAGTCAGGAAGTTTAATCACACTGGCCATCCCAAAGAGCTTAGTGATTGTGTTTTCTTTCTGCCATATTATATCAACTGGGAAAGAAATGTACATCAGCAAATAAAGCTCCTTAAATATTTGCAGCTGATTTGTAATGGAAATTACAGAGCCAAGATAACGTTATTTTCTTATGCCTCAAAGTCTCAGGTAAACTGGTATATATAAGGCTTTATTTTTTAAATACAGGAATAGATTTAAAATCCATCACAGGCATACTACTGATGAAACAGCCAATCTCAGGTACCTGCAATTTACATTTCAGTTACAGATTAATACATTGGCCTTTTGCATCTGAAGGTAGGGGATTCTCTTTCCTCGATTTTCAGAGGGTTTTTTCCCTAATCTAATGAAGATGGATATGATCATCGTTACTAGGGAAAAGGCATCAATATTAAAGGAGTGAAGGATTTCAATCTTTCAAGTGATGTTAATATTCTGAATTTGGTTGGCATTTCCAGATTCCCTAGCCTCACAGTGACCAGGATGGCAAGGCAGCCCTGATAAGCAGATTGAAAATGGCTCATCCTCAGCTGAACTATTCCAATACTCATCTGTCTCCTCTATCGAAAACAAACATTAAAAAGAAAAAAGAGGGAAAACAGGATGAGGTGGAGAGGCTAAGACTAATACTTTTCGTACCAAGCAAGGTTATCTTGGCATGACTGTGACATCTATATTTTGGAAACAGAAGTGGCTACCTTTGACTTCCAAGTACAGACATAGGACCACTTATCCTAAAGACATCCTGTCTCTCCCTACTTTTCATCACCCACAAGTGGTACGAATTTTGACACCCTCTGAGCATTCATTGGCTTCTTCTTCCAGAGCTTGGTGACCCTTTTGCTCTTAAAATGGAGATTCGCTATCATTAATCCAACAGACACTTTTCTAGCAGTAAGAATGGATGGAAAAAATGGAGAGTTAGGGTTTAAAGATAAGCTTACTTCTATCTTTTTCATTCATTTCATATTGCAAGCTTATCATTCAGAGCTGAGGTGCTGAAATGTGCCTTAGTTGGGCATTCTAAAAGTTTCCATGCTCAGTCTGTAGCTACTTTGCCAAAACCCAGCGAAAACACATGAGAACGTTTCATGATAATAAAAAGAGTAAAAACTCAGCCCTAAGTGTTAGGAAACAAAAAAGAAAAATATGTGGCCATATCATCAAAGAACCATAAAGTTCTCCTCCTAACTATTCAGAAAAGTGCCTTTGATTTGCAGTAAAAGGAGCTTTATATCTCAGAGGTACAGTACAGTAGTTTGATTACTATCATGTAATATGACATTTGCTCAGATAACGACTTTTTTGTGAATGGTTGAGTCAATAAGCACATAAAATCCTTGCATTTTTTTAGTGTCTGTGTTATTGCTGCCCTTTGGCTGAAGTAATTATATCTTTTTTCTTTTCTGAAAACTTACGTAGTGTTTTCTTTCTCTTTATTACGTCTGTTCTACTTATATTTAATTACTCAAGGTTTGGCGGTCTTCTTATTGTTTGCACTCTTGTGCTATGAAATGAGCTCCACTAGGCTGGTTAATGTGTTTGGTTAGAAATACTGTATTAGGTAAAATTATCTGGATGAATAAGCAAAAATAAAAAAAATTCACTTTTCCTTTGAAATTCAAATCTTATTATGCAAAAATACATATTTTACAAGTATATCATCTCGAGTTTCTAAATAAATGTAATATATTACCTGATCCTCAGTAAGTGAATTATTAGCTAACTAACTGTGCGGTCCCTTCCACCTTACTCAGGTGTTAGCAAGAGGTCTAAAGGAGGAGGCAAGAAGGTTGGAATTTCTATTGGATATACGCCAGAGGATTAAAGCAGAGGGAGCAGAACCTGGAAGACTCGTATCTCTTTCCTGGTTTTGCCATATGCTGCTTTTGTGGCCCTAAATAAACCGTTAGGTCCTTATGCCTCACACTGATAAATGGGAATAGTAATTTTCACACCAAAAAAAAGTGTTTTGGTGTTTTGCACTTTTCTAGGCACTGTGTTTGCAAACTGCATCGAGGCCACAATTCCATACTCTAAAAATGAATAAAATACCAAATTTACTTCATCTCATAAGAGAAAGTACCAACTGAACAAACTGCTGATACATGTATATGACCGAAGTCAATGCAGTCACTTAAAGTTAGGGATATTCTTAAAGAGTTTACTGATTCAGGGCCTTAACCTCTCAGGAACACATTGATTCGTAGCATGAGGTAGTTGTTATTTTGTTGTTTCTTTCAATGCATGTTTATTTACAAAAATCTTCCTGTCTGAGTAGACCTTATGGCGTTTGCTGTACTGGGCTTCTTCTCAATAATCCCAACAATTTATGAAGATTTTTAAATATGTAATTAAAAACTTTTACATCTAGCAATTGGATCTGTCAACGGATTGAAGTAGGAGGAACACAAACTTTTTTGCTGAGAGTTTAATGGCCTGAAGTACAGCTGCAATATTTGGAAAAATCTTTTTGAAAGTTGTTTATGGATTCCACAGCGAATGTGAAGAATTACTGGTTTTTTCCTGATCTTTTACTTTCGAACACTAAGAAAGGGGAAAAGAAAAGGTTTCAGGTGGCACTGAAGAAACAGAGCAGAAGGAACAGAACCTCTTTAAATGGGGCATCATGGACTAGGTGACAGCTCAAATAAACCAGGTTTTCAGCTCTGCTGCTGGAAGCACTGAAGAACAAGGCATTTTTTATGATGTTCTACCAGTATGGCAGGCCTGATGAGACACTTAACTGACAAAGGGCTGCGATGCCTATAAAGATATGAATATCTCCTTGCCTGTATTAAAGCGAGAAGAGAGAAGACCAGAAGCAGAAACAGGAAACATACTGCACTGTATGGAGGGAAGAGACTCCTCAGTTGGGAGTGAAGGTCAGAAACAGATTAAAGGAATCCAGCACTGCACACACACATGGGCTGGTTTGTTGTTTCTTCTTGCACAAGGCATGGCACATTTACATCTCTCAACCTGAAGCAGCTTACACGTTTCTCCTGTTCCTAATTACCATGTTTACTTCAAGAAGTGAGCTGAAACCTCAAAATCCTCAGATAGAGAAGCCATGTGGGGCTAAATCTGGTCTGGACTGCCTTGGAGACCAAGGATGGTGGGCTGCAGGATGCTATGTCTCTGAACAAGGAATGGGGTTGGCAAGAGGAGGTGAGAGCACACAGGAAAGGGAGAGTTCTGTGGCCTCCTCATGTGGAACAAAGCGTTTGGAGGAGTTGTGCTGTAACCCAAGCATAGGGGATCTGGGGTGCCCAGCAAACAGGCAGCCAGGGCTCCACAGCACAGTCCCTTAGCCCTCTTTGGCAGTCACCTGGCATTTTCTCATGAGATGAGAGCATTAACACCTTTGCAATATCCTTGCTGAGGAGAATGGAAATGGACCCCGAGGAATATGTTGTTCTGGCTTCCACCTAATGAGAGTTGAGAAATACCTGTGTGGATGCTGCGACCTTTGCCAGTACCCACACCATGCAAATTCCACAGGAAAGCAAAGGACTTAAGTTTCCATTAGTCTCAAGCTGGCTTCTTTTACAAGAATAAAAATTCTGTTTTGAAACAATGTTCATTCACCTGTTTTCAAAGAGTGCCAAATGGACACATTGCAAAGGAGAGACACTGCATGACTTTCCAAATGAAACTCCTACCATCTGGGAGCAGAGTAATGGTTTTCAGCTTAGCAGGCCAGAGGGTTCATAAAGCAACCCAAGAGTATAACAGGGCATTTCTCCCTTCAGGAGCAACAGAATTCTGTTGGTCAGCTTTGAATGATCTTCTGCTGCATTGTAACACACCTGTCAAGAGGTTTAACTAATTTCATGCTTTCTGAGCATACTTGTATTGACTTCTCTGATAAGCTTTACCTACAAAATCGTGCATGAAAACTCACCAAACATATGTTAAACTTTTTTTCAAATAGCTGTTCTGCTCCCTGGTGTGAGGGTTGTCTCTGGGCTGAGGTACATGATAATAGTGGCTTAACAAGTTGTGCAACAATCTGAGGTATCCATTTGTGTGCACACCTTCCACATGACCATACATGAGATGGTGAGGATGGGATAGGCACAGGGACATTAAGAGCTGCTCAGTAGACATGCAGCAGCATGTTAAGCTGCCAAAGCATGATTTTGTGTCTGAGCCTGACTACGTAACCTGTGCTGTGTT
>JAWWLV010000121.1:71502568-71527247 GCA_035041135.1 Platyrinchus mystaceus | reverse complement strand
TATAATATTGTAAAAGACAATACTATTTTCCTCAAGCTCCATTCATGCATAGCCTCAGAGAACTTCCGTTATGTCTCACCAGCAAATGCTGTGGAAGCATTACTGTGCCCATGAGATTAGCCTATTGCACCAAGGCCACACACAAAATGAGGAGGCCAGGCAGGGAAGAGAAACTACCTAATCTCCCCTCCACCTTTGTGCTTAATCCACCAAGCCCTTCTTCAAACACAACAATGAATGTAAATTTTTACCATAAATTACGCAGTTAAATTTCAGGCATTGGTGCTGTTGAGAAACCACCTCCAGAATTAGGTGTTGCCAAAAAGAGTATTCTATTTTAATTTAAATACTATGTCACTTGTGCCCCATCCCTATGTGGCAGCTGTCTCCTAATGCAAGTTTCAGAAAGGCACATCCAAACCAGACCTAATGGAGACAGCAGAATTAAGATAGCTGAGCAGGTTTTTTTTGTCTGCTCTTCAATTATGTTATGTCCTTTCCAGCTCATCATTTGCCCTCCAGGACCATACCAAGCCCTGGATCTTATACAGAAGTGCAGATTTGCTAAATAGCTAAAAGGCCTTTATCCCAGCCCCTCTCCTTATTTCACAGAGGACAAGCCAAGGCACCCAGCAAGACTCCTTGCATTCCCATAGAGGCCGTGACTCTGAAGTGCAGTCCAGGTAAAGACAGAGCAGACTGCCCACCAGCTCCATGCAGGCACCATTACAGAGGGCTGTGCAGGGTTCATGGAAACCCTGTGGGCTGCCCTGCTCTCAAGACTCTTGTGGGCAAAGGAGGCTTATGAACACTGGCCCCACACTGACTGTTCCACAAGACGTAGTGCCGGGTCAGATCAGGTCACTGAGCCTTTGCTGTGCAGACGCAACTGTGCTGCTTCACCTTCCCTGCTGGCACAATAGGGGAAGGAATGATGGGGCTTGTAAATCTGAAAGTAATTTTCCTAAGTATTTTTACAGCACCATCCGTATGATTAACACATGGCACCCCCATCCATCCTGTGTTTCCATGCTGACTGAAGCACTGCTCTCCTGGAAGGAGATAAGAAGTGGGAAAGTTCTCCAGTATTTCTGAGGTGCTGAGACAACTTGTGGCAGCAGCTCTTTCTGCTGCAGTCACTTTCAGGGGAAGACTATTTCCAGCTAACAGGGTCCCACTTTTGTTCCCATTGCTGACGGGGAAACTGTTGAAGGAAGAAAAACCTCATCCCTGTTCCTTAGAGGGTACTGACTTCCTCTCCATGGGAAGCACACAATTATTTGCGGGCCCTTTGCAATGCAAACTCTGGTAATAAATGCACACTGAAGGCTTTTAAGAGTGAGCATTATTGAACCACTGGTCTGACAACAGCAGTGATAGTCTGTTGTGTAAATACATGCACAGGGACTGTTCCAGGTCCTCCTTCAGCAGTCTCAGCATGCAAACAGAGTGCTTCAACACCCAGTGTGAGATGATCATTTCCGATTTTTCCATTTAGAGAATTCCCCAAAGGTGGCCCTGGGCCATCTATTTTTTGGAACGATGTCAGCATTATGCACACTCAGCCCAGAAGGATACAAAACTATTTTTACCAGCCAGAAATAAATCTCAAACACCGTAGCCTTATATAACTACTGAAAATACAGACATTGTCTCTGATATGTAATAGCTGTGCAGATGGAGAAATCTCCTTAGTGGTTTTTACTGCTTCTGTGGAAAATGGGGCATGACTGTCCTTCGGCTGGGTTTGCTCACAGGCAGCCCCTGCCTCCCTCCTCTCCCTCCCCTTGTTCTCTGTAGTGGCTGGCAGTGCTCCCAGGAGGCACACGTCCTGCTGCTTCATTGCATTACCTAAACAATCCCTGGTACAAAAGCCCTGCAAGCAGCTGAGAACCTCGATATTTCTTCTCTTTGCCTCTGTTTACCTCCCAAAACCAGACCTGCTAATTAGGCTTTGGGATTAATGCAAGCTGCACAAGATTGCGGCCCTAGATAGCTCCTACATTCCTGCCTCCTTGCTGGCTAAAAGGGCAGCCTAATTAATTGGCTATATTGAGTCTCTTTTTGGGTGCAGGGTGTTGATGTATCAGCTAATAAAAACAGAAGAGAAGCTAGCACTTACAGAAAATGACAATATCAGCAGTAGGCAGGGTGCTTTGTGTCATGTGTCACAGCTCATAACGGAGAGCAGTGGTTGATATCTTTATTAGCTCCTGACTATTAGCTCCTGTGTGTGCACGTGTGTGCATCTGCCTGTGCCCTGAGGAAAGAAAAGACCAGATGTGTGGAAGGTAACTTGAACACCTTAATATACCTTAATATACGTCTGTATCCTATTGATTGGAAAACTATTGTAAAATAGATATTGAGAGTTTTAAAACATATCTCTATACATGGACAGCAGCGTATAAACAGCCTTGAAAAGAATTATATTTTAATGTTGTTTCACTGAAATTCTTTTTAAAATTACATATTTGTAAGTGTTTGACTTAAAAAAGCTTTTGCAGAGTCTGATAATATAATGAGGTCAAGCTGCAGTCTTGCAGATGAGTACAGTATAAATGAACTTATGAAAACTAATTTCAACCATTTCCTGAAGAGCATAACTGGAGAATATATCACATCCAAATGCAAAAAGAAAATGATCAGGAGAGACTTTGTTCATTTAAGAACCACCACAGAGCTAAAGAAAAGGGTACATGCAGCTTTTTTAAAATGTCAGAAATCCATTTTGCAGTGTTAAGGATCTCTCAATGCCCACTTCATAATTAATCAGTGAGGTACTAACATTTATTCGAAAAACTAACCTGTCTTTGATTTATACCATATCATATGTTGTTCAGTTGGGTGAATCAAGTCTAAATGAGAAAATTTTGAAAATCTTAACAATGTGACTACTGAAAGCTAAGCATAAACAGAACTGTTCAGAGGAGTCAAATAAAAACTGAGTATTCACTCCAGGGAGTATCTAGCTGTGTCATCTGTTCTGCTGCCATTTTAGCCTGTCATACTGCAAGAATCTTCCACACATGTATCTCCTCCCATTATGAATTAGCTTATTAAGGACCTTGGTCCCAACCTTCACTCATTCCCACAGGAGCAAATTCTCTACTTTTCAAAGGTTTTTCCTTCTATTAATCAATTTGTTTCTGCAAGTGAATTACTGCAAGCCTAAACTAAAACCACACCTGCTTCAGTAGACACTGTGTAAGCAGCTTCTTACAACTTTGTAAATTTATTTCCATATTGACCTAATTAACATTTCTTCTATTTAACTTTTAAGTGCCCGTACAGCAAGATGAATTAGGTAAATAGCCTGAAGCATCCATGGTATTTAAGCCAATACCAGCTAACTCGCTTAACCACTGACCTCAAGTAGGCACAGATCTCATACTTTGAAATAGAAAGGCTTAAGGAATTTATGCTCTGCTTTTTTAAAGTATGTGAATTTACTTAACAGAAAGAACTTCAAGAATTAAATAAGACAGTCTTATAAAACCAATGGTTTTAATAAAATAACACTCTTATTCATACTCTTTTCCCAGAAACATGGTAGCACTGATACTGTAAGTTTTAATAGCAGTTCAGGATGTGCTTTTTTCTCCCCTTCTTTTTTAAAAAAATATTTGGAGCCTGTTTCAAGAGCTTAAGATTTAATCTGTAAATTATTTTTAAAGAGAACTGCGGTGATTGATGCAATATCAGAGACTGCATATTTTTTTAGGGTTCTTCTTTTGTTAGATGCTGTCTTAGAGCAACACCTAGTGGCATACTAGCACTGCACCCTCCCTCAAAATAACTTGTGATGCAAGAGAAATTCCTATGATAATTACCTATGACAGGTTTATACACACACTCTGTCACTCTGTAGGAGGCATTCCCAGCCAGTCTGGGGTACCACTTACAGACCTTTATAGTATTTTCACTATATTCAGAGTGTAATCATCAAAAAGTCTGAATTTAGACCTTCAAAGTGGCTAGAACTGTTGATTATCTTAACTTGTTTTCCTCAGCTGCAACCATGTTAAAACTCTACTTCTTTTGTCTTAGTTCATCCAGAAGAAGTGTATTTTCTGTATAAATTCCTACGTTCAAAAGGAAAAATATACATTCACATTCCTTCCTGATACAGCACTCAGTTTCTGTATTTGTACAGCTAGAAACAAAGGATTTGTCACCCTGACTCAGGCAGTCAATGTTACTATTTTCTGTGATCTCCTTGATTTCAATAGGAATCAATCTTATTCAACTAATTTCACATTAAATCAATTTCAATTACTACTTAGGGAGTTGTAGTTGTACCTGAGACTCTGGTGGCAAAAACTTCTTCTGTGTCTTTGAGATGCTTTTCAAACATCCTCAACCCACCCTGTAAGTTACCCAGGTTGAGCCTATACTCTCTAAAGAAGAAGAAAATTATTCTGGGTTTAGACACATTCAAGGACCAGTCAGGAACTAATATCTAAGAGAATGTTATATAAACAAAAGGATTGAAATAAATAAAAAAAAAAAAAAGATTTCCCAAGTTAAATTTGCAATAATGGTTAAGCTTAGTTCTCCTAAAATGTCATAAAAACTTTTTTAAATAGTTGAAATCAGCATTCAAGTAGTACAATTTTGTAATCAAGTTTTTACAATAGCTAAAACTCGGAAACTAATGGGGAGCATCAGGTGAGATCATGTGTAAAACTGACTGGAGTGTTTAGCTGTTTTAGCAGCAATTTTTCAAGTGCTGAAAGATTTTTTTTTTTTCCCCCTTTATTGTGGTTAAGCAGCTTTGTACAATATTTAGTTCATTGAAGGTATGAAACTGAATGGGATTGAAAGGTAATACTTTGTCTTCCACATCCAATCTACAAACAAAAACGAGCCAAGAACGAGTTAAAATGAACTATTTTAACGTCTTGGGGAAAATGTAACCACAAGAAACTTGTTTAATGCACTAGTTACAATGAATACTTTCTCACTAATAAATCAATTAGATCAAACCACAAAGTGCTTTAATTTAAAAATATGCCACCAGTTATTAAAAGTCACTTTATTTAATTAACAAATAGAAAAAAGAGATGTGTTTTCTGCAATTAAATAGAACTACAATTTAATAATATTTCCTTTTCCATTTACGGTAGTTTGATACAAAGAAAAAGTAAAAGTACATGACAAAAAACAAGAAATATCACCTAACATTATAATAATAAAATTGTAAAGGAGTAGCAATTAAGGAGTAGCAATGTGTAGATTTAATGTGTCATTTACATTTACTCACAAATCAACATCTCTATAATTAACAACAAATAATGATCAAGTATTTCTGAAGAAAATAATTTGAAGGGAAAATCAACAATGAAAGACTAAAACCAGTAATTAGTTCAATCGAAATTTTTTGCATTGTGTTAGAAATCATGGCTGAAAACGCTTTGTGTATAAATTCTTGCCAACATGTGCTATATAGACTATTTTTAAGCAACAGTATTACTTTTTTTGTTGCTTTTCAAGTTTCTTCAGCTCAAATTCAGCCCAACAGACCAATTTTTAACAGCATGTCTACGTGTGTGACACAAACTAAACAATCCATGACAAACATCACACTAACTCAATGGATGAAAAACACTGGATGGTGCCTAAAGTCAAAAAAAAGGGGGGGAAAGGGTATCAAAGCCACAGAAACCCTCAAAATAAAGAGAAGCCTACAGTGAGCAATTCAACCATAGGCAATATGCTGAGTGAAGGAGAGCTGAGCTCATTTGCTTCACTGGTAAGCCCAGCTTTGATGGGCACTCCTCAGGAACGAACAAGACATGCTTTCTTTGTAAAGGTATCAGAATAGATGAACAACATTTTTGAACCACAATAGATTGTTGAATCCAGCACGGTCTAAATGATAATCTCTGGGTCCTCCACATCATTCTGACATGTTTGATGATTTCTGTGAAACCTTGGAAAAAGATGACCAGGTCCACTTCATGCACATATTAGGGTGCATTTTTAGATTG
Organism: Platyrinchus mystaceus; assembly: GCA_035041135.1. Lineage (NCBI taxonomy): Eukaryota > Metazoa > Chordata > Aves > Passeriformes > Tyrannidae > Platyrinchus > Platyrinchus mystaceus. The sequence continues at coordinate 71,521,254 of JAWWLV010000121.1, read as the reverse complement.
GCAATAACTCCGTCCTGTGATGAAGAGGTTATTCATGCCACATATCTTTAGTCATATAATTTAAACACATATTCTCTCTAGGTTCTGGCCAGTAGCCAGAGGAGAGAGAAACTGTTTTTGTCCTGGAGGTGATTCAGACTATGCAAATCAGAGCTCTATGAAGAGCTTGACAATAGAAAGGGTTTGCATAAGAGGGTAATAGTATCTACTGCCTAAGATTGGATCATGTGAACACTTTCTTCATTTCTTTTTTCATACTGATTCAGCGGCTCATTATGAGCTATTGTACTTGTACAATTTGAAGAGTAAAACTTGGTTTGGTTTGAAACATTTCCTTTTCCTCCTATCTGGACAAAAAGGTTGGATTTACTTCATATATTTAAATAGGACTCTTTTATAACCCAAAGGCAGCTGAAGGGATTCTGCTGAATCCAAATAGTCTCTCAAGCATGGAAAGCTATGTCATAAAGGTCAATGTTACAGGATTTAATGAAAGTACAATAACAGAATTTTTGTAACAGAAATTGATCTGAAGCCTCCTGATGACTTTTCTGTAAAGCATTAGGTTGAAGACCTTTTCAGATATACCTTTATTTAAATACATAGTGAGTGTAAGCATCTTTGGAAGTTGAATTATTGGGTCTGACAAATCTGTAGGTTATAAGCATATGCATTAAGACAGCTTGAGAATACGTAACTACCACAGCTAAGTGCATTCAGAAGTCTTTTGGCCAAGTATTATATTACAATTCCTTCACATTTTCAATAACTTATTGTAAGAGGAAAGATATTTAATCATTTTCAGTGTTAAGTGTCTGAGAGAATTCACTAAATTGCAACCTTAACATTATAAATTTAGTTTTGCATCATTCTTCTTAAGAACACTGCCATTAGCTTAATTTTGTTTCTGTTTTCTTTGGTCCTCAAGTCAGTACCACAGGAAAGAGATTTAAAAAGTCTGAAGTCCACTGGACCATGTGGAAGAAGAACTAGCTTCCCTATCTTATCCTCTGTTATGAAGTATAGTAACCTGACAATACTGTTTTCCAATAGACATGTTTTGTTAAATTTTGACCCAATGAAATAAATAAATTATAAAAATTGTATATTATTGATTTTAAGAGTACAATTCTGATGATTCTCAGAAGAACTATATTACATCAAAGTCATTCATAATCTAGGAATATTGTTATGTATTTAGTGACAATTATCATGTACCAAAACATTCTTCTAAATGAAAAATAGCCTTGATTTACTGAGTTAGTTTAAACTTAGTATGGAAGGTATTGAGATATTCCCATTGGCTTCCAAATACCTTTTATCCTATGAAAAAGCACCTATTGATACTCTTGCAAGCTTTGCATAATGTGGCAAAACACTATAATTATATGTTACCTCTTAGGATTTCATATTTCTTCCTAAAAGTCCAATAAACTACACCATGATAAGACCAAACAACTCCCATGACTTTGGTTACAAGTCATCGTAAGACTGGTTGATCTAATTTGCAGATTTCAATCACACATGGAAAACAGGATAGCAGAAGTTCTTGTTGACTGAAGGGCTAACAGAGAAAAAAATAAAATCTGAAATTTTATAGTACATGAGATAAAATTTCTGATGGCTGAACTGTATGGAGAATTAAACTAAGCAGACCTTAAAATCATATGGCATTTCTAATTCACTACATCCACCAATTTGAAAGAAACTGAAAATCTGTAAACTTCCTAGCGTCATCCTATAACCAAAACACACTCTCAAAAAGGATTGTTGCTTTATTCATGCTCTGCAGGAATACCAAGGAAAAGTAAATCCTTCTCAAAAATATTTTCGATTTGAGAATAGAGTCATGCCAGCATGGCATTTTTCTCTTATGATTCTCCAAAAATATAACGTTTGCCCATTGGATGGGATCACCTGACACCAGCCAGTAAACATAAAAAAAGGGAGTATAAGGAACCATCCAAAAATATCAAAACAAAATAAAAAATCTCAAGCAGTTGTGATGATAAACAATACAGATGAAAAACAGTGAAAAGGATCACTGGTGGGTATGAGGAAGGGGGATGTGGGCATATATTTGTATGTGTAGAGAATTTGTGCTAAAATTCAATTTCCTCTAATCCAAAATGAGTAAAATTTCTCAAACTCCACCATGTTTCAATCCAGATTCATTTAAAACAATGTTCAGAAGGTTTAGAACAGCTTTTCCAAATTCACAGGTCTTCTCAAAGAAGCAATTCAGGGCTCAGGGGCTCATTTCTGCTCCATGTCATACACTCAGTAGCTCCTTGGTCCACAGCTGATGGTAATGTTTGGCCAACTGTGTGCAGAAAGAGAACTGTGCAGAAAGAGAACTGTGTCTTCCCTCAGACTTCAGTTTTGGAAATAACTGACACACAGGCCACTTTTAGGGCACTGCTTGAGATGCCTTAAAATGTCTAATTTTCAAAAAGTACGATTTTTCTGCTTTGTTGGATGCCCCACAACTACACACTTAAAATCATGAAGCATATTTGATATCTTGTTCTACATAGCCCCACTTAAATAGGTCATAATAAGCTTGCATCACATCCTACATCTTGAAGTTTAACCAAGCACTCATCACAAATTATGGAGTCCTCCTGAACCAAAACTTCACTCAGCACTTTTATCAGGAGAGAGAAAGTCTCAGGGATGAGTACTGAAAGAAAAAAACAGTTACAATCTTTGCAAGACATGATCATAAGTTATTTTAGCAAGCATGGAGGTTTTACTACTAATGACAGGTGATGAAATTCTTATGCATTAAGAAAAAGTTATAAATTTATATCACCTTCTGATGATATTTGGAAAAATCTACTAAAATAATATGGGCCAATTAACTGTAAGTATTTATCATGTGATCTCATTTAAAATTGCACACTATGTAAAATCTACTGGTTATGCCCAGTAGAGGACATAAATATAGTCACCTGATAGCTCTTTAATGCAAAGTCTGTTTGCATGCATATGTATACACTAAGAAGTATGAGAGAGAGAAAAGCTAGAAAAAGTATGTCATACATCCATTTTATTATAAAAAGGATGTTTTATTATTTGGCTTTATTGGATTATTTGTGTTGAACAGACTCAGTCAGGCTAGTATTCTGCATCTGTAGAAATCCTAGCAGTGTAAAGTGACATTGAATAGGTCTGAAAGCCGTCTACTCAGTTCCTACTGTCATGGCAATGCTTTATAAAATGTTGAGTTTCATCAGCTCCTGAACTGAAAAGATTTATTTGCTTGTCGTGTTGAACACAGTCTAAAAGAAGTTTAAGGAGCAGTTGACCCTGAGCAGAGCTGCAGCAAAGTCTTCTGGGCAGCAAGCAGAAGGCAGTTCAAGATCTCCAAGATAATTCCAGTTGTCTCAGTTATGAAAAACAGCAACATAACTCACTGTGGACTGACTCAAGAGGATTTTTCATAATTAAGACTTAGAGAAAAGCTTCTTTAAAAGCTGCATTTGCATAAATACATTAAAATCTCCACTTGCATATGCTCAGCAGAAAAAAAAAAGTCAATACAGATTTGGTTTTGTATTATTTTCATTCTTATTTTCACTTTTAAATTCAGTTGTTCAACTTAATTCACACTGGGATTCTTGCTGAATGAAGGAAAAGAAAAATTGAATCCGTGGTGGTATCCCAGGGCAGATGTGCATGGTGGTTGTGCAGCCCTGCCAGCACTTAATGATGCACAGTCACACATCTCAGGTTGGCAGGGGTGGGAGCAGGATGTCCCTAAGGGATGCAGTTAGAACCTACAACACTCAGAGGAAATAAGCTTCTGCTGCCTGCTTGCGCCTCTCTGACCATGAACATCTATAAATCACAAGTCTAGAACAACTTCCTCCCAAAAAAGAAATCCTCAGTTAAGTCAGCACCTAAAAATGATAGCAGGTTTAAAAGTCTTTTTCTGACCACCCACTTTTCAGTGATCTGAAGCAGTCTCAACTATCAATTGTGGGCACACAGAGACCCCATGTTATGTATCTGTGCTGAATACACTCAGATGTCATCCTAGACATTTACAAAGTTTTTAAAAGCAATTAAGGCTAGAAAAAAACCTCACAGCTCACACATAGTCCTCACTCCTCTGTAATGTATTTTTTTCAAGGGTCTTGGCTAGGGATCCCTGAAAGAATTACAACTGGATTTTTGTACTCTTGGATCGGGGTGAGCTGAATTTTTTTTCAGATAAAAATACATAGTTAACCTGAAATTTGAGGACATGTCCATTTCTCTGAGATTTTCATGAGGAGTAAAGTCAAATGAAAGTTGTATCAATAAAGTTGAAACTGGTGAACTTAGGTTTGCTTATTATATAACACTTGTTATATACTACATGTATATCTATAAATATACATAAAAATAGTCATGCCTATGCTTTATGTTTATGTAGATTATACATTTATGTAAGTCATTTTTTTTATTTTAATCATTTCATAATGTGCTATCATATCAACATATTTCATTTTATACAGCAAAGCATGTCAATGGCCTCAATCCAATGTTTTCTTTTACACGTGAAGGGCAAAATATTCTTGAAACCAGCTGAATTGCCTATAGACTTCTATAATCCCCTATAGCTTCTGGGGATTTTAGGCCAGGGAGAAATCCAATGGCTAAAGAAATACCATTTGATTACTATTGTATTTATTGCATTTCAAAAGGGAGTGGGTTGTTTAGATCTGATGGCTCAGTAAAATAGAGCAAGCTGAAGAGCACTGCTTGAGCTATAAAAGGCAGTAGCTCCTGCAGGCCAGGCTCTGCTGCACATGGGTCACTATGAAGTAGTCATTGCCAACTGCAGCTGTTGACTGACATTGCAGATGCCCATCACAGACTGCCTAAAACACTTTAGCTGCTCATTAAATCCATTAAACTCTGGAGGTGATGTGGCAGTTATAGGTATGCAGCAACAGTGTAAATGCAACATGCAAGTCACATGCTTTCAAATTTGGCTAATGACAAACGAGTGTTTTTACATCAACAGATTCCAAGGTTGAGCTGCATTATAGCATGCAAACCCAATCACCTCTACTGGCTGTGTTCCCACTGGCAAGACGAAAAGCTGGCCATTAAATTGCTATATAAAGTGATAGGCTGACTATTGGCAATGTTCAAGTTAAGGTTGTATCAGCAATAGCCTTTTCATTACAAACTCACATTTTTCAGGGGTTTTATGCCTTGAGGTAAAATCCAATTGTAATTCTTCATTCAGTGCCTCAATTCAGCTGTGAGGGTTTTGCATCCATCATGTTGCACCCATGGTATTTTTGTCTCATTGATTCATTTTCAGCACTAAACACAAAATATTACAAAATGGGCACATATAAGAAATTATAGCAAAGGTGAATGAGCAGAGCTTCTGCCATTTTTCTGAAAAAAGAAACAGGAAAGAGGCTTCCAACTCCCTGCCCACAAAACTTCCCTTTTCACCTCAGGGTATCATCTAACATGCACCAGGTATTCCAAGCAAAAATCACAGCGGAGGTAAAATCTGCACCCTTGTGCACAGTTACCTTGTGCATTGCTTTCGCTTGTATTTTTACCTCAGGCTACCTGAAATACATAGTGCCCTGAGGTAAAACACAGCTACTGTGGTAATAAAGGCAAGCCCTAGCAAGGATCCCAATCCTGCCATCAGTTAAATATAGGTTTATTCTCAAAGAAGCATTCATAGCCCAACATCAGGAGCTGCACATGCAGAAAATATCATACTCCCTAGGATGAATGGATCTACTGTGGCATTTTTCCTCATACCCAGTGTTAGAGATGCCAGACACTTCTTTGCATTCAGAGCAGCCACTTGTGAAAAGCTGGCTGAAACAGCACCATTTTGGTTTCTTGTTTCAACTTAGATGATTCTTAATCTGGTCTGAGCAGGCATTGTAATGTTCTTAGATGATGGTTAATTAGACACCAGTTCTGGAGTTGATAAATAAGATGTCTTTTATATAAGAACAGGTAAACTGGAAAAAAAAAAAAAAACACTCAAAAAAAACCCAAAAAACACATTAATTGAAAAGAGTGATGAGAGGAGAGAAAAATCTATCTTCTCTCCCCTTGCCTGCCATTTTCCATCTGTCTAACCAGCTTCACTGCAGCACCCATGGTGCTTCCTTAGCTGTCACACTTCAACACAAAGCTGACAGGGACAGGTGAAAAAAAGCCACATGGGTTGTCTTTGTCACCTTAGCTTTGGCACCAATAGCTGAGGTAATCAGCCTGCTCTGCCCCTAAAGGGAGTCATCCAAGCCCAGGTTTCTTGTGTGGTGTGGTGAGGGCATGGTGTGGTGTACACAGCATGCTCGCCACGGACACAAACATAAACGATTATGCACTCAGGAGGTCAAAAATATCAGAGACATCACTTTGAGTCTGAAGTTACAGTCCTTTCAACAATTTATGCTTTACCTATTCAAACCACTTTTTCAAAGTTATAGGAAGAAATACTGAAGAAATTTATTGTCTGCATTTTTTAACGAGAAATTTTGGTCAGTGTACATTTTCTGGAAGTGATATTATAAATTTGACAACATTGTTTGCTTTTTTCTTTCTTAATAAAATATATATATATATTGCTTTGTGTTGAAATTACTTCAATAAAAACACTTCATTTCTCTTCTAAAGCTGAGGCTCATATGTATATATAACTTCACACAGCACCAAGTTCCACCACAGCTTATATACTGGTGCAAGTCTCAGTTTTCTTGTTAAAACCTTTTCATTTTCTAGAAATAAACATTTCTGGAACAAAGACTTGAAAGTTTGGCCCAGTGAGTGTAAAGAATTTATTCAGAGAGAAACAAGTCTAACAGACAAGAAAGAGACTGAATCTGTAGCTGAGAGGTCTGCGCTGAGAAGGAATTGAAAAGAAGAAAGCAGAGCCCAAGCAGATCAGTTCAACATTTTTCTGTGCAGACTGTTGCTGAACTTTGACAGCACAGTTAGCATTGCCCACTGTGAGAAGAAGGACACCCTGAAGTCACTTATAAATTAAAGACTTGACCCTTCCAGCATGTATTCTTGTATTCTGTATATACCCATAGCCTTAAGTCTTTAAGAGCTACAGTGGCATTCTTTGCCGTTCTGAAAGATGTTATGCAGTTCTGCTTTCTGCTTTAATTACTTCAATTATTTAAGGGTAGCATCAGCAACATTCAAGACATGTTTAAATAAGAATTCTCATTGTGAACAGGACTAAGTATTTAACAGAAACGCCATCAGCAAAACAAACACTCTGACCTTGAAAATTTTCAAAGCCAATGGATACAAGACCAAATACAAATATTTATTTAGATGAAAATTTGCTGCAGTTGGCTTTATCATTCTGAGTTACCCCCATTTCAATTTTCCTAAATATGTTCAGAAACCATGGTTTGTGACAGAAAGGAGACGAGCAGATATTGTCGCCATGGAAACAAAAACATTTTTCTTCTGCTTTAAAATGTTTCCTATTAGGGACCAGAGAGGGAAAAAATAATATGTGTATATAATTATTTTACTCTGTGTCATGTTTTTCAGATTGTCAAAGATTGTTTCTATTACAATTTTCAAAAACAGAGATACTTAACCACAGTAGGAATCTTTACAGGCAATGGAGTGTTCTTTCGCTAATGTAGTAAAGCAAAGGTGCATTTCTCCTTGCTATCCCCATGCTTCGGTAGGAATTTTATTTCCTCACTTGCTGTTCAATTGGATAGGACATTCAGACAGAAGTTAGATCTGCATTTTATGTTTGGGACTTGGAGCTATTGCCTCTTGATGTATTGCTGTTAACAGGCTAAATAAAAATGAGAGATATTTTTTATGAGCTGACAGTTTGTTAAAATGCGGGTGATCATTGTTTATTCCACAAAAGCTTTTGGCAGCTTATTCTTTCTCAGATTGAGCTCCTTCCTTTGTTCTACATACAGATAGACCCTGGACTTTAATCCCAGTGGTAAAGCTCTAATTTACTTCAAAAATGTTGTGAATTCTTGCATTCAACAAGATTAGAGTTTTGCCCTTAGTCTGGTCACAACCACAATCCCCCTTATATATTTCTGCATGCGAAGAGCACTAAAGCACCATCTCCACTAAGACGCCATTTTGGTCAGCTTGATTTTTGTGCAAGAGAAGAATTAAAATTATTTTTTTAATTAACAAATATACATACTCTTATGAAACTTTCAACTTTGTCCTCTCATCCATGTAAAAGATACACTTCTTTTGATGGATAAGCACACTGGAATACTCAAAAAAATTCCACTGTTTCAGTTCCCCCTGTTTTGGAAGTAGTAAATACTTTGTACTCCTCTTGTCTTTCAAGAGTACATTGTACAGAACTATGTGATTACTTCTTAGCTTTTTGTTGATTTGAGCTTATTTGGTGCAGTCACTTGTGATTCTGCAACACACACTCCATTATCTCTTTGATTTTTTCCTAATTAATTGAAGGATTTGATCACCCACTTCCAACTAGTTTTTAAGCACCCTCAATTATTTTTTGTTTGGGAATTGATTTCGAGTTGAAACATGTCTCAACCTAATTGCAAGACATTATACCACAAATCTGTATGAATTAACAAGTATTAATGTGTACTTAACATCTATCCTAGATACCAATATTTATACACACACTCAGAGGATGCTGCCACAGGCTGAAATGGGAAGACAACAACAATGTAGCTTATCCAAGGACTGTATATCTCTAGTAAAATTCAAATCAGCATGAGGAACATAACCCATTCAGACTAGCTGTTCAGCATTTTATGCAATAACAGGACTTTCTAGATGACCCTTATGCCAGCAGAGGTTATTCGTCTAGCTGGTATTACTCAATTAACATTCAGTGTAGGGTATTTCTCCAAATGCTTTGACTGTTGTTTCCATGAAAAAAAAAAAAATCTCCTGTTTGTCACTAAAATAACGCATTATAAATGCGGTAAGTTGTGTGAACCAGTACCATTTCATATTCTGGGAAAACTGTAAATTTTCACAGGAAGAAAAGTGTTTAGAATCAGTACAGTTGTTTGAACATTATTTGGTGTTATTTTGAAGTACCTTCCATGCATGAAATTTAGCCTCCTCACAGTAACAAAAATCCAGCTGTACAGGCATAAGAAAACAAATAAAAAGATGGGAGTGCAGAAGTGGAGGGAAGAAATCCATGTGTAACCTCTTGTGGTTTTAAGACCTACTCAGAATATTGTACCTTCATCAATGATTAAAAGTCTCTCCCTTTTAAAATGTATCAAATTCTCATTTTTATATGGATGGTTATTACCATACTAGAAAATCAACCTCTCACTGAGGAAAAGGTTGATCATAAGGATGGGAACGCCATTCAAACAAGTAAAACCAGTGCACGTGTAAATGTTTTGACAACCGCTTGAAAGAGACTGACAATCTGAAGAAGTGTAAACACATGGGGCCTACGTTTCCCAAAATAACAAGTGTTGGCAGATGCTCAGCTGGCACTGACACGTCAGGTAACCATCACTCTGGGAGGACAGGTGCTTTCTGAAAACTGGGCACTTTTAAAAATGATAGCAAAAAAAGCATTCAAACACCAGGATGCCCAAAAAGTTTAATTTGGCCTGCAAATAGAGATTTTACCTCTTTCTCAAGTCTTTCATTGTTTCTTCTTGGTGTGTTTCTTTTCTTCCTTGCTCTGTCTGAAAAAAAAAAAAAAAGGCAGTATGAAATAATATGGGACTAGAATAATGGGTATATATACACAGATAAATTGTATACTACCATATTAATCAACAGGCTAATTTTTAGATACTATTTTGAATATATCTTTCCTTTTTTTGGTTTTTTCATTAAGGATCTTCAAGAGGTTCTCAGCATATACATTTACACGATGCAGAGACTCTGCAAATGGAAAACTTAACTTTGATTCTATCCTATTTAAATGAGATCTGGCCACATTCCAAGAGGCTTCATTTTGGTCTGGTGAGGAGAGACAGGACTGAAATGAAGGGCAAACATGCTTTTAATGAAGAAATCCATCACTCTATTTCTGGTCCACATGTTTAAACATCAGGTTCCAGGAAGGCTGCAAGATGAGTGTAGGAAGCCTGTGAGCTTTGGGTCACTGGAGGGATATTAACAAAGACCAAGAACATCCTGGATGAGGGAAAGAGAGGATTTTATATCACAGTTTTTGCAACTTTTACCTTGTTCTGTTCTTTCCAGCAGCAGAGGAGGAGTCATGCAGACAGCTGATTGAAAAGCCTATGATGATTTGCCTTAACTGTCATAGTCTCCAAAAACTCAAACTCTAAATGAGATAGAAAGTAGAATGCAACTAAGGTATAAGAGTTTCTATGGGCCTGTCAGAGGCACATTAAAGCAGCTGGGTCTTACATTGCAGAAAGGGACTTTGACAACATTTTCATACTCTACAAAAGCTGCATCAGTGAGTCATTTAGAGCAGTCTAAGGCCATTTTGAGCCTCCTTGTACCAAGGGAGTTGCTGGGCGCCCAAGGCTTTACTGATGGGTCAGCCTGGTGCCTGACACAGGGAGGGCACTTAGCCCAAGTGGTAACACTGCCAACAGGATTGCTGTTGCCAGAGCTTAGCTCTTGTTTCACTGAAATCAAAATTTGAGAGCATTATTTACTTTATGTAGAAACACTTTGCATAGAAACATATAGGATCTCAAGTTGACTGTCTCTAAACCATGACCACATGGGCTGCAGGAAGCTGTGAAAACTGGGAAAGTTACTCACTGGGGGAGCCGGTGATGTTAACCATGTGCATGCTTCATTTCTGTGTACAGTTTAAGCACCTTCAAATGTTACTGTAATGAAGAGCAGGGATTGCATGTAGTTTTATTCATGGGGACAATATTGTCAGTCTATGGGAAAGCACTACAGACCGAAAAATACATTAGGCTGTAGAAATTTCTGATCTAACTTTAAACAAGCAACTTGGATATCAGAAGCAGCTGGTGTGGCTGCCCAGAACTCAGTGTAGCCTAATTTAACCTGTTTAACTGTGTGTAGCGGGCAAAAAAAGCAAAGCTAGATTTTATCAGATATATCTAAATGCTTCTTAATAACCTGTGCTTTCATCAGTGTTTTCTCTATGCCTTGTTCTTTGTGAGAAGTACTTAGCAGTTATACAGTCCCTCAGAGAGAGGCTGGCAGCAGCTAAGAGCAGTGGCACAGATATCTTTCACCTCAGATATTCAGGGCCAAATGCCACACATTCGTGAAAGAATGTACTTATACCAAGGTACAACATTATAGGAAAAATCAGTCTAATTTTTGTATTTTAAAAAATAAAAGGAAAATTGTCCATCTTGTCAACAACTGCATCCATGTTCCACTGTGGTCTGTGCAGGAAAGGTGAGCCTGCTTGGCTTACTTAGCTTGCACCTCACTGCTTGCCTGCCACAGCTGTAACCAGATTGGCTCCTTCACACCCAAACACGTGCATGCTGCTTGTAGTAAGCCATGTACTTGGGTGCATGTTTTTTGGGAAGCATCTGGTGGCAAATGGCTGCAGAGAGCAGGGTGGCAGTGAACTTCCCAAAGGGGTGGTGATGTCACACAGAACGTTTTCCTGTAAGATGTTGGCAGGCAGGGCTGGGAGCCAGGCACTGCTCCCAATGCCTTGGGACTGCCCTCATCCTACAAGCAGAGTGGCCAACAGGAAAGCTGCAGAGGGACTTCTTACAAGGGCAAGTAGTGATAGGATAAGGATAAATGGCTTTAATCTGAAAGAGGGTAGGTTGAGAATAGATATTAGGAAGAAATTCTTGATTTGAGGATGGTGAGACACTGGCACAAGTTGCCCAGAGCAGCTGTGTATGCCTTATACCTGAACGTGTTACCAGCTTGGACAGGGATTTGAGTAACAGGGGTTGGAACTAGATGATCTTTAAGTCCCTTCCAACCCAAACCATTCTGTAGGTCTACGAGTCTACAGTGCTGCTCCCACTCACCATCCCTGTGCTACTCCCCCCTGCTTAGAGGCAAAAGTGCCTGAGACCCAGAACCAGCCACTTTCTGACATCAGCCCTGGCGGCCTGGCGCTCTCCCCAAAGTCAGACAGAAGGGATACAGCAGCACTCCAACACCTCTCCAGAGGCAAAGTCAAGCCCTAGGGAAGGGGATGTCCCTCAGACAGGGGAGGAGAATTGTAACAAGCTCGTTCTTTTCCATGTTCACAGTTCAAAGACAAAGCGATGTCATGTAGGAGGCCAAGATTAACCTTATCCATGTCCAGCCCTCCAACAGAAGCCAGCGCTTGGTCAGAGAGAAGAGTGCTCCGAGCCACCATGGGATGGAGAAGACTTTCATAGCAAGGTTAGGAAGAGGATAGGAAGAAACAACACCACTTGCAGACACCTTGACGGATATGCATTAAGGCACTGGTGATTAGGGCCTGGCATAAGCCTTAACTAAAGGAACAGACCTGGGAAACTCCTAAGCATAACAAGCGAAATTGCAGACTGTCACAGAGAGGATGAGAAGCTGACAGGAGTCCCAGGGCCCTGAGGCAGAGAAAGATTTCATGGGTAGCAAAAGAGATTGATGTGCAAGGTGGTCACGCTTCATAGATATTCAAGGAAAGAGTTGGGATCATTTTAAGGAGAAGAACCTGATAGGAACAACAGGACTCAGGAATCCACACCAGTAGTGCCACGAAAGACCAAGGTGAACTAGCTAAGAGGACCTGCAACACCAAGACTGTTTACAACTGGGGCAAACCTGGGAGTCAGGCAGAAAAAATAACAAGGTTGGCCCCTTGTCTGGGAGGAGACAAGGGTGGAGAAAGGGAGGAGTCAAGCAAGATGAGGGGGATGTGTAGCATGGCAGATAGAGAGAAGGGGGGAAATCAAGGAACCAGTTAAACAGACACAAACTGCTAGTTGGCTTGCTTCTTTGAATGAGCCCTGCACCTAATCACCACAGAATGGGAAAGAAACTACTATACCCTAAGTTTTGTGCAACAGAGTCTCAGATGTCCAATTCCCAGAGAACAGCGAGGAGAAGGGCATGTAGAGCTGAAAGCAGGAGCATTCTTCTCTGTCTACAGCTTCCAATTACTGCACATCCCTGGCCATGCACACCAGGTGTCACAACTGCCCGTTGTCAGTGCGGGCCCAGAACACCAACAAAACTCAGACAGAAAGGACACGGACCCTGCCAGAGGCTGTGTCTGACATGGTCAGCGTGGACTGTGCTGCACCTGCATTTTGCTATGCTTTGTGCAGGAAGGATGATCCTGCTTGGGTGTGCTTGGCTTACGTCCAGTTCACTGCTTGGCTTGCAGTTCACTGCTTGTGCACCGTGGCTGTAACCAGATTGGCTCCCCCACACCCAAACACACACATACTGCCCACAGTAGCCACGTTCTCAGGTGAACGTTTTTTGGTAAGGAGCTGGTGGGAAAAATAATATTGCTTACAGTCTCAAAGGGAGTGAGAATATGTGGGAGTTGAGGGTGAGGTTGCCTTCATCTTATCAAGATCCTGAAGGCATGCAAGATTGAGTGGCTTGAGGTAATTATCAGATCTGTAACTGTACTACAAGAGACTGTGCCAGTACTGCTTCTGGGTGCCTATAGCCAGCCTGCCATGGATCTAACAACATCATCACCTGTTAGGAAGACTGTACTCTGCACCTTTCCAAAGGGTTCATTTGAGGCTGTGCACGTAGGTGCCCTGAGAGCACCAGGGAAGAAGCAGAAGGTTCATTCCGTTTTCTGCATGAGTATTCCTGGTGTCAAAAAAAAAGGCTTTATATCTTTCTCTACTCCCTATCCAGCACCAATACAAAGTTAATAGAGCTATGTCCTTCATTTACATCTACCATTCTCCTTTCTCTGTGTAGAAGCTCCCCTTTACACTGAAGACATAGGGGCATATAACTGGAACCAGCCTACCCAGAAATTAAAAAGCATGTAAAATACATCAAAGAGAAAATGAAGCAGGAAAGGATATCTGCAGACATGCCTGCTCAGCCCTCTCTGTGAAGAAGAATCACGTATTTTTCAGGAGACAGAACAAATCTGGAATAAATCGCTGGGATAATTTCGAAGGTGTAGGTCCAAGCATGGAAAAGAAAATGGTATTAATAGTCAGAGGAGAAAAAACCAGAAAATTCTTAAATATATATGTTAGCCAAAGGTAATGTGACTATGAACTGTGGACAAAAAAAACCTTGGACATCCATAACAAAAATCCAGTTTTCATGGGACCTGTTTCAGTGAGGCTGTAATGACAATAGCTGTGTTATACCCCCAGCTGGCACACCTGGAAACAAATATGGGAAAACACTGAAACACACACAAAACAGCATAAAGCCTTCCTAACCTCCTTCCTAGTTCCTGTATTTGATCATATTATTACAACCCCTCTTTTCTGCTAATATACAACTTGATCTAGACACAGAAATACTTAATTTGCTACTGCAAATTACAGAGTACTAATGGCTGAAGAGACCATGTTATTCCATCTGTAATTACTATATAATTTGCAGCATTACAAGAAGATTGTAGTGTAGAAGACAGAAATGAGTGTCTTGTGGTTATTCTGTTGTAACATGGAAGTTACAGTGTAGAGTCTCGGTCAAATTTTAGCCTACAATTATAGAGCATTTTACATAGCAGCTTGTCTGCACTCAGTAACATAAAGAAGAAATGATAGCAAGTACTCATACAGGTATATTTGAAGCACAAGCTTCTCAAAATCTCTTCTCTTGCTTTCTGGTAAATTTCTAATACTTTTGCAACTGTTTGTTACATTTTGCATATTTTAAAAATAATCACATAATGTCTGAAGATTTAGAGGGGATTGACCTAGATGGGCCTCAGCCTCTCTCTGTTCTAAAGTTTCATAAAAGGATAATAGTGCTATTCTGAGAGTCAGAAAATGTATCGGTCTCATAGCCTGTGAAGAAAAATGCCTGAACTAAGTATCTTGTCTACTTTTATTTCCTTGTTTTCTCAATACATCTTATCAGAAAGACTGCTTCAAAACAGGCATTGTAAATTCTGTGGATGCCAGAATAAAATACTTGGGGTCCATAGTTCACTCTCAGAAGATGAAAGAGCCCAAAGAACGGAAAGTCCATGCTGTATTTTCAATAGGCACCTCAGGAACAAAAGCAGCTCCGTTCTGAAACGTGACAACGCTGTCCATGCACTGTGGATTTATGGTTTTGTTTGCACAGTGAAGTTTACTGATCGTGAATATCTGAAACCCTTAGCTCATCTTAAGGCACTTGATGGACCCAAGTGCCACAAAGGTGGCAAGCAAAATTGTCAGGGAGGGCACGGGCATTTGGAGAGGATGGAGGAGAAGTGATGAAATGAGAGAAAACCATTCAGTAAAGAGCAGCTGTGAGATGGCAAACAACAGAGGGCCAGTCTTCATCCTACACTGAATTTAAAGCATCACTTCCATGGGTTTCATGCCCCAATATGGGTGGGACCTAGGGCTCAGAAGTGATATCCAAATCTCCCAGAGGACAGGTGATACCTCTATGCATCTGAAACTGCAGATAAGGCAACATGCTGAAGCCACAGAAGCAACCTCTACCATTACTTTACCAGTAGAGGGGGAAGAGTCAAGTATCAATAATAATCAGGGATTTGTGGTAGTTTCTACCACAAAGACTTTCTAAAGACCTTCATTTGGTTTATAACCACACTTAAAATGTTAGTCTCTCTATAAACTCTTGCAAAGGTTTGCGTTTAAAAAAAAAGCAAACATATTTATCAAAAAAAAAGTCTTACTATAATTTCAGAGCAATGTAACATGGTATTGATCTGCTGCAAAGCTCTGTCCCAGCAGATCACAATACATCTTAAAAAGGGAATGAATTGTAGCTTTACGTTTTACTCAAAGATATTTGAGTTGAAATGAAACAAGGCTTTCCACTCTATTTTCTCCACATCAGAAAAAAAAAAAATAGAACCTAGCACTAAATCAGTCTTCCAACAGCCTGGTTGTCTGAAGCTAGGTAAATACAATAAGTAAGGATTACCAGACGTGCTTCACTTTCATACTGTCCCTCAATTGCCTGCTAGTGGTTTCTATGCAACCAGTAGACTGGACTCAGATTCTCATGGGTTTTATAGCATACTTATTCCCTGTTTGTGAGCTAAGAATGAGTGGTACCTCCCAGAGAGCAAGGTATAGAGCCTCACAGTGCTGTACACAGAGGTTTTACCACATCAAGCCATAAAGGATAGACAGAAATGAATGATACGCTGCCATGTTTCATTCCAGATCCTTTGCCAGTGAGAGAGACGAACTGTTTCTTTGCTGTTCCTAGGCAGATAGCCTGTTGTAACTAATACACTGTGCTACCTGTCTGGTATTTGCACATCTTGCCATGGTTAGAGTACAGCAGGATATCCCAGCTCCCAGGTACCTGCAGCTGTGCCAAAATTTTGGTATAACTGTAGCCTTTTCTAATATGCATCTCTACAGGACCAAATTTTCCTTCCCAAAGTGAAGGTGGGAGAGGTGCAATCTAACTGAATCTTTGGTCAAGACTTTTGCAATAGAGCAATAAGGATTTTTCATTTCTAATGTTCTTCTGGCTACTCAGACAAGATACTAAATCCAAGTGTTAAGTACTGCGGCTGACACGAACTTATTTAGAAATTTTATGTTGTTTTCCTCATGAAGAGGATTTAGCTCTGATATGTTACCGGAGTTAACTTAGAGAAATGCTGTATCCTAATCATGAAAAGCATGAAAACAACATGATGTGGAAAGTTTTCAGTTGCTTGTAAGTTTAATTTGTGTTTCAAGTGCTCATGTGAGTGTTTTATAGCATAAATGAACAAGGAAGTTCTTTGCATGCAGGGGGGGTAGGACACCAGTGAAGCAGGGAGCAATGATGTTGTCTGTGTTCCTGCAAGGAGTTTATCCATCCCAGTGCTGCACCTGACACCACATCAATCCCAGAGCCAATGTACAAGTCACAGACACTTGTACCAGCTCAGGAAGATAGGTCCTGCACATTCACATTATGCACGTGTTACCTCAGCCTTGAGCTCTAACTCTCTTGGTAAAGAAATCCAGATGAAGCTCAGGAGACAATTCTTTCTGGGGACTGGTTTCTGTACAGTATGCACACAACTGCACCTCATGCTGCCTCCCAGCTCTGTCTTATACTGTCTTTCGCTCTCTCCTTATACCACAGCTGAGGGTGTGCAACACATCTGGGAAATCACACTACAGAAAAAATACTAATGCTGCAACACAGCCTTCTCACTAGTTACTTGCAACTGAAACCAACAAAAAACCCACTAATCATTATTTTTATTTGTTAACTAGTAATTAATTTTTATTAATTATAATTAATGATTACTATTACAACTTCTCAGAGCCCAAGGGGCTGCATGACCGGAGTCCAAATGCTAGGCAGCACTGAGGTGTCCCATTCATTGCAGAGAAGAATAGTTTTGACCAATGTGTACATGAGCCTTTCAGTATGACTTGGCATGAGAGTGGTCATTAAAATGGATGCCATCAATACAACGACACTTACAACATAGGTATGGCCATAGTCTTCACTTTGTGTTCCTCTAATCCTTTCCATGAACAAGCACTACCTCAGAGAGATGGACTAGCCTGACAACAGATATAATCTCAATCCCAATGTTGTTCATCTGAGCAGGAGATTAAATGATAACATACTGAGTCAGTGTGTAGGATATCAGAGACTTTCTGACATCATTTCCCATAGGAAACTCAGCCGTGCAGCCACATTACAGGATGAACCTGGTTACAGTTTGGTTTTGGTATGAAAAAAAGTAACTAACAACAGACAACATAGAGGGCACAGTGTCCTCAAGGCAAATTTATGGCAATGCCATAAAGTGAAGGGCTGGGGAAAGGAAGGGTAACTGCCTCTTCAGAGGCAGCCAGCAGCCTGGCTTTCACACCATTGCAGTGTATCTCCATAGCCACAGTGTTGGATAGGGAGAGCTGAAAGAAGCTCTTAAGATAGACCAAATATACAAAAATAAATGCCATGTGTGCAAATAAATATAAAACTGGCTGAAGGCTCAAAGAAATGACCTGAGGTCAAATTAGCAGAATTCTGAAGGTCATTTAATTTCGTTAACTCATATGCAGCAGCTTCAAGTAATTTTTAAGTGTGTTTTGCCTATAAAATGTATGTTTTCATTAAACGCATCATTACTTTTATGGCCTCTGCAATCAATCTCCCTTTTCCTCCTTTTTAAACATGAGAAACCAATCAGACATAGACACAAACATTTATATTGATGAGTTTCTTTCTAAGTGTGTGTGATAGCTTAGAGGCAAGAGAATGAGCTATCATTTCATGACATATGATAAAAGAGATGTTTTTGACTACTAGAGGAGAAACACACTTCAGAAAACAAGGCCTGACACCAGAGATGGGGAACACATCCATAGCAGATAGAAGAATACAAAACTATTTTTCTTAATCATATTTTTTTAGTACATATCACTCAGTATAGGGCTGAGTACCCTCAAATGCTTCTCTTTTTCCATAGTACTTACACAAAATACACAGCCTTGTATACAATGCACAGGTCCCACATTTCAATTCCTCTGTCTGTTTCTACCCAAAATCATGAAACACACCATCATTTTATCTCTAACCATGTAATCATCATTTCATCAAACTTTTTCAATCACTGCCAA
>JAWWLV010000121.1:71477260-71495332 GCA_035041135.1 Platyrinchus mystaceus | reverse complement strand
TTCTCATAGCAGAGTCTCAGACATCTGGATCCTTGAAAGAACTTAATCATGGTGCAACAAAATAACAGCTCAAGCTGGTGCTTCAAAGAAGGAACCGTGAACCAAGGAATCCCTGGGCTTTTATACCCTCACAGTCTAGGTATGCGATAGTCTGGGGTCATCAGCTCTGGCACAGGTCCCCATGCCCTTTGTTTTGCAAAGGCTGAGCACCAGTTCCAAGCCTCTTGCCTGAGGCTCCTGCCATTTCAATTGCCATCTCCATTCACCTCAAGTCTCCCATTTCCATCTTATCTTCTGGTATCTTCTTGTATCACTTTTCCCATATCCTTGCTCATTTTCCCCAAAACTCATCCCCTGTTTGTTTTCATTCTCTCTCTCCAAAAGTCTGCATTTCAGCTGTACTTCTTTCCCTTTCCCTCTTTTTCCTCCGAGGGCAGCAATAGAAGCACCTAAGAGCAACAGCACATTCCTGACTTCACCACCCAGCCAGTGTACCAGTGAGTGCTTCCAAGAGAAACAATTTCAGGGAAGGCCTTTCTCACTTCTTCCCAACAAGTATTGGCTATGACACAGTTAACAGTAGGACAAAATGGACTGTGATCAATCTTTGAAAAATTTCAGCTTATAAAATTAACAAACTTCCACTTCTTTTTTTTCTTTCTTTCTTTCTTTTTTTCTTTCTGTGTGTGCGTGTGTGTGGCTGTTCAGATTTAGAATATTGTTTCACGAGATAACAAAAAAAAAATTTTAGGTAATTTCTCCTCCTCATTACCTAATGTCACATTCCTAAATGCTGAAGTAAACAGAATTTTCAGATTTTCTAGAATGAACAGAATAGTGTGTTTCCCTAATTTTATATCCTGACAGAGGAAAATTGGTGACGTGAATAGCCTTCATGAAAAGATTGAGCCCAAGTGCCTGTAATAAGGTCTAAGTTATTCAGATCAGTATCTTCTAGTAGTATCTGTTGAACTATGTGAAGGGCTCACCACCTGCTCTGTCTGTAATAAATAGAAAAATATATGAAAACCAGCAAGCGATAAGCTAAAAGTGTAGTTGCAAATAATAAGGCTCATTGGCCAATTAATTTCATAAAGACAGTTCAGGAATTTCAATCTTAAAAGCAGCCATCTTGGCCAGATAGGAGAATGCTAGAGGTGTCTGTGTATTTGAAGAAAACTGAAGGAAGTTTGAGGAGACTATGATGTACTTTCTATAATTAATACACATTTTACAAGCTTATGCACAGCCTTTCGCAAGACCTTTAAGCACTGGGGGTTTTATCTGGCACCGTTCAGAGAATGGCAGGAAGCTGATAAAACACTCAGTGGAATTTGCCATTCATTTATCTGTCCTTCTGTGGCCTTCAGAATTTACAATTTTCATTTTGGGGGGGCATTCAACAATATAATTATATATGAAAAGGCTTCTCATACCACACAAGCTTCCATTATGGCATATTAGAATTAAATGAGAGGAAAAACTTTTCATTATACAGTTTTCATTGTTATTCATTCATGCATTCATGTAACAATACTGACTCAGACTTCTGTGGTGTACTCTTAAGCTTCAACAAATAGTTTATCTCTTAGCGTTTCACCCACCAGCCAATGCTAATTAAAAGGAAAGAATAGTCCTTATTCCTGTTATTCTAAATAGCAATTGATGAACTTCAAAGGTTCTGATTTTTATCAGAGCCCTTGCCAAACTTTCACATGCACTCTTAAAAGCTTTTGCTCTCTGTACAAGTCTAGAAAAGCAGCTTAGTCTTAATACAAGGCCTGTTACATTCAGAAAGGAATAATCTCAGTTGCTTATGTAAGATCATACATATTCTACAAGTGGACTACAGGACAGTAGATTCTGCACAGATGTTAAGAACTGAAAATTACACATTATCATGTCAAAGTAAACCCCATTATAAGCACACATGGTATAGAACCATATGTGATATCATCTAGATGACATGCAGCATCCATGGTTTACAAGCTTATTCATACAACCTATGATCTGGAACAGTCTCATCCTAGTTTTCCATATCTGACTTGTGGAATAGAAACCAAATATGAAGACCTTTGCACAAAATGGGACTTGTTTCTATTTTTGAACCAAAACAGAAGAGCATCAAAACTAAGGCTTCAAAGTAATGAACACTGTAGCTGTCTAAGATGATGATAAAACTTTGGTGGTCTATTTTTAGTTTAACCACATGCACACATATATATATGTATGTATGTATGTATTTACACCAATTTATTTACTGCTATTTAGGCATGTAACTTTTCATTTGCAAGCTATGGCTCTGATAAGACCAGAATTCACACCTCAATTCCTGTAATACATAAAGAGGTACATGCCTCTCAGCTAATGATGGTCTAAGAAAACCATATCATAGAAAGAAAAATAAGCCAAAAGAAGTTTGTTGCTAAAAATATTATGCAATGGGGTGTAATAGAATTCTAGAGGACAGGGCATTTTCAGTGAAGCAATCCAATCTCCAATGGTAGCCTTACATTGTAAAGATTTGTGGCCATCCTTGTAAAAGGTTTCATTGGTCATTTTGCCTTATGATAGGAATTACTCTTACCTTTCTAATTTCCTTTTTCTTTTACAGATACTTCTGATCACAGCACATTTTTCCAAAAAACATATTCCAAAAATACAACAGCTTGCCAGATTCAGGAGAAGCTCAGTTATGCAGTTACAAGTGCGAGAGAGACCTACCTCAGCATCATCAGGAGCTGATCCAAGATATAAACAGTAGCAGGAATCAGGATAGAAATCTTATTTGTCAATAAATAAACTAATTGGGGAAAATGTTGGAAAGAATAAACTTTGGTCCAAACTCTGAACACTGACATATACCTGACCTATATTTGCTGAACCCATGGAATGTGAAGGGAACAAGATGTTCTTACCACTTTGTTCCTAATAGGGTGGATTGTCTATGCTAAACCCTTCTGGAAAATTTTTATCTTAAAATTTGGTAACATTATTTGCAAGGACACGATCTTATAAATCTTTATTTTGGATTATGTCAAGATCCCTTTTAACAGAAGACAAGGTTGATGCCTGTTCTGACATTTTACTTTTTTAGATTTATCTACTGACCTTACATTATCTGAAAGGACAGCGTGAAACACCCTAGAAATTATAGATCTAACTTGATTATTCTGTGAGTTATTTCCTTTCTCCAGGATATATATTACCCAGAGAAAGTAGAGGCCAGCACAGGTCTCCACTTACTGCAGTTTTTGACAGTCTCTTTATGAAGGGGTCATTTGAACATCATGCTGTGCTGGAATCCAATTTAAGGGTAAGATAGTAGCTCAGATATGTTGATGAAATTTTGTCAGAGTTTCTTTACTTTCTCCCATTCTTCCAGCATCTCAGTATTCGATGTTGGGCATTAAATTTATTGATATGATCAGAATTTGAAGAAAGGAGAGAGTTCTGGTTATTCTAGCTGCTGCTCCAAGATTTCATTTCTTTTACTTTTTCAGTGGCTTGGTCATGATCCTTTGGATTTTTACTGGTGCTTCCCTTCAGAATTTTAAGCAGAACTCTACCTGGGCCCACTGTATCTTCTTAAGCACAGTACTTTTATAACTCTTGTTAGTCTGAACGACTTGCTTCAAATGTGAAATTCTGATTTTGTTATTAATTTACCATGATAGCAGACAAGAGGTCCTCTGTGAATCCTCTCCCATCATGCTAGTTACCACTCAAATATGCACAAAGTCCCTCTCTTAAAGTTTATGGGCAACTTACAAAGGAAGATAGCGTCCTCTGAGGCTAACTTTCATATAATTTACCTTATCCAGGTAGACTTGTAGGATTTCTTTAAAGTCAGTGTAGAGGGACAGACTCTTCCATGAGGCAATTCAGAGCAAAAGCTAATTTAGGGTCTTTGAGTCAAACTCCTCGCTCAGTATCAAAGGACTAGAAACATGAGTCTTTTACTCACACTTGGATTATATGAATAAAGCCTTGAGTATTTACCACTGCACCATTTTTCCCTTTTCTTACCATCCATCTTTCCTCTCTCAAAACCTAATTGTTTCTCCACACTAATTTTTCAAAGAACAAAAAAAAAAATCCATTAGGACTAGGAAAACTACTTTGCTTCATGAAAACAGTGGAAGAGTCACAAGACTATGAAAGGTGAAGGGACCTCCACAAGTGCCCTACTTTCACTTTCCTCTCAGAGCAGACAAGAATGAGTAAGACTTTTATAACAGGGAGTTGCTCTTCCCTTGGCTTGTTCAACAGAGAAAGGAAGAGGTGAGCTAAAGACAACTAGTTCAGACTGTTGGCTTCATTCAGGACTGATTGCCTTTCCTGTGGTTACTAGAGAAAAAGTCAGCAGGAAGGGATGGAGAAGGGCTGTAATAGTCCTTCTATTCAGGAAGAAATACTTCTTCACCAGAAAATATTTTAAGGTGATTAAATGTTTTTAAAGGAGCCATCAAAATATAAAAAAAAATAAATAAAGGAAGTTTTAAATAAGTATTAGTTTTCAAA
This sequence comes from Platyrinchus mystaceus, assembly GCA_035041135.1. Lineage (NCBI taxonomy): Eukaryota > Metazoa > Chordata > Aves > Passeriformes > Tyrannidae > Platyrinchus > Platyrinchus mystaceus. The sequence goes on along the minus strand of JAWWLV010000121.1, from coordinate 71,490,808 downwards.
TAATTAATTTCAAAATATGCTTTTATAAAGCCCAAGGCCCTCATGCAATATATGACAAGAACATTTTTTATTAAAACTCTGTGAAGTTATGATAAGCATACTGTTTGCCCATAAAAAAAAAAGGGACAGTCAAAAATTTTGTTTGATTTAGAACCTGACTCAGCAATAGGGTTACCCACACACTTCATGTGAGCTGCATGCCAAAGTCACTCACATGTTAACAGGCCTACTTTAACTTACTTCAGCTTAAATCTCCAAGTTTAAAGCAAAGATAATAATCCCATTTTCCTCTCTATCACCTATTCAGTGACAGAACCATTTATTTGTATAGTCACACTGCATCTTACCAGGAAACATATTTACTCCCTCTCCTGACTCCCCTCTCCCTTCTTGAGCCCCCACCCACCCCTTTCTAGCCACCCCAAAACACAGTTGGATTCAAAATGCAGTTCACTGTTTGGCAGAGCAGCTATTCCCATGAATCCTTTGCAAACAGTATTATTTCTCAAGCCAGATTAAAAATAACTATTAAAAGAGCACAGGAAGTCTTTTGCTCAGAACATGGCAGTGACTCAGTTTGGAAATGGTTGTCCTGCCAAAACTGAAGAGGGCCTCGCTTGAAGGCAGGAGTGCAGAGCAACACCTGACAAACAAGTCTACTTCAACATCAAAAACACAAAAGACAACTAAAATTTAGGAGAATAAATCACTTCCTGGTGGAAGAGAAGGGGAGATTTGGTGATTCAAATATTTATAGTATTAATATAAAATAATTCAAATTCAAATATTTGCTTTCATGTATTCTAATAGGTATTTTCCAAAATGTTCATGCTTCAAAATTTCATTCCTTAAACATTGTTTATCCCTAAACATTGTTTAAATTCATTGAGTCCTACATGAAATAGCTAATTTCAAGTAAAACAGATGGCATTCAAAGGATTTTTTTTTCAGCTTTTGAAATAACTTTATTTTGGTATGGTTTGGTTTGTTTATTTATTTATTTTCCTATGACTTGAAATCAGATTCTTGAATTTTGAGAAATCAATCCAAAATTTAAAAAATATTCTTTACCAAATTCTTATTGGGCTTTCTGAATGCTATAGTAATATAAGTAGACAACCATCCTCCTGGCTCATCATGATCTTTTTCTACTGGTATTCTTTTCCTGTTACCAGAAAATATGAATAGCAATATAACATGGAGACGTTAAAAGAAAACTGGAGGGGAAACGATAATTAAGAAACATCATTATTATCCTAAAAACTTAGTATGTGTAGAAGTTAGAGGAATTAGACACAATTTAATTTTTCATATAATTTATTTCATAAATCTCCTATAATTTCAGGTATCATCAAAAAAATTGAAGAGGAATATAAAAACAAATTATATTATAAATGTACTACATAGTTATAATAAGACAATCATTTATGTTTCAAGGCTGAAGTCAATTTTCCAGTGTAAATGAGCCTAGTACAAACTCATTTCCTGGAGATTTAGGGGGAAAAAAGGAAACCCACAAAACTATTTTTCTTTTTTAAAAAACTTTGCCTTTCCAAGCTAAGCAAAGAATAACTGCCTCTGCTCAGTTCCTAAAAAGGTATCTCCAACCTTATAGCATTGCTCCTTAGTTCGAGAGGCTGCAGAGTTTCTTTTATATTTCTGAAACTTTTCACTACATCTTCTTAGCAGGTTTTGCCATGTCAAGAGCTGCAAAGAGGGAACATATCCCCTTGCTCCGGAGAACGTGTAAAAATCAAAGCCAACCCTAGAAAAGGATAGAGAGGAACATGAATAAACAGCACTAAGCATCCAATCTTCTTAAACAAGTGGGTAAACAAGCTCTGGGAATTAGCAAGCTTGGCAACAGTGTTTGTTGTGCTGTTAGAATTAACCTGTTATGAATAACAATGATTAGTACCACCAAAGTGGTTCAGTTTCACAGAAAATTTTTCCAGCCTCTTGTCATTAATCTTACCTGGGTTTATTACTAGCTATGTCACTTGCAGCTTGGGTAGCTAAACTCCTTACTATGCAATCTGTATGTGCACAGCTGAATACATGGACAAGAATGATATATCTCGTGTGCATTTGTTTAAAGAGAAAGAAGGAGAGATTGTGAACTGTAAGTAACAGTAACCTGGACAGTAACCTCAGATTTAATATTCCCCAAGGAAAGTGTTTTCTAACCATTGCACATATAACAGGGCTGCTCTGTCGAGTACCTATGTACAAATATGAATAGTCTCAAGTGCCAGTGTAAACAATTGCTTTGAAGCATTATACTACTATAATAACTATTTACAATCACATTTTTTTTGTATGTGCCAAAATAATTCTATAAAGCGCTTTACATATTATTCTGAAATTATTTCCATATTGTCTTTCACAGATTTCATAACCATTAAATATCCTATAAGACAAAGCAAACAAACGTTTTTGTCTCTAAGGTGAAAAAGCTTTTCTTTTCACTTTGCAGGCAGCACTCACTAGCTCAAAGGAAAAACAACATTTCTTTTCTCTCTGCAACCTCAAAGGAAGGGAGCAACATGCCTGATCAACAGTAATAACTAAGAAATAAATTATCTATTTTATAATATTAGGCCCCAGGAAGAACAGAGATGAGCACTTGGGAGGGTCTCCAGTGGTGAGAAGCAGATGTGAGGTGCACAGTGTCAGCGTCTGCCCATGGGGCTGTTCACTTTACTTCCCATTTGAGCTCAGTGAAGGGTCCTGGATCATTGCACTCTAACACAGACAGTTAAAATACATCCAATTAATTGCATCTTTAAGTGATGATAGTTAAAAAGAGTGTGTAATAAGACTGGGACAAGTAACAATATAAACAGCCTTGAGATTTACATTTGGTAGAGTCCTTTTTCTTTATCTCCCTGCCTTTGTTATAGGCACTGAGGGTTCTTGTACCCACCTGTGAGAAGCATTGGTCTCCCAAATGAATATGTTAATGCACAGTATGATCAAAAGGGTTATATTGTCTATTCATCTCAGTTCTCTCCCTGCCCTTGCATACACATGCACACACAAACACAAGCAGATGAGTCATGGCAATAAAAAGGAAACAGAAAACAAACAAAAAAATCCCACAAGATACCTGCCATTAATACATACACAGATAGGCATGATTTTACCTACATATATATATAGATATATCTATAGATCTATATATATACAGATCTATAGATATAGATATATAGATATATATCTACCTATTTTCTTGACTGGCAAATGACTTTTTTTATTGTCTTTAAAGGCAGAGAAACCGAAGTCTAAGAGACCAGTGTGAAAATGGTAAAGTAATCTCTCAGTCTGAAGAGCAAGCAATAGGCCAGCAACTTGTCCAAAATATCAACATGTGTAAAAGCAATATAGTCACTTTGGTAAAAAGTATAATAGATAGACACATAAACTTTTTATTTGAGACATTACAAGACCTAAAATATTCAAATTCAGTTTTTCTTTTAAAATAGGCTATAAAACCCATGACTTAAAGAGGGATTATTTCAATTAATTTATGTTTTAATATCAACTATAAAGTTTTTTATTTAGGTGGTCACTTGTTATACTGGATTATAAACTGAACTTTCAAAAACAGTGAAATTTATGTGGGTTTTTTGTACATTAAAATGCAGGTAAACAAATCTATGATGAAATCACTATGAGGTTTTCATTATTAAGGCACATTTGCCAGTCACCTTGAGGTACACAGGGCTGGAAAGGCAAAGCTAACCTCCTCCTGAGAAACCTAACCCTGCCTGAGAGGTCAGTTACAGGGGGATTGGCTGGAATTTTGCACTTATTTATGATTTCTGTCTGACCATCCAGGAGCCACTCTGGTGGTCACACAATCGCAACACCTGAGCTGGGACCGAGGCTCCTTCACAATGGGCAGCTCCAGTGAGTCAATGGGTGCCCCCTTGACTCCCTACACACCCAACTATGTGTGCACTGTGCAATAAAATGACAGCAGGTTATACTCAGTGGTGGTGGCTAATTTTGTCATATGCATTATTCTCTGTGAGCTACTACCAATTTATTTGGTTATGTCAACAGCAATTAAGTTCTGCCACCAGACAAACTTTAAACAAGGTTTTCTTAGAACCAGTTCCCTTTGCAATTGGATTGGGAAGAATACCTGATAGATAGAAGTACAGTAGCTGTCACAATCAGTTAAGGCACTGGCCCATCTGGGTCAGAGTCCTGATGGTAACTATTCCCCCAGGGCAGAGATTTATATCCATCATCATAAATAAGTTTGGTTTAAGTTACACAGTTTAAATGTCTAAGACAGCAAGACTTCAGGTTGCCTTAAGAGCATGAATCAGAATCTCTGCAGAGGTAAGCTTGTCAGCCGACCTGCATCACATCACTAACGTGAAGTCTCCAGGGGCTTTAAGCTTTTACAGTGCTTTTCCACAGTATTGTTATTAGCAATACAGTAACTCCAGCAGATCTCAAAGAGGGCTGAATCTTATTGCCCTAACACTGTACAAAATTGTTTAAAAGGCACTCTACACCCAGAAGCTCTTATGCCATAAATTGGTTAGAAAGACAATGAAGAGGGAGTTGGCAGCATTCCAGATGCTTATCTGAAAGCACTTCTGTTTTCACAAAAAAAAAAAAAATCACAATAAAACAAAATTCATTCGGTACAGGGCCTGAGATTGAGTGTTCCTACGCACAGTCTTTTGCACTCCAGACCAAAGGGCAATATTTCACACTACCCATTTTTATTGGGCTTTTTTAAAACTTTTTACCTCAAGGTCCTATTGTAACAATAAAACAAAAACTAATTCTTTAATATGCACAAATCAAATAGCCATGGATAATATTATTGCTTTAAAAGAATAAATTGGTTTAATAAACACAAAGCATCTTTAAATTTGCTGAGCAATACCTCCGTAGAGGTAAGAACTTTTTCCAGTGCATCATACCAGAATAATTTTTTCACTTCTAATGAGTAATTTTCACAAGCATACGATTCAAAACCAACAGGCACTTTTGCCCTGCCACAAGTTGAATGATGGCAAAGTATGGCAGCAGAAAAGGAGCAATTTATCCTAACACCCTCCTTGATGCAAGCTGAAGGAGTTGAAGGAAGAATGGCAGACCTAATGTCTGCCATGGATGACCAAAGCCACCCTACAAAGATTCTGAAGATATAAATATATATCAGAGAGAACATTAAATAACATTTTATTACATTTAGAGAGCAGATTTGAGCTTCAAGGCATTGATGATAAAAGCCAGGGTTTTACACTGCAGTTTCAAGTAAAAAAAAAAAAAAAAAAAAAAAAATACTGATTGTTTTGTTGTCCCCATTAAGGTTTTGAATGGCAATTGGCAAGGATCTCAATTTCATTGCAATGGTCAACAGTTAAAACATACAGAAAACTTTGTTTACCATGTACGAAAGAAGGTTATTATGAGGTAAGATTTTCCTCCAGGTTCAGAGTATTTTGTGCTAAAGTGACACCAGCATGACTTCTCTCTGTGAATGTTCCCATACTTGAATGTTCCCATAACAAATGCTTTACTAAAGTGATTTCCTTTCAGTCTGGGATGTCTCACTAAGATGCCAGTTATGTTTTGCATTATGCCACCAAGCAGTGTTCCCTCTGTGAAATGCTGAGTGGTGAGTGCTCCTATAGAACAATTATTTTCATCCATGTCACATAGACTTACTTAGGATACAACAAATCATCACCTGGTGGTGTCTCTCTCCACTGTTGGGGAGGGAGACTGGAGGACCTAAGACTAAATATGATCATAGAACCATAGAATGGTTTGGGTTGAAAGGTATCTCTAAAGATCACCTAGTCCACTTTCCCTACCATGGGCATGGACAACTTTCACTAGACCAGGGTCCAGGATATGAGAGTGGCTGAATATAAAATTATTATTTATTAAAAAAAAAAAATAGACTCTGAAAATGCATTCTCCCCATGATATTGCTTTATGACAGTCCAAAGCACTGTTATTATATTGATTATTAAACATTGCCTACTGTTTGTTTGACTTTGGAAAATAAGTATTATGCCTATACATCCATGCACTTTTTTACCAGCTTTTTTGAGGAATGGGTGGCAACACAGAAATCAAATGTGCAAAACAATCCAGGATATACTCCATGTCTCATAAAAGAATGCTGCATGAGATTACAAATTCTGCCACAGTTAAATGGTAACAGTGAAGGAGTTTATCTGCATTTCTAAACACTCCCCCAGTTTTCAAGATCCTAAAAAGAAGGAACAGATGCTGAATATGTACCTGCCAATGCAAAAAAAAAAAAAAAAAAAAAAAAAAGGTAAAAAATTAAGTACCAAAAAAATTCTGTGAAACAGAACTGTAGCAGCACAAGGCTAAGGAAAATTACAGAGGCACCACCTATAGAAGGGCTCCTGACAAATCTGTTATACTAGGTGTTGTGCAAAGGCACAGTCTTACATATTCGTCGTTCAGGCAACAAAAGTACAGAGCTGCAACATTCACAGAAAAAAATTTATACTGTGCTTGCTACTTTCTCTCCATCCAGCTGATCAAGGCAGTTCTTTTTCAAACATTCAGATAGACATTCATGAGGTCCAATCTTGATTTATTCAAATATGTCTAGGGGTAGGGCAGATGCATAAACAAATAAGCTGTGCACATTCAAAGAATGCCACTGAAGAGAGCAGTCAGTTTTCTTTTTAACCTGAGTTATGCAGTGATGAAAAGAACTGAACCAGCTCAAAATGCTGGAGATAAAATGCTCAAAAATAAAGATTCAGCTCACACAGAAAAGCTACAATACTTTCAGATTTGCCATTTCATAAGAAAGAGTAAGATTTCCTTTCTTGTTTTGCCACAGCAAGACATTAGTGACATTTAGAAAAAATGATCATTCTTGAACAGGGCAGTTATGTTGCAATAGAGTTTACAACATTGAGATTTATTTTGGCTTGAGGCGAAGTTAAGATTAAAGAGATGGTGCCGCTCAGAATACAAAGGCTCATAAAACACTAAGCCATTATCTTGACCTTAATATAGAATTTAGGATTCAAGACATCAGTAGTCATAATAGTCTGATACTAATTTAAAATTCAGCTACATTTTGTCACAGTCCCCTTTTAGTTTTGATCTGAACTACCCTGAACTTAAGCTGCTCAAAGTATTTATTATTTCTTTATTAGCTGCAAAATTCACAAGGTCCAAAGGTGGGAAGCACTAAGTCCCTGAGAAATCCAAGAAGCAACTGCAGTATTATCCAGGCTCTCCTCTTGTTCTGTCTTTTTATTGTAGAAGGTCAATTTACAACATAATAGAAAACAGTATTACTACAATTTCAGGCTTGTCATGCTGGAATATATTTGCAGTGTGTTGAAGACTGAGACAAATTTTCACACCACAACCTTGTAGTCATTAATAAAGAAGATTGTGGTCTCTGTTTGTCAATATGAGTTGCTCTCACAAAGTATCAAATCAGCTTTTCCTTGAAGAGGAAGCAAAATGAGTTTTGCTTGTGAATGCTTTTGGCTTCAAGTCTGTAAAAGACTTGCTAGAAAACTGAAACTTTTACACTTTCTTTTTGAAGCTTACCCTCAGTCTGGCAATTTTTAAATTGCAGTGATTTGAATTTTCCAGTCAGAACCCTCAATTCACCTGTTGTAAAACTCCAGCCGCAGGAGGTGCCGGCTAATGGGATTGGCTACAAGTTTTACTTTAATATGGATATAGGGTTCTTTAATACCTCAAGATAGCATCAAGAGAATAAGCCACAGGCTTGTTCCCAAGGAAATTCTTTATTGATTTAGGGGACTAAATAAGTGGACTTTGCCAAAATTCAAAAGGACGCCACACAAGCTAGACAATATCTTCCACCACAATACTGACTTAGCATATATTATTAACCCACAACACCTAAGTCAAAATCCAGTAAACCAACACTTAAGGCAAAATCCAACCAATTCCACAACATTAAATGAAGATCCAATCCCTCCAGCTCCAAACCACCCCAAGCATCAAGAAAGGAGCAAGGACAGAGAAGCAGAGGGATCAAGAAGAGAGAATGAGAAAGAGGGAGAGACAGATTATATAGCTACCATCAAAACCTTGTGGAAGACCAGCTCTCACGCATCCAAGTGGCAGGGCTGCAACACGAAGCAAACACATGCCTATGGTTTTATCAGCTCTGGTCCCTATGGCCAACCCCTCCAGGCGGGGTCTCTGACCCAGCAGCCACTCTGGGGTTCAAGGTCAGGGTGAGGGGCAGTGTTCTCACCATCCCTGCCAATCTGACCTTGGCTTAGAGGCTCCAGGAGGTGTGGTGTGTTGTAGTTTTCCCAGGCTATTTGTGACTGACAGCTACTCTGGGGCTTCCCCATGTGCATTTCAGGGGTCTGCCATGAGGGATACGATGCCACCCCAGCTCTGTGAGGTTCAACCTATCCCCTCCCTCTCCACACACACACACACATTCCCCACAAGTTGGTTCTAACCCAATAATAACTGATCTAGTGTCTAACACCTATAATCCCACAAATGTAAGGATTAGGTTTTGTGGGGCAAAACTGCTCAGGCAAAAGATAGGCCAGGTTTCTGAAAGAAGGAAAGATAAAAAATAGAATAAATTATGTAAAGTTTCAGTAATGCAAATATAATCAACAACAAAGCTTGGTGAAAAAAACAAACACTCACTGGCCCCTGGGCAGTAACTCTGTTGGAGGGAAGGGACAGGGGTACATCAACCTGGAAAATCCGAGGCATCAGGATCCACAAATACTTATTCTTTTTACTTTTGCTCTGGCAGGCAAACAGGGGAAGCCTTAGCACATATCTGAAATACAGACCATAGGTGACAAGCAAAAAACCTTCATGATGCAACTCTCATGTCATTGAGATTTGGGTTTCTAACCATAGTTACAAGTAATAGGAATTTTGTAAGAGGGTTTTTTCTTCTTCAAGAGAAATTATGAAATTATGAAAGAGAATCCTATCCACTATTGAAAGACGTCCCTATTTCTACCCTTATTCTAACAGATACAAAGCAGATGTTTCCAACAGGAATAGGAGACATTATAGTAAAGGTTTCCCAGAAGTATGCTGCTGAGAAAAAGGAGGCTACTGAATTCAGTAGCACCCAACAGCTGGTCCCTCTGGCTAGGATTTCCTCATAACAATACTAATTTTCTCTGATTTTCTCCCTTATCAGATTGCTAGCATGATTTTGCTTTGTTGTGGCCTCATAATGCGCTCCCCCCTCACAATCTTTTCAGGATGCTGGAGTGGATCTTCAGCTTAAGGGTAACTTTTTCAACCTAAAGCAAACCTTCCCAAAATATAGCCAGTGAATGTTTGTGGGGTTCAGCAGCCAGAGACCCCTCTACAGCCATGGCTTCCACCCAGGGGGGCAAAAAGTCAAGTCTCCCACAGAAAGGAGAAACAGGTTTGGACCATAGTTTTTATTTGGCTTTAAAAACCAGCAAGATTTCAAATGTAGGAGCATATAGTTCAGCCTGTTCTTCAACAGATGCATTTGCCAAACATGAGTTAGAGCAAAAGGTGTTTCTTCACTCAACTGGTCAAGTCCAGTTCTACCTTTTACTGATTTTTCCTTTTTATTTATGCAATTTTTATTCCCTTCACTGCCTCTCCCACTCTATTTGCTGCAGTGCATACTTACATACAGGAGTGAAAAATTGAAGTAATCAAAGGGTCATCCAAGGATCAAAAACTCTAAGCTGGTGTTTTCAAGTTTTATTTATGTTTATTAAACTTTCTCAACTCATTACATTACTCTTCTTCTTACCTACCCTGCCAAACACTTCTTAGATGAATAATGAAAAAATTCAAATAAAAGAAAACCAGACATCTGATCCAATTTCTCTTGGCAGGCAAGTAAGAGAGAGAGAAATACCAGTTAATTATGAGGGGGAAAAAAGATAGACTATTGCACATCCAAAAGTATTTTGTAAACCTAAAGACATCACTGTCTAATGACCTCTATTTCCTTCTAGATGTTCCAAGTCTTCAGGAAAGTACATGATGTATATGTATCAGGGCATAAAATGTTATTCTCCATGTGCCTTTGAGTACCTGTTCATGTAAGCCTACTAAAATTGATCAAATTTTAAAGACTTTGTTTTTAAATGGCCTATAAAAAACAAAGATGGAAAATGTCAAAACTGATATCAGTAAATATTCCTCACAAAGGAAGGGAGGGAAAGTCACTATGCCTGGTTATGATGCTATTAATAAGAGATGAACACAGGAATTTCAGTATCTTTTCACAGCTTATTAGCAGACTGGTACCTGGGACAGTGTTCACTCATATTTGCTTCACTGTTTCATCCAAACAGCAGTTTTAATAAAAATGAATCTGTATGATCTCCTCAAGTCACCTTGCATTATTTGTAGTACATAATTTTCCACACTCACCTTACAGTGCTGTGTCTGTTTCCTGGCAGAAACGGGTGTTGTCTTAGCACAGAGAGTAACAACATGTCTGGAGAGATGGACTTTGGTCACTGAAAGGAGACAAGTGTTTGGTAAATCCACTGTCTCCTCTCAGATTAGGATTGCATCTCTTGACTTGGGCTATGATCTGTAAATCATAATTAGGCTAATGAGATTGAACACACTATTTTTATTCTCTGACAGTTGGATAGCCCATGGGAGGGAATATCAGGCTGTGTAGCTTCAGTCAGGTAACTTGAGACTGGTTACTTAACCTCTATTCAAAGGTACGTGAAAAAGGGACCGTTGCAGATGTGTTTTTTTTTATTTTTCCCCCAATACCCCATCAGAGCACAGCCCCTATGGGCAATACAGATGGTTGCACAGAGGCTCCCAGCCACAGGCCCTTGCAAGGTAAATCCTTTGCATCCTTTGAGCAGTGCTGTTGGAATCTTTCAGGCACAACTGCTAATTCTGTTGGCCTCTAATTCACATCTCCGTCACCATTCACCCAAATTGCTCTTATAAGCAAGCTGAGAAACATATTGGAGGGAAATGCATATTCCTGCTTGGGTAGATCAGAGTCACAGAATCATAGAATGGACAAGGCTGGCAGGGACCACAGTGGGTCATCTGGTCCAGCCTTCCTGCTCAAGAGGGGTCATCCTAGAGCACATTGCACATGATTGCATCCAGACAGAGTCAGTGGAATATTGAAAAAAAATCCCCCTTTATCTGCCTGTCTGAGTAATGAAGTCACTGTAGAGCTTGTGAGATAAAAACAATTCTTTCTTCTCTCAGCAACTCTTTCAGACATGATTTTTTTCAATGCCCAAGTATAATACAACTTTTGAGTTGATTATTCCATGTTTACATCCAAGAAGGGTTGGTTTTAGTGCATTGTTTTAGGATTGGGGGAAAAAAAAACACCATGAAGCATACGCAATCGTGCTAAATTGATTACACTATCATGAACTGTGAAGTGTATTTTTGCATTTCATTGATATAAACCACTGGGCTTTGGCTATACGTATATCTCTAATCTCCAGTCTTTTAACCACTATTAAAATTACATGTCTAGAAATTGGGGGTTTTCACACATTAGCACTTTAAAAAGCTTTATAGTCATTCTGTAAGTTGAAATTTGGATAAACAGATTGACTTTGTCTCGTGCAGCTGGGATGCTCCAAAATTCAAACATGACTTTTGCTTCAGCTGAAACAATGGAAAAGTGGTTAGATCACAAGCAAACCTTGACCATGCAGAGTTTGTAACAAATGCAAGGGCAGGGCGTTCAATCAAGTACAGCTCTTCACTTGCAGTTAAAGAATGGGATTTTACCTCCAATTGGCCTGAACAGAGGGAAGCCAACATGAGCAGCAGCCTTCAGGCTGCCTATGCAAGTTTTATTCTTTGTCAGTCTAGTAGTATAAGCTTTATAGTTTAAAGGCTTACACACACCTTAAGTGGAGTGGGTAAGACAATGAGCAGGCAGGTGCCTGGACTATAACAAAAAGGAACAGTCTTCTGCCACCTCTAAACAGAGAAGCTGAACTTTCATCAAGAGGTTCTGTGAGTACACGGGTTTCTGAGTATTTCTTGTCATCAGCATTGGTTTTTCAACTCCAAAGAAAGTAAACTTCAAACCTCTGACTATGATAGCAATGATAAAATATTATTCAGAGTTCTTTATCACAAGGAGCTGAGCAAGATTTTAATGATCTTGCCAAACCTCCTATTTACACTATCACCATGTAAATACTCAGGCATGGGGGTTTGGTTTACACCATAAGGTTTCTGTTTCTCTAATCCCTCCAAGCACTGACAGCTGAGAGGCAAAAGAAATAAGCTATTTACTTTAGAAAGGGTTCTTAAGCAGAGTATATCACCAAGTTTATATTTTCCCATTCAGAAATTTTCTATCTCAACATGAGGTTTGTCAGTATTTCAGAAACTATGGTGTAGCTGCTCTGTGATTACAGTCATTGAGGGAACAGAATAAAGCAATGCAGGTATGTGTCAGCTGTGAAATGAAAAATGTTAAACAAAGACTTTTCAGCTTTGAAATTATCCCAGAAAAAGTGTCACGAGCCATGATTATCAATTTCTTTTTTAAAAAAGTACAGGAAACAGAGGCCAGCCAAACTAATCATTGACAAATCCTCTGGAAATTCAGCCATCTAATATATTCTTAAAAGTAAAAAAGGTTTATATAACAGAGAGAAGACAAATTTTGGTGGATGTTTTTCCTAGAAAGGACCATGGGGTTGTTACTGACATAATGTTGGTCTTTCATCCAGCATCAATATCAAAAACATATCCAAGAACACTGTCATGGCACTCATTTTCTAATATTTGATATTTCTAGAGAATAAACCTTGGGCTTGTAAGCTGATTTTTTCCATCCTAATGAGTGGGTTAGGGTGCTCATTCACTATATTTAGCCATTTTACAAAATTCCAGGACAGCATCATTCCTCTGAAACTACAGTGTGTAAGTTCTGTGCAGCTGTGCAATTACAGGTGATGATTATTCTGGAAGCAATCAATTAACTGTTCTGGTGCTCTAACTTCTAACTACACATCATGGCCAGGCTTCGCGAATGAGGATTTGAGAAGGGCTCTACCCGCACTTACTACAAGCGCACTGATGGCTAAAAAGGCCAATGCGAGATAGACAAGTCCAGTTGCAAAAGGCACAGCAGAAAGACTCCCTGGGTGATATCGACAAGACGCGATTCTTTCTGAGTTGTCTTTTCTCATAAGAGACACAAGTGGTGGTGATAAATGACCCGTGATTCAGACTCATATAAAAGAATAGACAGTACAATGGCCTTGTAAACGCTGATCTTTGTACTTTTCCTCAGGTGTTTGTTTCGCCAAACTCTTTTATGGACTTTACCGAAGGCTCTGTATGCCTTTGCTAACCTCTTGTTTCTTCATCAATCTTACCATCCAAGGAGATGATGCTTCCCAGGTAATTGCTGGACTGATTTGAGATCTGATTCACCAATGATGATATTGGGATGATGGAAGACTTCCTGAGGTGCAGGCTGATAGAAAACTTCTGTCTTCTTCAAGCTGACTTCCAGCCCAAAAA
>JAWWLV010000121.1:71453197-71477160 GCA_035041135.1 Platyrinchus mystaceus | reverse complement strand
CAGCTGTCTGAGCACAAATACCATGTCTGTGGTACCCCTGTTGGCTCTGAAACCACGTTGGCTTTCAGGTAGAAGTTCTTCTGCTATAGCAGGTATTAATCTGTTCAGAAGAATTTTTGCAAGGATTTTACCAGCAATGGAGAGCAGAGTAATACCACAGTAATTTGAACAATCTGTTTTATCTCCTTTCTTCTTATACAGAATGATGATGACTGTGTCCCAAAGGTCTGATGGTAGTTCACCTCGTTCCCAACAACGCACCACAAACTCGTGAAACTTAGCATGGAGTGCTTGGCCACCATGCCTCCAGACGTCAGGTGGGATTCCATCAACCCCAGCTGCCTTGCCAGTTTTCACCTGCTGTATGGCTTTAAGAGTTTCTCCCATAGTGGGGGCAACATCCAATTCACTTTTCACTGGTTGTTGTGAAATGTACTGAATTGCTGAGTCTTGAACTACACGGCTGGTACTGACGAGAGTCTGAAAGTGTTCAGACCATCAATTCAAAATGAAAACTTTATCTAACTACACATCAGTAACTAGGCATTGGAGATGATTCTTGAGAATCAAGGGAACTCAAGGAAAACAATGTCTGAGAATAAGGCTGCTACACAGACCTCTACAGCTCTTAGTATCATGATTTGAACCTAAATGAGTAAGCAGTGAAAGTCCTGATTATATTCATATATCTGGAATGAGATAACTTTAGCCAGGCAAGTCATCAAGGGATTTTTAAAAATCTGCTTACTCTCAAAGTTCACCATCATTTGGATTTCAAGCTCAATATTTTTCATATATTCGTATATCTCAGGAATATTGAGAAGCTTCACAGCTCTCTAACCAAATGAATTCAGTATAAAAATCAGTCACAATAAAAGTCTTGTGCAATTCTCAGTATGCAAAACTTCTCAACGGATATCAATAACAGAAGTAAATATCGCAATGATAAATGTAGTTCTAAAAGTATTGAAACTTTGCAGTCCAGCTGTAAGGCTTGCTGTCATTTTACATTGATACCCAACTTTCAAGAAACATTTTTGTAAAAGGAATTGCAGCTCTACCAGCATGGTTGGCGAAGTGATAAGTCAGGCCACTGAAACCATCACTGACAGAGGCACTTTATTCAAAACATATATAGTTGTGCAAAAATAAGCTTTGTAGACTGCATTAACAGGATGTCATCAGTCTTTTGGTCACATATCTGGGGAGTCTTGGGAACCTGGACATCCTATAGGTAAGAAATCCATGCAGATTCAGTTTCTTTATATTCAAAATGCTCACAAGGTCTTTGTTGCTGTCACCTTTTACAGTATCTTTATTTTTGAGTCTGGTAACAGTTGCAGTTACCTCAAAAGTTGCTTTTTCTACCTCAGCTGCAACATTCTTGCTGTTATCTCTCCAAAGACACTTTTCTTGGCTTCATTTATCTCCTCCTGTTCTGCTTCGCGAGTTTTAAATCACACAGTGGCAGCTATTCTTCGTATTACTTTTTATGCTTCTGTCTTTGGTTCCTCATGCAAATGTGCTGCCAGTGACAGACTACTTGGCCTAAAATCCTCTCTCTAATGGCCTTCTTAGAATAAAAGTGATTTGCAGACCATCCAAGTCAAGGTCTGGCATGGTAAGTGCCTCTACCACTCAGCACCTCCAGGGATTTAGCTGATAACAGAGCTAAAAGTTCTGTCTGGCATGTACCCTTGATCAGCACAAGAAAAAGCCACACAGTCTTAGTACTTTGGACAGGTCATCAGGTTGGCATTTTTCATCATTCAGCCAGCAGTGACGTCATGAGTCACTGTCGTGATGTTTGCCCCATTTGCATTAGCAATGTCACTACCCAACAGGACATTTCAGAAGCAAGACCATTCCCTGGGAATTGTTTCTTGGCTAGTACAACCTGATGGAAATCCACAAAGAAACATCCACATTTAGAGACCTCAGCTAACTGTGTCATCTTACACTAAAGCCAGGAACATTTTGATGAATTGATGCTTTAGGACCTTTTTTATTTTTTTTATTTTTTTATTTTTAAGAACTAAAGCTTTTTGGAATGAGCCCTTGGAATAAATAGTTCTGACAACACTCATCCCACTTCAGCCTATTCACTCAGTTACTCAAATTATGAATCAATGCTTACACTTTCTCATTCATTCTCCTGAGGAACAAACTAAGAAAATATTAGTAAGCATCACTCATGAAAATATGACACTACTGGAAATGGTCTGAGAGCAAGTGCTGTTGTATAAACACTACAGTTATTTTAATGTCCCTTAAACAATAGCTGACATGAACAATAAAAATAAAAGTTCCTATTGATTTCCTATCTGGCATTATTTTTCACTCCCCAAGTATATTACTCAAAATATATCAGCACAGATACTCTGTGAAGAAAGAGACAATGATTCACATCAAAATATTAATCACTAATGGAAAGAGGATTTAACCTTATGAAATCATGTTAGCCTGTTTTTCTTCATTCGTTGCTCCAATATGTATAACTCAGTTCTCCTCAAAAATCAAGTTATATATTTATTATTGTCATATTGTGTCAGATACGAAGCATTTCTTAGGCAGTTTAGACATCCATAATGCCCTGCATGAAAGAATATTTTTTCATCATACATCAAAGAATATTTTTTCCTTAAATACCCACTGAAGAATGGCTTTCCACTAAGCAAACAGCATGTTACCTGCTTTTGACATGCAACTCATACTATGTGAATTCAGTTCCTGCCATATCTTCGCTTTTTCCTGTCTCCTGCTGCCCAGGGGGAGCAGCAGCAAAGCCCCATAAGGGCAGACAGGAGCTCCCAAGGGGCAGTGGTCAGCACACAAGTGGAACAGGAGCAACTGTAGATCCAGTGTTGCCTGACATCACCAAGAGTGACAACTAAAAAGTGAAAGGGGGCCAATATATAACAAAATTTTAACTAATCTGTCTGCAGAGTGAGGGAATAAATGGAATAAATGTTAAAAGGCAACAATCCAAGACAGATGTCTAGAATTCTATACCAAGATCCATTTTAAAAGTATCAAAAAAAAGTGCTTCAGTATCACAGATGAGGTTCAATACATCAAAGATTTACCATCTTCTTCTCCATCCCGAAATACATCATGTAACTCAGGAGGTTTCCCATTTCCTTCAGGAGCATACTGGTTGCTTTCCAGATCTAGAAGATTTGATGCTCCAAAATGAGAACAGCTGCTGCTCAGCTACAGCAACCTAGCACTGCATTATTCCATCTGTGCCATCTTTCATTTCCTTGAGAATTACCTCAGTACCAAACTAAATGGTACATTCTAACCCCGCAGCTTAGGCAAGAACGATACAAGAGGCAAAGTAAGGAAATTGATGTTTCACATTTGAATGCTTTGCTACAATTAAAATTATTCTTGTGAATGAAGTCTAACTACTGGTCATGACTTCTTCTCTGAATCAGTAGAGAATAGAATCACAGAACGGTTTGGGTTGGCAGGGACTTTTAAAGGTTATCTAGTCCTGCAAGGAGCAGGGACATTTTCAATTAGATTAGGTTTCTCAAAGCTCTATCCCACCTGACTTTAAACATTCCCATAGATGGGGCATCTGCAGCTTCTCTGAGCTACCTGGTCCAGTGTTCCACCACTCTCACTTAAAAAAATTCCTTTCTCATATACAGTCTGAATTTACCCTCTTTTAGTATAAAACCCTTTAGCTGTTGTACTATTACAACAGGTCCTGCTAAAAAGTTTGTCTCCATTTTTCTTACAGGTCCTGTTTAGGTACTGGAAGTCTGCTCTATGGTCTCCCGAGAGCCTTCTCTTCAGGGCAAACAACCCCAGCTCTCTCAGTCTGTCTTCACTGGAGAGGTGCTCCAGCCTTCTTATAATCTTCATTTGCCTCCTCTGGACTTCTACTGGGTCCATGCCTTTCCTGTGTCAGGGGCTCCAGATCTGGATGCAGTACTCTACACTCCAGTTCTCATTGCCTTTAGCCATCTAAGAATTGAAAATACCATTTAAAAATGCTTGTATCACATTATAAATAATTTTAGCATATATTAGTCATTAATCTAATTTTACTTTACAACTACAACCACCATGAAACACTAAAATTAATATATTTAATATCTGACTACAAAATTCTGATTTATTACTATAATTTTATCTGATTAAAATATTTTTTAAAACTGTCAAAATTATAGTTGATTAAGTTTAACTTAACATGTCCCTCTTGCCACTAACATGTAAATTCCTCATCCAAAGGAGGCAAAACCTTAACTCCTTTACTAACAAATCCACCCTTTTCTGTCAAGCCTTGACACCAAGGATGGACAATTAGATTAGCTAAGACCTGTGAAGCCCCTTTAAGACTCTATCTAGTCTAAGTAGCCCCAAATCCAGTGATTCACTTCTGAGCCTTCCATTTTCTGAAACCCTAAATGACATTAGAATAAAGGAGGTTTTTTTTCTCTGCTTACTTTTTACTAGTATTTTTACTAGCTATTATCTCTTGCTATAAACCGTGGGATTTTCCACCCTTAAGCAATAACAGCTATACCATTATCACAACCTTCTCCCTTTGCCAGGGCACTCCAGCCCCTCAACCATGCAGCAGAGATGACCAGATTTCAGTATGGCTGTATCCAGCATTCCAAGGTCGCCAAATGATGCAGTAGGTATCAAGACAAGAAGGCCTCTCTCACTGCCTAATAATCATATACACTCATGTGTGCTTATCCTCCTACCAACATCAGGCCCCAGAACTGTTTTTCTAAGGACCAGGATTCTGCCCTAGCTAAAGTCGTGAGCTTGCACACAAAACTAAGAAAGCTTTTAGAAAGCTTTTAATTTCCAGTGTATGAATATACGTGTGGCATTCTTCTGCAGTGACTGAATTTTTTTTTGAAGCCCAGTTACTGACAGATGGAAGTCTTAAGCAGCTGCATTCTTCTTTTTTATTTGCGAAGATCCTCTATGGAGATAGACAAAGATTCATTTGTACTCCTGAAAAAAAAAAAAAGTCTTCTAAATAAGGAGTAGGAATGCATTGCATACATTCAAACTTTTCCAAGTTTAATTCATCTACTCATTATCTTGAAGATGTTCTCAAGCTTTTGATAAAGACATAGCACTTTCATTTATTAGCACTTCATTTCCAGGTAGCATTTTATGGCTATTACATGTGCAATAAACTGCTTCATTTTGTAGAGTTCAGTGTGAATTCCCAAAAACACCCAAGTGATTTCAGATGACTTGACTTTGAATTTATAAAAGCAACCGACTCCAGGTGATTAAGGGTCCTTAATCTTGACAGCACCTGTCTGCTATTTTCTCATGTGTAGCAGAAGCCTGTCCACATCTACTGCTCCCATGTGGGTTCACCACTTCGTACATCTCTCCCAAGCTCTAGGTCAGGTACAGAACACCAGAGGACCCCATTTGTAAGTTGCTTTGTAAATGTGGGCTCAGAGACTTGTTCATGCACAGGCAGTGGGGTTCAAAGCAGAGTGAACAACCCAATTGAAGGAGCCCTTGTTTAAATCCATAAACCATGCAGCCAACACTCAGTTGAATGAAGCTCAACTGAGATCATGACAATGAATTTTAAAAATGCCTGTTTAACTGAGGGAGGCTATTCTTTCACTTATTGGACCTTTTTTTGATTTGAGTAAGTTTGGCAATAAAATTACCTTTCATTTTTGTCATATATTTCCCCATGAGCTATACTGTCTGCTTTCAAGCTTTATTGTTAAACTTATGCTGATGGTAATTTAAAAATTCCTAAGTCTCAGTCTTTCAAGCCATAGTTGCTATGGTTACATATATGCCAATATACACCTGAGTAAAAGGAGGAAAAACATCTGACTGTTTGCCTTTTAAAAGGAGAGCATTATGTTACACAGCTAAAACATGATTGAAGATCATTTCACCTGCTCTGCTTTGTCACTGGAAGCAGAGCTGAGCTCCATGTCACCTTCTCTCCATCTCCCATGGACCACTGACCAGTGTGAAGACTGACTATCCTGCCTGCAAAAGCACCACTGCTCAGCAATAGTGAAAACATCCTTGTTTTTGTCAACTTTGTTTCCAGCACAAAACCAGAACACAGCCCAGAACACCTACTCTATCCTAGTCCAATCCAACACAACAACGTTTTGCAAGTTCTGTGTTCCTGAATATCACTATAATTCAAGTCAGTAGTCATTATTTGGAAATTAATACTTTTCTTAGTATGGAGAAAAAGCAGTTACCCCTCAATTCTATCTACATTGCAAGATCAAATTCGGTCTCATTAGTACAAGGCATTGATCCTGGGACAAAGAGCTTAAGTGCATGTGAATTGGCACCAAATCTCCCAAGAGAGAATGTGATTCCTCTGCTTGTCTTGCAAAATTATAGGACTTTTTTCATAAATGAGCATAGTTCTTACCAGAGCACAAATCAATTGTAAGTAGACTCTAACTTGAGTGGTTTCAGAGAAAAACATTGCAGTACTTTGTTCTTCAAAATTATTGAAGCTGTTCCCTATTGCATACACAGATGTAGCCCTGGACAAGCCTCAGAGCAGAGAATCCATGGCAAGCACATAAACAGACCCTTAAAGCTGGTCTGATCAGACAGAGCAAGAAAAACTGCTTCTTACTAACAATTACAGTAAAGGTAAATTATGAATATGCATGTGCTACCTCTTATCATCAACTGGAGTGAAACAGTAACAGGAACTAAATTTTGAAAATCCCTGTCCCTTGGGAAATCTCCACTCTACTTGTGTTTATGCTCTATTGAAGTGTCATGAAAATTAGTATTAAGATTACACTGTATTAACACGTCTTCACAAAGCCTGAACAAGAAGGAGATAGTCATTACTGATATTCAGCTGCTGATATTTAAGTAATTGCTTTTCTTTATCAGCCTTATTATCAAATGATCTTGTTACAGCTATAGAATTACCTATAATCACTTGCACAGAGAGGATTTTAAGCTTGATCAGAAAAGAATCATTAAACATTAATTAAAATACTGCATGTGCACTCTGTATTTGGCTTGACAGTTTGCAGGAGCAGCCTGTTAAACAATCCCTGCTAATACAGAGATAAAGCAAGGTGTGTCTGCACTGAGTGCACCACTGGGAGCTGGAAACATGACTTTAGTCCATTTATAAAGTTTTCTCATTAGGTTTCAATTCAGGAGCAATGCCACAATGGTATTTAAAGGATATTCAATCACTCATGACAGAAAAGCTAGACTGACATTGCACAAATGGTGTTTGATTATTACCAATCTATCATGTCAGTTAGCAGGAGGAAAAGATACATTTCAATTGATTTCAAAAGACTGCTGTGACAAATGCGTTCCGGGAAGCTGGGCAGCAACAGATTTCAGGTCCTGATTAATCTGGTATACACAAAACTGTGTACCCTGGTCTTTTTTAAGCACACAATAGACTCTTCAATGGAAAATTTGAGCAGCTACATGACCAAACACTGGATTATTTTCTTTCCAGTCTTTTATTTGATTAGTCTGTTCAGCTCTCCAAGAGGAAGTCTTTGCAACATTCATGGAAAAATCTGGACTTCTACTCATTTGTGATATTGTCACCACAAATAAGAAGTAAAACAGTATCTTTGAGAAAATGAACCAAAATATCTGAGGATAGTGTCAGTTGGATCATATAGGAGGAAGAAACTACATCAGCCAGGCTATGCTCCAAACATGGTGAAAGGGAATGTTATCCACTGCCAATGCATGGCACAGTCTGCTAGCTCAAACTGCTCTGAGTGGTGCCAGGGTCTATGGAGGGATCTCCCTTTAATAAGCATCCCTGTTTGTCAGAGAAATATCTCCAGTGAGTTACTTTTTTTCCTTGCTGTGGACACTGATAGTGACACCGAGTGTGTAGTGCTTTCCAGAAACATATCCAGGTTTTTCCATGTCTCTATGTTCCCAGATTTTTTTGTCAAATAAACAGAGAAGAGCTATTGACCTTCCAAACATGAAGGAAACATGAAGTAAAAATAGTATGTTCAAATTCAACACATCCCAAGCAGAGAGTACTTTTACCAGCATATGTGATTTCTGATAAATGGTTCCATTACAAGAGGGAAGCCCATGGAAGTAGGTTTATTTGTTAGATTATCTGTTGATTGAGACAAAGAATTGTCCTTGAAGGAATTCCCTTTCCCTTTCATATGTGTAGGATAGCCAGGCATTTTTCCAGGTCTTCTCCACTCAGGATACCACAGAGACAGAGAATCTAATTATTTTTTTTTTAAAAAAGTCCTTAAAAATACATTCTCAAGGGTGTGGAAAGGAGTAGAGAAGGGAGAAATTCTTCTATGCCTGGTTAGAACCATGTGATTGGGGAATATTACTGTATGTCATGGAAGACTAAGCACAAGAACTTGTGAAATACACGAGCTCTTTCATCACACTCCTTTCACGTTAACTCTGATGGACTGAGCAATCAACAGAAAGAGAAGTGTTACCCCTTTTGCTTATGTGACCAATGATTAACTAAGACTGTTTAGCACTGAGGGAATTATTCCAAAAATTAATGGGGAAAGTGTGAAATGTAATTTGCTGGCTTCTCCACTAGCTGAGGAACTTGAGAAAAGAATTAAGTCTAAGAGTAATTGATGTGGGCTGATGTAGTGAAAAAGAGGAAAATTAATCCTATGGTTCAAAGTCGTGTTCTCTGATGCACCAGTGCAATTATAGAAAAACAACTTTTGCCTTCATGCTGGGACAATAAACCTGAATGTGAATCAATACAAGTCTGTCTTTCATTGGAATGACTGTACATAGAGACCTTTTTGGCACTTTCACCACGTTTCCTCCTTCTGGTGACTGGCAAGAAGCATAACACTGTTGGATGACTCCAAATAAACTAAAGGCTTTGGAAAACATCCTGAATTCCAGATAGGGCTTCTGAATTCTCTATTGTAAAGCAAAAAGGAAAGCAGGCAAGCAGGTTCCTTCCATATATGTCTATAGTTGCTGCTTTCTTATTGAGATTACAACTGTATCTGAATGTTTGGAAGTCTGATTTCTGACTTTTCTTAAGGTCAGCTTCATTTCCAGCTGTAATAGCAACAACTTCCAAAAAAAGAAATCACAATTTTGCCTCACAGTGACACTGAGCTACAAGGTCTAATCATGATCAGCTAACAGGATGCTGAACACAGTTTCTCTTGGTGTAGTAAGGCTATAAAATCACAATCAGAAGCACAGCAGCCATTTATTCTTCGGAACAAATTTTGCACTTCAATAAGCTTTTACTGATATTTTCAGTTACACTGTTCATAAAGTGAAGGGCTGCTCAGTGAGTAAAGGAAGTAGAAATGAAATTTGTGATTGACACTGTCCTTGTATTCATATCAATCACAGAAAAGCATCTCTCTCTGGTCGGGTCCTACAGGGTGTTCTGTAAAAAGATGTTCATGTAAAACCAAAACTGCTGAACTAATTATAAGAACAAAAATCAAATCTACTCTTGGGTCTGAAGTCTTGTGTGACAAGTTCCACTCTGTTTACTAAAAACCCTTGTCATATGGAATTCATAACCACTGTGACAGTTTTAGTTAAAAGCATGCCATTATAATCTGCCACACAACATAACTATTACCCCAAAATTATGTTCCTGTATATTCACTTCGTGAAACACAGGCGGGTAGGGAAAGAGGGAGGGAAGTGGCATAGGGCAGCACAGCACCTGAAGTGGGCTTTGCTGTCTCAGACCATTTGTTGAAAAATGCACTTTGAAGTTAATCACATTGCTTTCACCTCAATAACCAATGTAGACCCTGAATGTTTAATTATGCTACTGGTTTTATACATAATCAATCTTTTTCATTAAAATCCAGTGAAGCAGACAACTGAGATAATTACTGAAGAATCATCTTAATTAAAAATTTTAGCTTCTAATTAAGAGCCATTGTTTACCTCATGAGAAAGCCATTAGGATTCAGGACAAGGTTGCCCTGTTCATTATGTTTGCTTTTTTTTTTTTTTATAAAAGCTTTGGGCAAAGAGAATGATATGGGATTTTATATTAAAAAAGGAATTATTACAGTTGTCGCATGAAATGGGAGAATATATACAAGCCAGGGTCACCGTTTGTCAGAAGCCCCATAGCATATTTCCATCCTGAGTAATCACAGAATATGTTTGCATATAAATTGACACTGCCTTGGTTCTTGAAGATAAAGCAATGTCTATGCTTAAGATGGACATGACCTCCTAAATTATTTCCTTTTTGCTTTCCAGCTACAAGGAAATCCCTCAATACTCCTATCCCGCAATCAGAAACTTCTTTCTGCTTCTCATTGTTGTTTTCACAAATGTCTGACACTGATTGAAGTCTGCTTCAATATCAGAAAAGTCCAATCAGACACTTCAACTAGGGAAGCAGAACTGCATAGCAGCTAAATGCCACTGAGGATGTGAAGTTTCACCACACTTGCACTCATTGCAAGGCACCAGCACCAGCTGTACTGAGGAAATGATGCTTCAGCTGAAAAAATTAATCAGTAAAAATTATCATCAGTCCTAACACTTGCAGTTTTTCTCTATATATATATTTCAATACAGAAGGAAAAAAACAAGGGCATCTCCATATGGAAGGTTTTTTCCACCTTCACCCCCGCAAGGAAATTTGTAAAAACCTTTGTCAAGTCAGGCTGAGAGAGTGGGATCAGATATATGAAACGCAGAGCTAAACATGTATAGCTGAAATGGTTGCTAATAAGCACTGACCATCTGTTGTAGACAAAGCAAAGTATGTTAGGATCAGCACTAAACCAAAACCAAACCCATTTTATAGAAACATCTTGTTTGTATGTATTTATTTATTTACTTACTTTTAGTGGCATCCTGCAGGACATGGTATAAGGACCAATACAAATCCTCAGTTACCAGTATTTCTCACACTTTGGAAAACTACTGACCTACACTTCCCACAAGGAATTGAGAAGATATTATTAGGAATTTTTTTTCATGCGAGTTCTTTGTAACTATTTAAGAAGGTAAGGGTAGAATGAACAGCCACCAAGAAATTCATGTAAAATTCCCAGATACCACTGGGATGTCATTAATTTAAGTAACAACTGCCTGTATCAGTAGGAATGACATTTGCCAATAATAGAAAGCAACCAACTATGGTTCCGAAGAAAGTATCAGATTATAGGTTTGTTTAAAGGGAGAGAAAACAGAAGACATTTAAAAGAAACTATACAGAAGAATAAATAGCAGCAATTCCTAGCTGGTTTCAGACAAGAGCTCAGTTGTTCTAGCTAGTGCCAGGACTTCTCCAAGCAGACATACTTGCTCTAAGTTTATAACAAAGTCTGATTCCAGAGGCTGAAACAGTTCACACTCCACTCAATGGGTAATTTGAGCCTGCACACCTGAGTGGTAGGCAACACTACTGGTACACCAAGACAGAGAGACTTTAGGGGTCTGAAATGCCAGCAGGCATACATTTGCCTGGGAAACACTCATACAGAGAAGAGGCAAGATAAGAAGTCTACAGATGCAACTGGATGACCTCACTGAAGTTTCAGGTGACCTAATCTAAAACTTAGATCTTCAACATGTTGTCAGATGCTGACTGTACAATTTCCAGAGCACAGATTACACCGTCAATGAAATCACCAGAATCTCTTGTCCAGTAGTCTCAAGCCTTCAGGGAAGACCCGTCCTGTAAGAGTGTTCAGACATTGGAGATGAAGTTCAAAACATCACTCCCTCTGACTCAGACAGATAAGCAAGGGAAGACCCACACTGTAGCCTAGCCATTAGGGAATTCAGATCCAACACAACAGTTCACATTTCTGCTGCCAAGTAAATATGGGATCTCATCACTGGGATCTTGGATGTAGGGGAAGGAGAACAAAGAGTGAGAACAAATCAGTCATTTCAAGAATCAGTCAAATCCCCTAACTAAGAAAACAAGTTTGTGACCTCTCACCTGAAAGGAAGAGCAAAGCATTTCTTTCCAGTCAAGTTTTGGGTGCTTGCCTACCCGTGCTAGAGAACAAGAAGCTTTACAGTACCATCTTTGTGGGAGCATAGACACCTCTTCACTCGACTCTTTGAATGTTCAGTTTTCTGCAGTTCTGCCTCCCTGTGCACTACAGGGGAGCCTGTCTAGC
This sequence comes from Platyrinchus mystaceus, assembly GCA_035041135.1. Taxonomy (NCBI): domain Eukaryota; kingdom Metazoa; phylum Chordata; class Aves; order Passeriformes; family Tyrannidae; genus Platyrinchus; species Platyrinchus mystaceus. The sequence continues at coordinate 71,465,026 of JAWWLV010000121.1, read as the reverse complement.
CTGATTTTACTATAGAAACTCTCTAGTTACTAAGTTTACAAGACTAGTCCTTGTAAAGCTAAGCCCAATCACTGTTCTAGAATTGCCCGTGAGTCCTCTTTACTGGTCATTTTAATACTGTGCCGCTATAAAGCCTTTATTGTGGTTACCAATGGAAAATACATGCCAAACAAGTTACTTATTACCGCTGTAGGAAAGTGACATAAAACAGTGTCTTGCCACTGATCCCTTATCAAATGTCAGGACATCATTTTAACTTGTGGAACTAAATTAATTTATCACTTAATTATGTGTCAATTTATGAAGAAAAGTTATTTTTTATTTGTTACTGATCAGGGTTCTAGTGGCTAGAAAGTCAGAGATTTGAACATAAAAACTCCTGTCTTTGCTATATCCACCCACTGTAACAACAGCTGTAAAAAAAAAAAAAGTATGTGTTTACCCAAGGAACCAAATTTCAGAGATTCTGAAATGCAACAGTAGCAAAGAGCAGTTGTAAGTAGTCATAAGGTAAATGCAAAGATTTTCTAGGCTGGGGAAATATATTTACAGTTAGGGTAGATGAGCAAACATTCTCCATGTCAGTCTTTTGCTATTCAGGAAACCCTGAGACAAACAGCAGAAGCAAAAACTCAGTTGTTTAAGTATTGGACCTACTTGGGCATATGTAGCTGCAGTTCCTCGTGTCCACCCACAGCAAGTAATCTGAACTTGCAAAGGAATTTTAGGAACTTCATATAACACTTAAAATTATATCCACATGACACCCGGGAACTGAAAATGCCCATGTTTGCTCTGTTCCTCGAGCTGATTCGCTTGGTTAGTGATAGGCCCTTGTCTCTGGGACAGTGATGGCAGTGCCCACGGCACAAACAGGCAGTTTTCCTTATAGGAACACAAGGTCTGGCAGAACAAGAACCACCAGGAACTGCTAGCCAGCAGCTGGTTCTGCTGCTATGTGAATAAAAAGTTAGTAGTAAAGGAATATCTCCTCAAAAGAAACCTAGTACCAGTCAATATGCTCTTGAGACCATTGTAAGAGCAGTGCCCATTTAGGTTAAGGAAGGGGAAGTAGAGAGAGGCCTCTGTACAGAAATTGGGCTGTAGTTATCCTTTCTGTGCACAGCTGGTGGACTTTCCGTGCAAGGGGCAATATCACCTGCCTTCAACACTGATGGCAGCCTGGGGATGGACAGTGCGTCAAAACCAGTCTATTCATGACCACCCTTGCCTTCCAAGCTGAATGGCTGCAAAGCCATGAAACAGAGTAAGAAAAGAGATAATAAAGAGCTACGGCTAAACAAGCATTTTAATGGATGCAGGAAAGCTGCTACCAACACTCAAAACTTCCAGAAAGGCATTAGTAAACTGTATCCTGGAAAGAGAATGAAAAAAGAGATGACTTAAGCTCTAGACCCGAGCACTGCATGGCAACAGCCATGTGAATGGCAAGAGCAGGATACAGGAGGCATTTGCTATACACATAGTGTGGAATACAGTGTTAAAGGAAAAGTGTCAAATGTCTAGATTTCACTCAGATTAGCACAACAGGAAAAAGAGAAACAAAACAAAAAAAGAAAACAACCAACCAACCAAAAAAAAAAAATTAGCAGGAGGACTGAAAGCTGCAAAAATCAATAATCTTGGCAATACGCAGTGTGGAATCCACATAAGGACAGCTCAAGGCAGAGGGAATTAAGAGATTTACTGACATGTTGGAAGGCATGGGACATTTGCTAAGACAATGAAGAACTCAAGCTATCACTGAATGCAGTGTTAGTGGTGCATGCACAGCAGCTCGTGTCAGTAGCATTATGGCCAAAATGGGAGAGCAGCTCGAGCACACAGCATAATTAAGTGTAATTGGAAAGGTGGAGGAATCCTCAGAATGGGTTAGCTTGATTGCTACAAGTAATAAAAACCCAAACACATGCTGGGCCAATCTGAATGTGCAAAAGCTTTTGGGACTCACACACAGCTAAAATGGGGAAAATTGTACCATAGCCACTCTCCCAGATGTAACTTGCAAGAATTCCACAAAGGCTGGGTTCAGTGCACAGGAAGAGGTACAGTCTACTCTCATCTGCTGGGGGAAGCAGAGAGCTCATTACTCCCATTATTTCATTTGGAGGAAAGCATTTCTATACATTAGAAGCACTTTATGTCTTAGAAAAGGTGATGAGATTAGGAAAGGGGGAGTGTTTGGATCTAATCGCTTGAGGAGAAAACATGCAAGAATTTAAAGCACCAACATCCACAGAAGAACTGAACCACACTTAGACTGTGGAATCCCCATTGGTATTTACACAAAGATAAACATCAGCACTTTCATGAGGTCTGAGGAACAGGAGAGAGAAACTGGCAGAGAAGGAGATGGACAAGAGTATCCAAAATACAAAGGATGACAATCACACCCAAATGACTTAAATGAACTAAAAGAAGAAATAGAAAAAAAAATCCTGTAGCAGCTGTCCTCTCATGCAGCAGGATGTTGGCATAAAAAAAATAAGGGACAGATGTTCACTCACACATGATCTGCCAACAGAAATGGGGGAATAGGAAAATGGGAAGAGAAGCACAGTGTGTAGATGCCATTGATTTCTTTTTAATGCAACCATTGAGGCCTGGATATCAGGCATCAGAGATGTTTGGATTTTAAAAAAATTCAGGGTCTGCATTGGGATATGAACAAGTCCAAAGTGATTTAAAGAAAAAAAAAAAATAACAAACCAAGGGATTCTACAGGATATTTGCTCCAAACATTTGGAAGAAAGACGGTGAGGGACACTAAGCAGTAGCACTGTTCAAAAGGCAAAGAAGTGTACAAGAACTTTCCAGAAAGACATCACAGGTAACATAAATTCTCCTAGACTGGTTTTTTTTTTATGTAAAGTATCTGGGAAAAAAAACCAGCAAGGAAGCACTGATAGTTCATGATGCACCTAATAGAGGCCTGGCAGCAATTGGTGTCTGATTTATATAAGCATAGGCAGAACCACTGCCTGCTGACACTTGATTATTACAGTCGTTTTGTCAAAGTAACTCAACTTAGAAACACATTATACAGCACTGCAATGAGTCAGGCCACAGCAATATTCACCAGGCATAGTATTTACAGCAAGCTAATTTGGAATAATGGCTTGCAATATATACCCAAGGAATTCCGAAAATTTGCAAAGGACAGTATTTCATACATACAACAAGTAGTTTGTATTAGCTGCAGTCCAATAGAATGGCTGAAAACACACATTACTCAACAATAACTGAGTTGACATTACTCAAGACAAATGAAGAGGGATTGAAATCCATACTTCAGTTTAGTACATAACCCAAAACACTTTGTGGAGTTTTATCAGTACTGATGCTAAAAGTGCAAGAAGCAACCTATCTAAGAGAAGGTGTAACACCCAGAGGTGCAAATTACTGGATACAATAGAGCATGGTAGACAAAAGATAGTGGAAATTTCACTGTGAAATGAAGGCTGCTAAAACCATCATAAGAAAAATCAGTGTCCTAATATCACATCCAGGCAATAAGGTGCAGTAACAGGAGGATAAGACTATTTCAGGTCCTTCTGCAACCTAAAATACTGTAATAGATATAGATATATACTATAATGTAGAATACTACCTCATCTGCAGTAAATAGCAGCTTTTAGACAGATGCACCCCACAAAGAATCTACCAAAGCCACCAACCAGGCTGATCATTGAGAAATTGTCACTCTCGCTAATGCACCTGAACAGTTTCCTCAGACTACATATTTCGCACTTGTGACTGAGGGGTCTTCTGTTATCAGACCAGATCTGCTTTGCAAAGCCTGCTGATATCCCCGGACAAATGCCACACTCTAACATATAGCAACCAGATTAATAGAAAATTAAATATAAAATAACACAGGAGTGAATATTAAGAGCCTTAAGTACATCAGTTTTCAAGTATTCAGTAGTTAAGAGAATATCAAGGTAGTATTAATTCATGCATGCCTCATTCTGTGCTGGCACGTATAAGCACCTTGAATAATTTAAAAGTTGGGGGTTTTTTTCTACACAAAAGTGGTAAAAACAGGGCTGCAGAAAGGGATTGGACCCAGACGTGCTGTACAAACCACACAGTTGCAAGGCACTTATCAAAGATTTAGACTTTAAAGTGACCAAACAAAGAGGAACAGAAGGTAAAACAAAGGCAGAAGAAACGTACTTGTGGTCACGCACAATGTCAGTATTCAAACTGGGACCAACACTAGTCCTCCTGAACACAAGTTGAGAGTTTATTCTTTAGGTGCTGCATAATAAGAAAAGTCAACCATTGTCTAACAGCTTGGGCACACCACAGGATGCCATGAAGCCACTGATGGGTTTCTGAGTTCGACTGCAAGAACACCAGCATATTCATAAACAATAAAACCTTCCTTCCAAAGTCAAAAGTCTTGCAAACTTAGTGGTAAAGCAAACTAGACCTGGTGGGAAGAAACAGTCCTTGGGCGTATAGCTATTTAACAGAAATATAAACATTATTCAAATCTTGAAATAATAAGGACTTAGTTTTTAATGTCTAAATAATGCAAAGACTAAAAGATGATGCCTCTCCCTGGACAGTTATGAGCAATGACATATTTCCTATAATACCCTAACAGCAGACTGAATATGTAATAGATTAAAAGTACACTGAAAGAGATGATTAACACACAGTCCATTATGGGCTCCCTAAAGTAACATTTTCTGAAATATTAATATTTAATTACAGAGGTGGCAGCAGGCTGCAGGGTTTCATTTCTTTCTTTTCAATGTTGTCCTTATCTGTCTCTAAAATATTAGATATAATGAGAAATCATGTACCTGTGTAAACCCTAATAGAAGTAATATGGCAAAGCAGAACAGAAAAAGGAAAAAAAAAAAAGAGGCCTCAGGCTGTTCATGGGGTCTCTGGTAATTGGAAGAGTCAATGGCTATATGATTCAAGAAAATACCTTCCCTGGAGAAGGAGACTGATAGTCCTGCATTTATACAGCAGCTAACCAACACTAAGCAGGCTTTCCTTTGCATATTATTGGTGCCAGCCCAATGAGGCAGAAAATTGCATCGTGTCATTTAATTTCCCAATCTTTGTTTTCATTGTATTAATCTTTTGGCTTTACTTCACTTTATAATTTGAAGGCTCAGCAAGAAGCAAACCAAATGGAAATTCAGCTTACTTTCATGTCTAGCTGAATGTTCATTGCAGTTTTGGAAAGTTTAATTCTGCCTAATCTCATCCATGAATAATAATCATCTGGTTTTGTATGCAGACATATTAGTGGTTATTAAAGACTGCCTTAAAAATTCCTGGGATTGTGCCCAAAAGTCAATCACCAAAACATGATTAACAAATAGGTTACAGGAAGAGAGCAGATAGGTTTTTTCAGCAGAACCTTTTCCTCTCAGTGTTATAGAAGAAAATAAAGAAGTTGGCAGACTTCACAAACTTGACTAATGATTTTAAAGTTTACAATACCCAAACTGAAAAATCAAATAGTGAGGATGTTAAGGCAGAGAGATTATTTTAGAAAAAACATAGAACATAAATATGGAGGTTTCTCTTAGGTAAATGGAAGTGGAAGAAAAAAAGAAAAAAAAACTCAGACTACTTGTGCTTAGTTAGTTGGCTTGCCAAGGGCTTGGTTGTGCTGGGCACTGTTTGGACAGTAGGGCCTTACCAAGATCTGTTCAGAAGCAGGAACAGATTAGCAGAATCATCTCCACCCCATCTTCCACGCCAGGGCAAAATAAGGAATAAATCCCAAATCCAGGCCCTCACTTGACTCTTGCCCCCTCCAGAAGCATGTTGAATTTGCCCCCTCCAGAAGCATGTTGAATCATTGTAAAATGTCTGAAGGCTGACCCAATTGCTATTGGGTGTCTTATGTGCATTAATCTTGTTGTCATTTATTGTACTATTATGAAGACACACTGCAAAATTATACAACATGTCTAATATATATTTCATGCTGTGGTTATATGATTCCCAGTTCATGCGAATAGGATTCATGAGCCATATCTGATGAATAAAGCTATTTTTAAAATGAGATGTCTTTTTCATGATTCTGTCTCTGCTTTGTCAGAAAAGGGATATTTTTCTTTCAACCAGAATCACTTGTAACCATGATGAAGAGTTTAAAACTTCCCCTGCTCAGATCTCCAAGGACATGCCTTACCCCTAAATGTTTAGGGGTTTGCCTATTATTTCTAAGCTGTGGGAAGTTGCCACTCTTGCATGCACTTTAGTCACATTAAAAGGACATACAGCAAATAATGCTTTCACTGCCACAAGACCAAAATTATGAAGACTTAAATAAAATGAAGCTTATGTTTAAAAAAAAACTAAACAAACAAAAAAAAAAAAAAAAAAAAGAGAGGGTATCCTTTAAACATTCATGACCCAGAAGAAAAGGGAAGAGCACCATCAACTAGACCTTGCATTTCAGAGCAGTTCTTCACTTCTTAGTAAGAGACAGAAAACATCTGACCTGCTGCTGACTAACTGATGGTGAGTGAAAGGCCCTGAAAGAAACCACTACTCATGAGAGCCAAGCTTTTGTACAGAAGTTTAGCCAATGTATTTCATGCCTGTCATGGTGAGTAGCCCTACCCAGTCACTTTTCTCTGTTTCCCAAAAAGAAAACTATCCTTGCAGAACCCTTTAGAAAGTGGATTGCAGTTAAAAGACTCCAAACTTGCTCTGCTGCTGTCACTTGCTCTATTTGTGTCCCTTGAATGCACAAATCATGTAGGAGTGCACTTGCCTCCTGCTACGATTAAACGTGTTGAAGTACTCGATTATCATCAGGAAATAGACAAGAAGTTTTAATGCCTCTTGGGAGATGGTCATCAGTCAGAGAGATGTGGTTTGTAGTTTAAAATTAGATTCTTAGGTTCAGATTTCGAAATAGACTTTTGAAAAGGTTAGGAAAACTTTGCTAGAGTCACCCATGCCCCAAATGCACCAGAAGTTACTGGACTGTAGGATAAAATATGTCATGAAATTTTGTATCTATAGTATTCTAGCTGTGCAATCAGATAGTCATAATGTTCCTTGTAGCTCCCAAATTTTCACAGGAAAAGATGAGCAGCAACTCAGAGCTCCATTAGTCTTATTGAAATCCTAGAAATACCGTCCCCTTTCATCTGAATTAATCTAGCCTCAAGCAAACTCAGCATACAGGGCTGCTTCAGTTTGCACATTGAAATAATCATTCTTCTTCCATTGCAGACTCCCTGTGAGCTCATTTAAAACAGACCAGAGGCACCCAAAATAGTTTCACAGACCTCAAAATTCCCTGACATAAATTCAAATACTCCACTGATTAAGCTCAATGAAGTTTGCAAAGATCATTAGCACTAAGAACTGGATTTAGTTGCGTATATCTAGAATAAAACAACTTTCAGTAATAAAAACAACTTTTTTTTTTACATTCTGTCTCAAATTGTCAAGAAGTGTAACCTTCTTCACCAAATTGTAATTGAGGCAATAGATGAACAATTTTCAAATACTATGATATGGAATAGATTAAAAGAGTCTTTCTGCATAAAGGTTGCTCTGTCTGTGAAAGTCAATTACCAGTATTTTGTGCAAACTGTCATGCAGTTTTCATAGCCAGGACCTGACATGAATATTGTTGATATTTAATTGCATAACTGAGAGAAGATAATACATGTATCAGGACAATCAAATTATAAAAGACAGATACAAATTCTGAAGTTCATAATTTATGGAGGGTTTTCCTACACTTGAAATTACTTTTTAGTGGACTTCATGAGTTCTGTAAGAACATTCTTCTGTCTTACTTGTTTTTTCGAAACACTTGTTTTTTTGAAACACTTGTTTTTCCTTCTTAATTCAGAAAGGATGAACCTTTTGAAAACCTTGGGTGCAGAAGTAGCATGGGTATACTGGACCTACATTACTGTAGGAGGAGAAATAATGCACATCACCCCCTTTTCTTCCCACTACACTTGAGAAGGCCTCAGAACAAACTTATGAATCTGATGAGGACAAGGCAGATGGTCCAGGGCCTTGCAAGCAGCCAAGGAGAGAGGGCACAAGTCTAGGGCTGTAGCACAAGCATGTCTGTAGGATAAAAGAATGTGGGATAAGCCTGGTATGAAATGTTTTTGGCTATGAATCAGTCTAGAGGCTAAGAAGAAAAGTACAAAAGATTAAGTGCTAGCCTTCCCCAGAAGTCTTTCCCAAAATCTGCACTTGACAGTTAATTTATATCTTCATGAAGACCTGTATGTATGTAGACACATTTATCAGTAATTTAAGGTAACACTGAATACACAACTATAACTGGAATAATAATAAAGTAAACAGAATTATAACACTAAGAAGGTTGTGAACACCTTCAGTAAAAGAATAAAAAGACTGTGCAAAATGTTAAATATACTAAATGCACCCACAGATGTTGACATATTGTTCAATAGATTAACCTCCATGAGAAAATACACATAGTGGAATAGTTTAATAAGTAGATTTATTATATTTAAAAATAAGAGGATGTTGTTAGCAAAAAACTTCATAGGAAGTATCCCTAACATTATAATTATGTAATAGTTTTATTTTTCATTATGACAATTATTGACTATTAGTTATGACTATTATTGAGATTGCATTAAGTGAAAAAAATGAAAGTACACCTGGTCACCCTAGTCTTCTAATCTAAACAAACTAGTAAAGACCTGCTTGAAGCCAGAATGAAGAAGTGCTGTCTTTTTCTTTCAAGCTCAATTCCATGAAACATTTGCAAATCATTGAGCAGACATTTCAATCCTAAACAGTTAACAGATGTTCTTCTTAATGCACTATAAGTCAGAGAATGTTGCTAACAAACCATAACTCATGACACAAAAAAAAAAAAAAAGGAGGGGACAAAAAGTCCCAATCAAAAAACCAAAACAAAAACAAACAAACAAACCTAGCCATAAACCACAAGAGACCGAAGCAAGGAAAGATGGCAGGTGTCACCAATTTTTAGGTCCCCATAACAGCAGGATATTCATTAAGAAGTAAAATCCTATTCCACTCTGGAAACCGAGCAAGCAACAAGGAAATGTTCACACTGGCAAAGAAAGTACAAGAGAAGTGATGTTAGGAAACCATTTACATACAAAATCATGGTAGTATTTTTTAATTCTTTTAGTTGATAGAGTTTCAATTTGGTCTCTCCAACTCACTGACAGTGTGCTTTATACATATACGTCAACATATATATATACGTCTCAGACTTTCAACATCTATTGTCTGGATGGACTATAATTTTTTTTTACAATTTAAAACAAAGAGGGAAAGACTATGAAAATTTTAATTTGGGATGGGGGGGGAAGAAACAGATGTTACAGCTAACGGCAATGAAAATAGTATTTTATGGTTTCTTGTGTTTTCAGAGGTTTGTATGGGAACAGACTGCAGAATATTTCTGTACTTTCCCATCACTATAATACTCTGCCTTAAATAGCATGGCAAAATACCTTTAAGCTTTAAAATACTGAAGAAACTTGAAGAACAGTTTTAGATTCCTCAGCACTATCCTCTTGAGACTGCTGTAGCCTGCTAGTGCCAATAGAAATGGTCTTTTGACTTTTCTAGGCTTTCAATAGGACCTTAAAAATACAGTTTCAGTTCCAAATAATTGGCTCGATGAAAGGAAATGGTGACAATGACTGCCTGAAGCACTGGACATTGCCATATACACTTCCATGAGGTCTAGAAATAGGTGCAGAAAACCTATAGTCCCTGTGGCTCTGGCCTCTGACACCGCTTTTTTGGACAACTGTCACATTCAACAGCACTGGCAAACTCTAAACAACAAGGAATTTCTGATGGGATTGAGGAGAAGAGATACTGAAGCTATGGCTACAGGCAAGCACTATTTTATTACTCCTTAAATACCTGAATTTTGGAGCCTCAGTCTGCACCCAATATCCTTCCAGAGATTCTGTCCTTACTTGTCTGTCATACCTTGCAGGTGACTATTGCTGTATTTACACTGGTGCATCCTGCAGCCTTTCAGTATCCCACGACCATCCTGGGACTTGTAGCTTCTTAGTTCTGCTCTATTTGGGAACAATGCATCTCTTAAAATGTGAAAAAAAGACTAACAACAACAACAAAAAGAAAAAAGAGAAGTTCTGCTAATAAGCATTATAGTCTCCATTTCACACAAGGGGAAACTAGGGCAGAGGGACTGGTTTGCCTGAAATTGTGGAAAAAAATGACAAAACTAAAAACTGGAACCAGGCTCTGTGCTTTGACCACAACCAGCCTATCCTCAGTTAAGTGTTATCTACATCCTGGGGATGCTTTCTGTCACTAACCAAATTAACTCTGATACCAGAGACAGCATCAGGAGCAGTGATGACACCATGTGAAAATCCTCAATCCAGCACCATCAAGGTGGATTTCATTTTCTCTGGAAGATAAATATCATACCGTGCCAGTTTTGGAGTGGGGACACTAAGACAATATGCTCACCCCAGCATGGGGGGGACCAGCGTAGGAACAATGAGGTGTGCACTTTCAGGGAGATGAGCATGTCAGTAGGAATAAGAGGCAGCTCTGCCCTGTCAAGCACCCCAGAGAGCTATGTCCCTCAGACAAGGAGGAAAGGAGGAGCAAGAGGTGGAACCTCTTGCTAGAGCTATAAGGAAACTAATAGAAGAAGTGCAATTGGAAAAGGTAATCTCTCAACTAGAAAGAATTTGGTAGTTGGGAAATGGGAACGGGTCCACACTCAATGGTTTATGCAAAGGATTTTGACAACCACTTGGAACAAACATTTTGAGTTTGCATTTAAAGTTAAATTGGGAAAGACAGCAAATAATAAGAAACAATGCAGACAGATAAAGAAGGTCTTAGAATAGATATTTTAAATACCAACACAGCTAATAAATGCAAATGAAGTTCAGTGCAGATAAGCACAGAATTATGAGACTGAAAGCAAAGAATAAAAAGAGGAACTATCTGCTTAGAGGCAATCAGCTGCACTGTAATGGCCAAGAATGAGATCTGGGGAATTATTGTAAAAGAAATCCCTAAAGCTTTCAGCCCAGTGAGAAAATGATTGAAATAAACAAGATGATAGGCTTTATTAAACCACCAGAGTATAATGTTCGGCTTCCACACCCTGCAAAGAGTAGGAGTGAAATGCACCAAAGCAAAAGGATTAAAACCAAAAAAGCAGCACTAACCTCATAGAGTAAGATGGATTTTGTCCTTGGCTTTTGTCTAGAGTCTGAATCTTCTCGACTGATATGCTCCTTGGTTACTATAACATCCTTTTTTATTATTTCTCTTCCTTTTTTTTTTTTTTTAACCTGTCACATAAAATTTTATGAGAACTTACCCAGGAAAGGACAATATCTCCTTCACAATCACTGTAATCTATTGTTCAGGTCAGGCAGATTTTTTAAGCATAAATCCAAATTCTACATCGGGTGTCTGCCTGGGTTACCAAATTACCTCAGAACCATGTGCAGGAACAAAATTAAAAGCAGTATTATTGCAGTATAGCAGTGTTCAGAGGGAGTGTCAGTAGAGCCTGGGATGTAGCAAAGAGAAAGCAAGTTGGACCCGAGAGAAGAACTTGCACTAAAAAAGGTCTGGTGTGGACTTCATATGAGAGCTATATGCAGAAGAAACTTACCACTCCATCAGTTTGCTCAGCTGTCTCTCACCACAGCTCCCCAGAACTGACTGGGTAGCTCCTGGCAGCCATTGAATGTGGCCAGTCTTCGCGAACGAAGATCTGGGAAAGGTCTTTTTACCTTTCAAGCCTGCGCAATGGATTTTTTA
>JAWWLV010000121.1:71416843-71453097 GCA_035041135.1 Platyrinchus mystaceus | reverse complement strand
TCTCTTAGATGGATGGCCTTAGGGGCTGACGAGCTCCATCTGCCCGGGGGAGTGTCCCTGAACCCAGTTCAGGAATCGAACCGGGGGCGCGGCGGTGAGAGCGCCGCATCTTAACCACTAGACCCCCAGGGGTCCCCTGGCAGCCATTAACATCTTGAAGTATAACCTTCAACCACTGCAGACTTCAAGAACACAGCAGAAGAATGGACATAGTATGGCAGCCTGGAAGGTCATTTAGCTCAGACCTGCTGAAGGTTTAAGCACAGAGCAAACACATAGCAATATTTTTTGAGGATTTATTCAAGACCCCAAATAAAATGCTGCTTTTTGAACAGGAAATATTGTTAGCAATTAGTTCATCAGGTTATCTTTTAACCTCATGTAACCTTTTATTACCCACACAATCATTTGGCAAGAAATTTCATGGGTCCATTCAAAATAAGACCAATATTTTAGCTGAGGTCTGTCTAGGGGTGAACAGAAGAGGGGATAAAGTTTTTCTGCCTTTTTTTACAACTCCCTATCTTGCCTAAAGAACATTCAGCTTGTGATCCACAAGAGCCTTAGATTTTTTTCACAGAACTGATTCCCAGCCAGTTGTTCCTAAGCCTGGTTTTGGCAGCAGTAAACAACTGCACTAAGTGTGGAGTCCTGCCTTTGCCATTTTTTTTTCTTTTTTGTCTTTAAACTGTTTCTGCAGGTTGTCAACACCATTTAACCTGTCCTTCACCTTGTGGTTGCTCTCCTCACTTTGTTTTGACTTGAAATTTAATAGGATATTTCCTATCCCTCACATAGAACATTAATAACAGCATTGACTTGCAGCTGAACAAGAACAGACACCTGCAGACACACCTCCATTCTGTCAGTGAAATATTGTCTGATGACTTTTTTAAGATGTTTTGCCTCTACCTTGCATGATTCTCAGTGTGTTTCCACGAATGCTGTAAAGACAGACACAGAAGCCTCAAAAACTTCAAGGGCTTTTTTTGTTTGATTTGGGTTTTTTCCTGTAGGTACTTGTACGTAGTTCATCTCCTTCTGTGTTTTCCTGCAGTTGAATTCAAACTGACTGGCCTTCAGTAGTTCTTCCATCCATTTTATCTTTCATGAAGAGACTACCTGCCCTTCTCCCAGAACCTCACCTACACTCTCTGAGCTTGCAGAGATAAAATCCTATGGCTCAAGGATCATTTTGGGCTCTAAAGACCACAGTGCTAAACTTCCTACTGCCCAGCAGGAGCAGGAAATTCAAAAGCTTGAACTTCAGGTAGCTATTCTCCACCTTCCCAAACTTAATTTGGATATACCTGAACCTGCAATAAAAATTAAAATGTAAAAGACTTTAGGCAATTTTTCAATGACATTTTTGGTCCACATTTTTCCTGCTCTGTTGAGCAACAAATCAACCCTTTCCTTGGCCATCATCTCCCTCAGCAAGTATGGCTGAAGAATGATTTCTTGCTGTTCCTTGTGTCTCCTGATAGTCAGGTTGATTCTTTTCATGCAGAAGAGTAACGAGCAACTAAAACGACAGTGACGTGGGTACTGATGTGGTCACGGTTCAAACTGCTGAGCCACAGGTGCAGCTCCCCCATTTCCTGGTGATATATTAAAAATACCTCCTCTGGTCCATTCCTGCAGATGGCTGTTTTCAGATGGATTTCCACATAATTGCACTTTCCAGGGCACATTGCTTCTCATTCTGCTCTAATCCTTCTATTTTGGTCAGCCCAGTGTACGAAAGCTTAAATCAAACATTTTCAGGCTGTCACAAAGGTTAAAAAGCCTATTTACCACGAAATTAGACTCTCACTCGCAGGAGATGCCAAACTCTTCTGAATTCAGCAAGACTCTAGTCCTTATTAGGATCTCTGAAAACATCCATGCTCTTACTCAGGACCTCTCAAGAATGGATCTTTTTGTCTCAGCAAGGCTGCTTCAGACTCCTCTGCTGTTACAGCAGAGCCCAAAACCTGAGGTAAGCGGTGACAGGGCATTTCTAGAGGGCACAAAGTCTCCATAAACAACTCTGGCACCTTGCCTAGATGTTCCCAAGCTGCTTTCTTTATCCCTTTGACCCCTAGTGTATTTAGAGGCAGCTCCCAAAGGGCCTTCGCTACCAAACCACCCAAACTGTAAAATGTGCCTGGCTCAGGGTCAGCTGTGGCTCAGCAGCCCCAAGGGGATCTGACACGTGTCAGAGCAAAGCCAGCAGGTGAAGGGGGGGGGGGGACTGTTGGAGGAGGAGCCTTATATCCCATCTTTAGCACATTTTGAGCACAGCTCTGACTTTGGGTCATTGACTTCATGACTTTCTTTGCACTGAAAGAAAAAAAAAAATAAAAGAAGGACAGGGTAAAACATATGCATTTGAAAAGTACACCTTTAATAGCCTCTCCTGGGCAGAATCAACTCAGCTCAGATGCAAAACTGCTTTTTGCCAAACTGTGTGAAACCATCATAAGATCTCATTTTATCTCTGTTCTCTAGATTTATTAAAGTGGTGCCCTCTCACACTTCCACTCCAAAAAGCATTCCCATTATAAACCTCCTCCCTTTTTTCAAAGATTTTAACTCACCTCTGTATATGCATGATGCTGAACCTTGGCATACAAAGTCCTTAGTCCAGATGTGGATTTTTTTTTTAAAGAGGTTAAAATGTGTTCTGCAGTTTTTGATTTACAGACGCATAAAAACTCTAAGGTTTACACTTTTAAGAGCTAGGAAGGGTATCTGAAAACCAGAAATGATTGAAACTAGGGAAAAATGAACTATTACAGATTTTAATCCTAGAATCACTTATTTGAAAGTAAAATATTTTTTCTCAGACTTCATCTCCTGGGCATCTACATTTTTTAAATATAGCAAGGGCTCAATCTACTCCACCTGCAATAAAGGTGTTGGAGGGTAATATAGGAGTAACAGAGAATTTTGCCTGTGACATGTGGTATCAGGGAAAAATTTTGGTATCTGCAGTTATGACTCAAGGGCTTACAAGGCATGACCAAAGGAACCAGTGTTGTGTTGCCAGATACAGACAACAGTGAAATGGGATGCTAGCAAAGCTGGCACTGCAGCAAAGGGTAACAACTTCTGAGAAGTAAAGGACATGGTGACTGACCCCTTGGAAATACTGCTGCTAAAAAATTTGCCACACACCCCCACAAGGCAGCTTTCTGCATGTGTTCTGAGCCTACTGTAGTGTTACAGGTAGCCCTAATTAGGTCAGTTCAATTTTGCTGAGAAGTAAAATCTGCCACACACCAATAGCCAAGACACTCCAAAAGCGGCTGTATGTGTCACAAAGCAAAGAACAGCCCACCTCTGCTTTCCTGCATTATTGCCTGAGTCCATACCCGTAACTCTTGAAACAAACTTACTGAAAAGTGTTAAAAAGCTATTTTACAGCAAAAAAGAACAAGACTCTGATATCAAAGGACCTTAAAAAAACATATTCCTACATTAGCTGCTGGAAATCTCTGGCATAATTTTATAACCCACGATGCCTTCGGTATTCAGAAAAAGAAACCACCATCAGTATCATCTTTTCAACCATCCTGCTGACAAGTTAGAGAGTGTAATACAGGAGATCTGCTGGGCAGATGTTCAAGACCAGAACAAATCACTGGTCTCATTTATTGTCTCAAAGAGGTGAGTATACAACGCTGCACTCTATATCTCGTGCCTCAGCTCAGCAAAAGCAAGCACAGCCTAAACTCTCGAGTGGGCTGAGTACATCTTTCATTGCTGGTCAGCAGCATTGCACCTCTCCTGCAACAACCCAGTCTGGTTGCTGCTCTTGCCGTGCAGTAACCCATGTACTGCATGGTCCAGGCAGCCATAATGTTAGGAGGCTGAGCCAAGAGTTCAAAAAGTTGCATTAGCTCCTTGGTAGGTAATTGGCTAACATAATTAACTAGGGTTGGTGCTGCTTCACAACAGAGGGAGGTCTTTTGCATGTGTTTAGCCTCCATGTATTTGAAAGACACCCCAAGTGCTCAGACAAAAGGCGAAACTGAGGCTGTGTTACACCTGACGTCACATTCTCTGAATTCCTTTGGCTTTGATCTTCTTTGCTCTCACCGCAACACATGCTTTGAAACAGTCTTTCAGCTATTTCAAGAGCTGTGGTAAAAAAAAGGCATTTTACTAAGTCTGTGTGCTGTAATATGGCAACTGTAGAATTTGCCTCACACACTTGGAAGTGAAACAAACAAGTCAGAACTTGTCTTAATACAATTAAATTACATGAGTTGAGAAGTCAGATCACTGAAGGTATTTCAGTAGCAAGCCAAAAATGGGTCAAGACACTTTTTATGGCCTTATTATTTCTCATAAATCCAGTAATAAAAGAGAAAAAATAATAATTGTTTCATTGTGTTCCTTTTTGATACATTGCCTGAAAAACCTGACATATTTTTAAAAGACACTAATTGAAAATTTTAGATTTCCCATGGCATTGTTTTACTATATATTTTAGAAAATATTTGCAGGATTTCTTTTTAGGGTGATTCATTAACCCACGTCTTAGTAACTGCTGACTAAAATGTTTCATTAAAAACTTCAGACAATTCAGTATGAAATTTCCCCAATGTGTTCTGCAATGAGCAAGGAACAGGGGAACACGATATTAACAAAGCTGCAGCTTTCTAATAATCCATTAAACCAATAACTTACATTGCTTTTACAAAAAAAAAATATATATATATATTTGCTCTCATGTTCTGGTTAGATTTTCTCTTTAAATTTACTTGTAAATGCCTTTTAGATTTAACAGTATCACTACCTATCTCCTGCAGCTGTGAAGGTTTTGTTTTTCTTGATAGTGAGTAAAATGATCGCCTAATATATGTCCTAATGGAAAGACGGGAGATTTAAGTTGGTTTCCTTTAAGAAAACCCAAGAAAAAAAAGTGTCCTGGCATTGCAGTGCAAAACAATAGCCTTGGTTTTGCAGTTTCTCTTTTCAAAAAATAAATATCAAACTATTTGAAAAAAGACTAATTTAAAATTAAGGCAGTTACTTCAGTATTTTTGGTTGTGCTTGTTCCACCACACAAGTTCAGTTGTGAGCAGAGGCATTTCCTCCAGAGCAACAAATCCTCCAATAACACACACATATAAAGCATTTACTTTCCCTCATGAATTTTCACACTTGAAAACCTTAAAAAAAAATGTTTCTGTGTTCTCTTTAATCAAAATCAGTTCTATAAAAGCAGAATACAGGTTTAAAGAAGGCCTCAAATAATACATTACCATGACACTATAAAGAATGGTGTGTATGAGGTATGCTACACTGGCGTTGTTACTGAGCTGGAGAGACCTGCAATGCAGTAAATGTTTGATAGGAAATGAAAGGCTAGGAAGGTTTGCATTTCCTTTACGTGTACTCAAAGCATTTAACATTTCAACATACTTATATAAACAGGGCCTTGTTTCAGGCTTTTAGGGGGAAAAAAAACAAGCACAGTTTACTACTAAATGACTACTATCTGCAAGTGGCAATTCCAGTTAGCAGCTTGTAATTTGTCAAGGACAGATAACAGAACGCTGTTACGCTGCACCTGGTTAATCCCAGCCCAGTTTATCTTGTGTGTGTGTCTGCACAGCCCAGTGATGTCACTGATAACAAATGTCACGGCATGGGCACAGATCCTGTTGCCTTTTTCATCAGATTTTATTGTCTTTTTTTTTTAAGCTGCATGTAAAATACTCTTCCAGTGTTTGCTAACTGTGGAATGTACATTCGAACTCCAGGACAACTGAAACTTTATGGGAACCTCAACTCTCATTCAGCTGTTTTGAGAGGGGTAATGAGAGAGGGAGAGAGATTTTTCTAAACAAATGAGTTTTCACATTGGAAATAGTCTACTTTATGTTGTAATGCACCATGGCAGAACATTAAAGTGTGATGTGCAGGCTTTTAAAAGAGAGAATATTACCATTTGTGGTTAGTCACCATCCATAGCCCATTATTTGAAGGAAAATATTATCCACTAATGGCAGTACACAGAAAATTGCTCCCTTGATAGAAATGGTTTACAACAAATAGGAAACAACTTTGGAATGGAGATTTGCTAATAGCTTTACCTTGTCTTTGCAATGTATTTTATTCTTCTTTGCCTTTACTGCAAAGTTGACTCCTTAATAGGATAGAGCCTTTATCAGAGAATATTGGTTATTTATTTAGCTTCTGTGAACAGTAGAAACAAATAATTTTGAGTTGAAAATGTTTCTCAAAGACCATAAAGAGCACCCCCTTTAATTTGTTCCATTGGGGACAAATATTTTATTAATTTCCAGCTTCATATTTTCCAGTTAATATCTTGTTCACTTGTCCAAGGGATAAATTGTAATTTTTCTTATCAAAAGCATCCAGCCCAGTCTGAGGTAAATTTAATTTGGAAAGCAACTGGTAATGATATAGCTCTTCTCTAGTAAATATGAGATAAGTGAAGGCAAATACTACACGGAATAACATGGATCCCACCTAAAATCTGGATGTTGCATCTTCCATTTCACCAGCAGACATTACAAAATGCAGAAGTTTCAGAAAAGCCATTTTTCAAGGTAAGATTTAACAGTGTAACTGTCTTACACACTACAGAATGTGCATTAATACCTTTTTTCCATATAGTCTTTCATCTGACAATCTCAAGTGGCTTTTGAGGTATTAAGGTATTAACAAAAAATGGTTAACATGCTATCAAATGAGATCTTTTTTCTCTGATCTTAATCCATTTGAGCTTCTGTTCCCTGTATGGCTGGAATCCAAACATGGGGGTTTTTTCTACACCAGCTATAGAAGTCTGTTCAAAGGAGTGTTCCCCCAACTTGTTTTGAGATGATAACAGACATAATGACCTTCATGATCTGTTGATATTTACAGAAAGTGAAGCCCTTTCTGATTGCCACTCCCAGACCTTTTCCTCCGGAGTTTGGAGGGGCTGGAGAACAACTTGTAGCAAAAGTACCTGATAGTTGGTTATATCTCAAGCCTCTGACTTCTGTCTGTCAGAGAGCAAGTGGTCAGCCCAGGAAAAGGAGGTCATTTGCTTACCTGTAAAGCTCATGGTAGCTGATGTGGGAATCTGATCAAGCAGCAAGTTTCCTTGCCCCAAATATTGCTATTCACCCAGAAAGATGAACAATATGTTTACTAGAAACTCAGTTCATGGTCATTTAGATTAGAACATCCAACAGTTTGGGCAGACACCTATTGTCCTCGGGAGGCTGAGTTAGCATCTTACATTCCAGCCTGGTACCCTCTTGAGTATTCGGAGAAAGGTTTGTAGGTTCAAGCCTTAGAAATATCAGGCAATGCTTATATAAATTGACACATATTCTGCCAAGTCTCTTTGTATGTTAGCCAACAGCAGAAACAAAAAGCAAGCTAACTCACTTGAGCATCCTTCCTGAACAGCCACAACCCTCCTCTCACACTGCAAGCCCATCTCTCCAGAAGGCAGTACTTGTAGTCAGCTCAAGACTGAACCCAGACGGATCAGCTCTGCAGGGGAAAGAACAAGCTAATAACCCACCAGTGACAGGAGGAGCAAGAACCTGAGCCCTTCCAATAAATTCTCCCCACCTAGTAAGAACAGGCTGTTAACTGTCTGCGTAAGTTATCCCACAATCTGTAAAATAAGTAGATTCTACCTGTCCACGCTTCTCTCCCTGAATATACTGTAAGAGTAGGACATAACTCAGCTGCTGAAGATTAAAACTGTAATTCAGATGCCCAAGTACTTTATAGGTGAATTAAACCTGTGTTTGAATTTTGCCTATTAAGCATTTCAGCTGAAAAGGAACGAGAAAGTTGCATAATTTATTATTTAATGTTTTCAATAGACCTCACTATCATAGTCAAAAGCAAATGGTTTGCATGAAATGCATATGCAGACAGGAGTTATAAAAAGGCTATGCCAAAATGTTTTATGGTGATGCAGATGCAATAAGAAGATTGCTTTGTAAATATGCTTTCCACGAAGTAGCTCATTTAAAGACTGGAGAATTCTTTGTTCATTATCACAATAACATACAAGACAAATTCAGGTTTTTTAATGACTGCGGAGAACATGACTCATTCAGGCTTCCAAATTTTGATTCTGCTCTTTCCTCACCTCTTTTCACAACATGACACTTGCCTATTTCCTAAGCAAAAGTTAGTTTATTTCACATCCCTCACGAAACATGACTCAAAACAACACATTCCTTTACATTTTTCCTTGGAACATCATCATTGCAAGCTATCAGTCCTCCCAGTTCTCATTTTCTGTTAGCTAGGTTGCTTAGTGCCACCACATTAGGTTCCATTAGGGGATGTGCAATTTTGAGACAGTGTTTAAAAAGACTAAAATCACAGAGCCCAGCTAGTGTCATTACCCAAAACACGAGCAGGTGTTTCAACCTTTAGAAGTCAGGTACTACACACCAGTGTTACAACTCAGTAACATTTCTACCTGCCTTTCCAAGTGGAACAGGCATCTTTCTCTGATCAAGATGTGATTAGTGTCTCCTATCCTACAAAATGCTTTAAGGAGTCAGAACCATTATAGGTGCCAGCTCGATGCAACATGCTAATAGGAAATGAAGCACATATTTGGCTTCACAAAGCCATGCAACAACAAAAGCTTTTTTTGTTTCTGTTATTTGACACAAGAATTTTAACTACAAAACACTCTCATCCATAGTCCAAGATTCTGAGAAGGTGTCCTATTTCGGGGACAAAAGGCAGAAGCTTAGTATCATCAGAACTGAATTTTTAGATTGCTTCAACAGTTTTTTTGTCATCAGGCATATAACTTTACACATGAGATGTTGTCATCCCAGTTGTTGGCAGCCAGCTTGCTCAATGTCTAGAAACAACTGCAATGGCACGGCAGCTGTTTGAGTCAGAAAGAAAACCAGCAATCTAACCTCAAGGGCCCAGTTTTGTACAGGGGCATTGGATGACTGGGAAGCAGCAGGGAACTAGATACAAAATTCTGTGGACTGAAGTTCAATTGAGGGACACTGTGGGATACCAGTGGTTAAGCGACAGAAGCAATCATCAGTTGGGATGGGAAAAATGCACAGATAATTGATTGGAGCAACATTTGGGCCCAGATAACCCTCCAATTCTCAACTAATACTTATAGGAGATGTCACAGGACCTATTGAGCTACCAATAAGGACTATATCACTTTTCAACACATAAGATCTTTGGATGCTTTTCAGACTGCAGGATTGCTCATCCACTGATGAATTATAGCTGGCTACAACAGCCATTTTGCAGCACTATACAATAGCTTTTATAAAGGAAATTAAAAATATGCTTCTTCTATTGATGCAGAAATGGGAATCTTCAATAGACAGAATGTTCTTTCCTGATCTAAAGTAGAGGAAGGTTGCAAAATAGAAGTAACCATTAGTATTAACGAAGCACAAACAAAGTCAGCCTCAAAGAAGGCAAGAAATCTCTGTGAGAAGTTACAGACAACACAGGGGGCACTCAACAGCAAGCTTTAATGTAGCATCTGGGAGCAAGGGAAAAGGGAATCTCAGTTCCACCCAATTATCCAACCCTCCTTCCCACACAAAGCATCCTTTCCAGCCAAAACCATCACTCCCTATGGTCTTGTCACAGGAGTAAACAGTGACTGTATATGCAAATATAATTAACTTGCTCTTAAAAAACAGAGTGGGAAAGGAAGATAAATAAGGAATCTTTCCAAAACAGTCTCCTTCACACTGCCTGTGGGGAATTAGGCTACTTACAGCCTTTTTGGGCGGCAGTCTTTCCTCCTTCTCTGGCTCCTACAGAGACATTGGTTTTGCTTACAGAACAACGACGCATCCCAGGAACAACCAAACAATTCTGCATCTCCTGCCACCATGACTGGCATTTCACAGTGTGTGATTCGTTGCAAAACAAAGGAACTGAAAGTAAGTCCTGGAAACTCTTACACTACTGCTTGAGGGTCCACAAAAAAACTCCACGCTCGGTAAACTCAGACATTTCCTGCCCAGATTCTGCAGTACACCTTTCTCATCTCTAGTAATAAACTCCTGCAGAGGGCGATTACTTTCTTCTGGAACAAGATTTTCATGTTTTCCCACAAAATATGGCTGCTTCAGGGCACTAAGGAGAAGGGGATCAGCAAGTCTAACCCTCCATGTAAACATCATCATTTCCTGAAACCACATGTTACCCATCCAAAATTATGGTTTTCTGTATCAAGGATTGCCTGACACACACAGCAGAAGAGCAAGTGTGGATGTAAAATTTGCCTACAAAATTACTGAACTCAAGACTCTGTCTTGAGCAACTCCCTTCTCCTCAGCACCTCACATCTTCCCGTCCTCTCTGATGTCTTCTTACCCTGTCATCAAACTACCCTTAGGATTATTTTTCCAGCAATGTGTTGAATTTTTTCATTAATTCAGAACTTAAACACAAAGGACATGGGACTTGAAGGAGTGATTTGGTTTGGTTTCATTTACTTTTAAGATTATCCAAAACATCTTCGGCTTCATACAAGTAAGGCATGTACCTTTTCACCCAACAGTCATATATCTGCAGGAGAAACAAAGACCACACAATACCAGCTCGTGGTAGTTGAGACCACATTTTGATTTGAGCCTTAGGCATTTGAAGGCAGCATATTCATTTGAATTGCAAAATCTTGAGAAACGTGAAAAGAAATATAAAGTAATTACAAATTACAAAACTACGAAAATTCATGAAAACCACTCCATGACAAGGTGCAAGAGTTTACAGACCACTTAGGGATGAAGAGTAGAATGAATAGGAACGTGCATACCATCTTCCACTCATATGAAGGAGAGGGGAATGTTAGTCACTGGAGTTCTTTACATCTTCCAACATTTATCCAACAAAATCCAACTATATAGAAAAGTCCATTTTGAAGAAACTTGTTGGACTGCCTGCTGTAATGGATACGACTGCTTGAAAATTGTCATTTTCTGCAGTTTGCAGCAAGTTAGATCAGCAGAGTCAATCTAAAAGAAAGGAAAAAAAAAGCTTTCATCTTCTATTCATCAGGAAACTGGCTGTGTCTCAGGTACATTTAATCCATATTTTATAGACTTTGTAATATTCTGCAACCATTCCACTAAATGTTAATTGTCGTGCTGTGGCATGACGCATTTATAGGACCTGATGACTTCATTGATTTAAATGGCCTTTGGTTAAGATCCAGGCTTGCATCCTTGCTTAGTCTCATATTTGCCAAAACACAATTTAAAAATCATTAAGTCCTGTGAGAAGGAGATTATCATTAAGAAATTATTTTAATTCAATACCATTTAAGCCTGAAGTAATAGCTAATAACAGCAGTCAGTGCTTAAAAAAAGGTCTATAATGCTTTGATGATGGAAAGAATTCTTTAGTATTTATGCCAAAGAGCTGGTTTTGAGGAAATAGTATCTCTTTTTAGGGGAGGAAGAAGGAATAAAGCAAGCTACCATGTGTCAGTCTGTAAATAAATAGCTTTTTTACTACTTGAAAAAGCTCAGACAGATAATAAGATTGACATCTGAACCAGAAGATATCAAGTGTTTTGGTGCTATTAGGTACTAATCTGTTTTTCTGAACGCTTTCCTGAAAATGGCCATCTTCATCAGACAAGTAAAGTGGTAAAAATCATGTCTCAGCAAGACAGCTTCTCGAGAGCTTACCAAATTACTGAAAAGGATACACAATTAATTATGGCTTTGATTAAGCTACAAACTAGCTGGTTTAGTCTCATTTGTTTCCTCGTAATTATATTCAGAGTTGCCATGCTTCAGTGATCAGAGATGGATGAATCTCACAGGTCAACAGTTCTCCCATCCAACAGTTAAAGCCATAAATGTGTTGATTCATATCCACCCTGGAAAGTGGAGTTTTCTGGGAGCTCAGAATGATAGAGGAAAACCAGCCTGAGTTATATCATCAGTGTGAAGCTGGAGTATCTAAACCAAAAAGTTATTTTAGCACATATTAACAAGGATTTAATTTGCTAGAAAGCAAATGGGTTTTTCAAGAAAGTCGGAGACTGCTGCCTTAATGAAACAAACATCCAGGATCCTTGGTTCGGTGCTCTGCTTTCCACACTGAGAGGAAGACTGAGCATCAAGCCCAGAGTGTGCCCAGCTGTATCCACAAGGAGTTGGTGACCAATTCTCATTTAGGATGTGAGGCTTAGCATCTGCAGACTTAGTGATGTTGGTGCTAAAATCTCACTGGACAAAAAGTGACAACTGACAAACCCATTAGCATCACCAAGTAAGAACACAGCAGTTCTGCTGTGAGCCTGTTATTTTTGTGCAGTCTTTAACTGAGTGTCAAGTCTGTGATCTGTAAGTCTGAGTTTGACTTACAGTTGTCGAGCGTCATTGTAAAGTTGTCTTCTCTGAGGGCCACCTTCTGGCTTTGCTGCATGGCAAGGACATGAATGCAGAACTGCCTGCCTGTCAGGGCCAGAGACCAGTGGGTGTGAGGCTGAGACAGGGCAAGGGTGACTCGTGACTCAGTGTGCCCACGCACTGGAGCAGTGGAAATGCTCCACTGCTTTTCATGTCCTGAGTTGTTCTCTAGCAGCAGTACTATGCGAAAAGACACAGACTGAAGTTAATTCTGATTAGCCTTAAATAGTTATCTTCTTTGAGACTCAGCTAGGCCAGAAAAAAAGAGCAACCATTCTATCTGTTGATCATCCTTCTCTCTTGCTGGAGTCTACTGTCCCTGCCAGTCTGTAAGTGGAGAAATCTGTCCAAGCACTCTCATCATGTTCCAAGCCAAGCCATGTGAATTAGCTCACATAATATCACAGGCGGTTTGTTCCTGAAGAAGCAAGAGCAAAAGCTCGCACAGAAGTCTCCATAGTCTGACTAACAAGGTAAGTAATATCTTCCATGAGCTCAGCTAGAAGATATCTATGCACAGCCTACACTGCTGGTTTCTTATGTTCCCAACTTTTTGTTTCAATGAACAGATCCTCCAGGTCTCTATCACGTGATGCCACAAGACAGTTTGTACAAACAGGTTACCTGCCTCCAGGTAATCTGGCCAGTGCTCTTCAAATTTCACTGTGTTTCAGGAGTGCAGTAGAAAGTTTCAGCTAAAGAGGAAGAAGAATAGCATCAACAAGATGGCAACTCTATCGGTCTTCCTGAATTCAGCAGGAACAGGCTAAGACAGAGGGACCTCAGGACTTCAACAAAAGGCTGTTTGTCAGATGCTGTTACGAAGTTCTCAGTTCTGATGAGAAGCATCTCTTGGAAGAAGTGTTTGCTTCTTGGGAAGCAAAGAAAGAGGGAGATCCCCCCTCAGAAACTGAGAAAAAAGGACATCCCTTATTTTGTACACTGCTCTGGTTTGCATAAATCTGCTGCAGGTTCCGCTCTTCACCCCGTGGGAGCCTGGCTGCCTATGCTAAATGCTGTCTAAAGGCATGTTTGCTTTCAGACATGTGTTTGCTCAGGGTGACTTTCAGCAAATAAGTGCTATGAAAAATCCTCTTACCTGGGCTAATAGCAAATGCCTTTCTGGATCATGAAATGAAATCAGGACAAGTAAAATGACATTGAAATTGCAAAGAAAATTATAGTAATGAATCAGCAGGAAGACAAACAGTACTTCTGCAATAACATGTGGTACACCAAAAGCTCTCTGTCAACAACTGACCTCTTCAAGTTGTCATGCATGATATCTGATTGTACTATTCACCATCTATAACACTGAAGGGAGTCAGTTGTCAAGCACCATTTCTTTATTATTATCATTTTCCATAGATTCAAATGTTCTTTCAAGAGATTGGAGATTAATAAATAGAAACAATTGGTCTGTTCCATCACTCTGCAAAGATTAACACAGTCATGTCCTTGGTGAAACCTTGCCATGCAAAGCTAACATGAATGCAGCAGAAAAGAAGATGTTCAAAGGACTTTTCCAGATCTTGAAGCAATTTACAACTGCATCCTCTGAGTGTCAAAACAGGAGTACAAGAGGAGGCCTTCCCCCGTAAAAGTTGAACCTGTTTCAATATATTTCAGGAAACGCTATGAAAGCTATTGATCTTGGCAGTGTATTAAAAAAAAATAGAAGAAAAAGTAATAGAGCAGGCTCCAATCTTTCTTTTGATACCTTCTTACTATGATCACTGATCACCTCAAAGGCCATATCCACAACATTTTCATGAGCTGTAAAGTGACGCTAAAAGACATGCCAAAGCTTCTTTAGGAAGTCTGCTGCAGAGGAGAAAAAAAAAATCCAACTTGATCATCTAAATCCCAGGCTAGTCTCCCAGGCACTGGAGCATCTTGCCTGTGCCAACTATTTATCAGACCACTTCACGATTCATTGCCTTTCCAAATAGCTTTTCACTGAGGAACAGTAAGTTGCAAAAGGCTTTGTAGATTGAGCTAGAAAGGTCCTCAGAAGGTGAGCCAGGAATGATTTCAGATACAGAAAGCAAAATGCTGTCTTGAAAGAGGTCAGAGAAACAGATCCGCATCACTTCACTGATGCTGCAAAGCTGATATGCTGAACATTTAGCCTCAAATGTGAGCAGAGGAGCCTCTATTCCCCCTCTCTGCCCCTGCAGCCTATTATTTAGGTGCCATTTGGGAATTTTTCAGCTCTTTCACCTCTTAAAACAGTTTCTCAGAGCTCTTCTATAGTCCAAGGGCAGACTTTGTTATAAAAATAGAGCTATGCCAGATACAGATGTGACTATTGATTAATTATCAGCGTAACCCTTTATGCAGACACCAACTGCTTCCTGATGGTATCATATATGAGCATCATTTCTTTTCGTTCTTATTCAATTAGACAAACAGCTTTACTGACCCTGTAAGCAGCTTGCAAAACCCCTTTGACCAAGAACCATTAAAACCATTTTTTATGTCAGAAATCCAAAGGGAGAGTAGAGGGCAAGTGACAAGAAAGGTTATACGATAACAGCAGCTCAGACCCTAGGGCTCCATGGCAGGATGGGACTCAGCAAAATATCCAGCCACATCCAATGTCGCCCCAGCAACATTCAGCCAAACATCATCTAGCAATGGCATCATGTAGTGACAGGCTGCACATGGCTCAGGAGTCATAGGCTGGCCACATAAAAGACATGGGAACCACTATCAAAAACTATCGTAGTAGTACTCACGGGTCTGCCCTGGATGAGACGAGGGAACTTTGTGCCCCTACCATTATCCCGGCACAATTAGAGCACAACAACTTTCACACTCCAGCAAGATTTTATTTCACTTATCTGACAAAAAAAAAAAAAAAAAAAACAAGACAAAAAAAACCACCTCAGGGCCAAACCTTCTCAAGTGGTTTTTAACCAAAAAAAAACCCACAAACAAACAAACAACAAAACTACTTGCAGCATAGTCACTCCAGACAATCATGGTCTTTCTGCCAGAAACTCTCAGCAGTCTCCTGCTTGGCAGAACATTGACTCCTGTGCCACAGGGTCCGGGGGCTGCAGAGAGGAAGAAAGCAGATTTTAAACAAGTCCCATCGATAATGTCTTACTGGGTAAAGTGCAAGAGGTTATTAGACCCAGGATCTTTCAATAAGGCTTTCAGTTTTCCTCTTCTGAAATCCTGTAAACTGGGTTTTCAGATTCACTGAATATTTTCCCCAGTCTGAACATATAAAATATGATTGAGTGATAAACAGAGACCTGGACACTTCACCCAAATACCTGTTTTCTAACAGCATATCCAGTGGTGTTCAGAAGGCAATGCCACATGAAGCGCTCCCCCACATTTTGCTTCAAGCTCTCTGTAGCCTACCAGCATTTTTCAAAAACATGACAGCGGGTCTGTAAAGAGACAGAAACTAAAAAGAGCTGTCAGTTTAGGGTCTTGAAGTCTGGTTACTGCTGTGCTAGAGGAAGACTTCAAGCAAGGGCTCTAGTACCTGCAGAAGAATAAGGAGGAATAATTACACAGGTCCTTTTTTCATCCAGTGTGCTGACCTCAACTTGCCTTGGGGAGGGAGAGAGGAAGGGAAAGCACTTGGTACAGGGGATGAGCAACTGTTCAGTCATTCTGAAAATAAAAAAGTTGAAAATTCTCCTAGTTTTGGGGAACTGTTACTGACCTCTTTCACTGAGTTGATAAGGGTTTGGGGTATGAGGTGCTTTGTTTGGTTCTTTTTTTTTTACTTTTAAGCTCTACGATGTCAATTTCCAGACTACCTTAGGTCTGCCAGAAACCAGTTGTGAATTCTTCTTCAACTTACTGTTATCATTAGAAGTATTTTGACTTTAAAAAGATAAAAGTACATTTACAATTCCAAAAACTTTGATCTAGTTTGGGGTTTGGGTTTTGGGTTTTTTTTTAAGGTGAAGAGTTTTGAGCTCTTAAAGACAAGAGAATGAAGCTTAACACAATGAAGCTTAACACAATGAAGCATTTGGTTTCTAACTACCATTAACAACCCCAGTTATCTGAACTGTGGTTTAATTTTTTTGAGATAGCAGAACTATCTTTAAACCACAGCAGGGTTAGGAAGACACCAGGCGTAACCTGTGTCTGTTGTAAAATTGTCTGAGAGATGAAACCAGCAAAAACTGAGGTGCCAGCAAAGTTGGAAGGGGGGGTAATCGTTGTCACACCCAGAGAGAGAGTCAGACTGACAGAAAAGCACATAAGCATTTGTGAAAATAACAAGTGTAGAGAAGACATTTATTGTGAGTAAGCCTGGATATCAAAGACTGAAATGTCATCTGCTGTTATAAAATATTTTTTTAAAAAATCCCAAACAGAGAAATAAAAGACATCAACTTCTACATAAAGCACCTTGTAAAACAATCTGATAGAAGCTGGGGAGGTATTCATAGTTCATTTCTGGATATATCTATTTGGAATCTCTGAGACACTATTAAGAAACATCATAGTTTGATGCTGTTTACTTCTGATCAGCATTTTTAGAGAGTTTTGGGGTTTGTGAATTTACTTGTACTGTAACCCAGAGACCTTCTTCATGTTTCCTTGCTTCAGTATCTCATGATTGGTTTTAGCAATTTATTCTGATGAAAAACAAATACATTCATCTTAAGATAATAAATACACATGCACTCTCCCAGGGAATTTCAATCTTGGTTATCACAAATACATCTTTCATTTCTAATTTTCCTATTCCATGGCAGTAACCAGATGAGCCTTTGCTTGTTCATTTGCATCCAATCCTGTCTCCCTTTCAAGAAGCTTAAAATATGCTGCCAGCTAGATGCACTGTATTTAATGATTATCTGAAAGTTCCTATGCATTTGGAGCTATATGGATAATGCTTTTGCTTTACACCATTAGCAACTAGTAAGTTAGGGCAGTGCTTTCTTTAGATCCCCACTCACCTGTTCCACATGGAACTCTAAGAACTTCTGTGGTACAAGGTCCCATTATTTGCCATAATCATCAGCACCTTATTTGCATAGATAGTATGTCTTGGTGTAGCATCCAAGCAGCATTGTATTTGGCTGAGATCAGCAGTGCATGGAGTTCAACGCCAAAGGGCAGTGGAAGACTCCACATATAAAGCATTAAGGTGGAATGTGTTATACCAAAATGAAGAGAGGAAAAAAACCTCTAACAAGTCATTTTTCAGTTCAGTTACATGGTCTGTTT
The DNA here is from genome assembly GCA_035041135.1 of Platyrinchus mystaceus. NCBI lineage: Eukaryota > Metazoa > Chordata > Aves > Passeriformes > Tyrannidae > Platyrinchus > Platyrinchus mystaceus. The sequence goes on along the minus strand of JAWWLV010000121.1, from coordinate 71,435,470 downwards.
TGTCTTACATCTGCTTTTCAGTCTATCAAAACAGTGTTAAATTGGGAGTAAATTCTAGAAACTGAAAAGGGACTCCATGTGATGGTAAGCAAGCATCTGTCTGCACATTTGCCCTGTGTAAAACTAGGGTCTAGTAAAAAGCTCTGTGGATAGGAAATCATTTCATTTAAATACAAAAGCCAGTAGAGCTGTATTCCCAAATTAAATACCTCTGATTTTCTTTTGTCCAAAATGGATATATCTCATGTCATTATCCTAACTTGTGAGAAAAGCAATTGCTGAAATGATCCTCCCAAGCTCCTTCTCATGGGATGAAAGGGTTAGACTTTTCCTAGAGCACTTCCATACGCTTTAAGACATTGCTGTTATTGAATTCTCCATATGTTAGAACTACACAAGGAATTTATCAGTTCCTGCATGCCCATTCAATAATTGTATGGTCTACTGGCCTATTGACAACAACCTTCCAATAAGGTCTTGCTGTGGCAGACCTGACAGCTAGGGTTGGCTTGTTTAACAGCAACTTAACACAAAAAATTATCTCTTTGAATCTTACAGAAACACTGTCTTGTCCTAGCACAAGCTCAGTGAACTGTGACACTGCCTGAATTTCCTTGAATTGCTCTGAAAAAAAATTCTTTATTAAATATTCATTCAGAATGAAGTTAAAGCAAAAATGAAGCAGCTTTTGCAGGAAGCTGCTCTATGTTCTTCATCAGAAATCAACCATGATTAGCAGCCCACTGGCACTTGTCAAAATCAGGGTGGCCAGCAAGAACTGAGGTGTCACCTTCATTTTCAGTCCTTGAAATATATTTTAACCTGCATTTTCCCCTTTATTTTAGAATTTTTGTAATCACTTGCTACAGAGCAGCTTTTAAAACATGCTTTCTAACTTGCTGAGTTGTAGAGGATCATTCCTAGAGGTCCATCTTTGCATCATAGTGCCATAAATAATGGCATTATTATCTTTCCTGTTCTAGTATCTCTCAAAGTGACATTTTGCTGGGTGCTCCTGTGCCTGAGATAGATTAGCAATACTCACAGGTACTGAACCACACCTACTAGAGGAACACTGCCCGGGTTATTGACTTACACTCTAACATTTTTCTCTCTTACATTCCTTGCAAAGCGTAGGAAAAACTAAGCACTCCTTGCAAAACTAGTTATTTTGCAGAAGGTTTCACAGCAGAGCAGTACAGCTTCTCACAAACTTTTCTTTCCACTTGGAGGCAAGCACTTGCATTAGCAAGTTACACTCATGTTTTACTGCTCATAGATTGAATTACATTTATCACTCTGCAAGCAGCAGCAGCATGACTGCCCTTCCACATGTGAAACATGCAATTCATTGATTTCTGGAGCTGTAACCACAGCTTTACATTTATCATATGTCAGTTCTGGTTTACTTAGCAGTCCCCTGTGTGGGACAATGTAGTTTAAAACGTTGCTATTAAAGAGGCGGGGGAGGGGGGGGAAAGAAACATTTCACATACAATGGTAACATTCATCAACTGTTTTTTGAAGAGTGATGTAGCACTATTAATCACCTCCGGTTTCCAATTTCTCTAGCAATAACTTTCTTACTCTTATAGATAGATGAAAGATGTAAGTACAAAATTACAAAAAGAATAGTTGAAATGCAACTCACATAAACCTGCTCCTTGTGCTGAACTACAGCACCTTTTTTACAATAGGAAGAAGCAATTTTGATCCCTGAAGTTTTGTCTAAAGGTATAGATGAGCTCCATGACCCCTAAGGAAATTACTTTGCCCCCAAAATTAAGAACTTCAGTCCGAATTTTGAATACCACCATTTGAGTGAACAAGTCCATATTGAGCCATCCTGTTTCGGAAGTCTCTAAATCCCTCAAACACTTGGCTTCATGTCTGATGACCTCATGGATGCATTACAAACCCAAACAAACCTTGGCATCTGCCATTTGGTTTTCAGATTAAATAATAGCAATGTGAACACCTTTACCTACTTCTGAACTCTTTCACTCCTTTTTTTTTTTTTTTTTTTTTTTTTTGCCACCTTTTAAAATTTTTGGCTGTGAGCAGCATGAAGTCTCTGACAACTGGTTGGGTGTGCAGGGTTGGGTGTGCAGTGTGTTTCTGGTCCCCACTCAAGCAAGCCTATTCTGTTGCCTAGGAAGTCAAGAGATGGTTGGCTTCTCCTCATTGCTGGAGGTGTTGCATGCCCTTTCCAAATCCCAGATGGAGAGTGGAAGAGAGGCTGCAGAAACACACTCAGGATCATCTGCAAAATATTCATCAAGCAGAATTTCAACAACCTGGAGTTTGTCTCATCACTCCAGTCTTTAAGGAACAAAGTGTATTCCAGCAGGAGGAGCAACAAAGTGATGGTTTTCCCTGCTGCCAGACCAGGAGGTACAGCAGCCACACACCCAGCACTGTGACAGACACAGCAATGCAGTTACCCCCTCGCTCCTGCTCAAGGATCTTTTCTTAGCCCTTTGCACTGGAAGAGACCGCTCTTGCTAAAAGTATAGCTTGTTTTGGGGTAGGAGGAACATGGGGGGAAGAGGGTGGTGACTATCACCACACCTTGTTCCTCTAACTGGAATATATTTTCAATTGGCTGAGGGGAAAAGCAGAATTTGTTCTGTCAGATGACCATAGCAACCCACCAACAGGACTGCAGTAACCAGCACACTTACAGGTCTTATTGAAAATATATTCCACAAGGCAAATGAAAGTAGAATGGCTTAAACAAAATGATGCCACCTTATGACATATAACCTTGAATATTTTTTCATTCTATCAGAGGTGTTCTCATGCAGTTTACAACATGAATAGCAAAATCATAGACTCTTTAATTACAAAGCAAGTCCTGGTTGTTTGTTGTTGTCTGTAGCGAAAATTGCTATTCTGGCTAGTGTCAAAGATGTCTGAAATGAAAGGCTGTAAAAAAAAATCCCCCAAAAAAGTATTTGTTTCCACCATTATACAAAAATATATTAACAGAGAATAAATTATGTAATGTTGTTAACTGGTTTTATCTGTTTCATCTGTTCAGGAGTAAACTGGTTTTAGATGAAACAGGGCATACAAAAAAATAACCCTCAACTTGGAGATCCACATTTGAGATTTTACTCTCAGTTAGGCAAACCAGAGACTTAAGTCTTTCTCAATCTCAGGTATGCATGAAAAGGATCTCAAAAGGTCAGTAGTTTGACATTCTTTCCAAAGTAGATCCACTAGATCAAGTTGGTCATAGCCATGTCCAGCCTAGCTCTGAATGTCTGCAAGAACAGAGACACTGAAATCTCTCTGGGCAGCCTGTTACAGTGTTTGACGACGAAGGTGTTGGAAAAAAAATTCTAATATCTAATTTGGAATTTCCTTTAATTTAGCTAATCTTTGCTCTCTCACATTCTTTCCCTATGCACCTCAGAGAACATTATTAAAGTGTAAACATCGCCCACTGTAATCCCTCCATCTACTCACCATTGAAGGTGACAGACTGGTCAGCCACAATTCGCGTATGCTGGCTGTTCTGAGTCACCTTCCTATTCTTTATGTTCTTGGACATGGCTTCCAGAAAGACAAGCTCCATAATCTTCCTGGGAACTGATGTTAGGCTGACAGGTTAACAGTTCCCCAGATTCTCCGCCTTGCCATTTGTTAAAATGGCATTAAAAAGACATTGGCCTTTGTCCTCTTCCCTGAATGCCATCACATTTCCAAGATGATAGAGAGGGGTTTTGCAATTTTATTAGCCAATGCTTGGCACCCTTGGATGTACTACATGTGGTTCCCAAGTCTTGTGTTTGCCCTGTCAACTTAGGTTGTCCCTAACTCAGTCCAGCTTTCCTGTATGTCAAGCATCCCTCTCAGTCTCTACTACTGGATGCAGAGCCCTAGGAGGCCTCTGGACAAACCTTACTAATTAAAACTGAAGGTATTGAATATCTCTGCCTTTTTAATATCCTTTATCCCTAGGTCCCATGCCCTGTTTCCCTGGTCTTCCTTTTGTTGTACCTGCACAAACACTTGATTGATCGAGAGTCTGCCTTTATAAAAAATAAGCAAACAAATTCTCCTTCTTTAATACTTCTCATTGGAAGTTCTGTTTATCTATATACATACCAATGCTATCACACTTCTTTGATATTTAAAAACTGGAATAGTAAGTTAAAAGCTTCCTATATATGGATTGCATAAATTCAATAGTCAGACATTAGCTATAATTCCCATGTCCATAATCTGAAAATAAAACACAAAAGCCCCCAACCCCAGATAAACTGCAGAGAGTGAAATAAAGTCTGAAGAGACTGTTATAGGACATATAGGAAGAGAGAAGGGATGTACAATTGGGTATTCTTGGGAACTGATATTCCTCCCCAATAGTGAAGAGTACTCTTGAATATTTAAAAGTCACAAGAATTAATTAGAGGCAAGGAAGATTTTGTCCATGGTGTCCAAGTGCCATGGACATGGAAATCATACCTTACAGAAGGAGTATTTAATTGAATGGAATAGAAATGGCCAAGCTCTAACAGCAGTTGAAGCCAAGTAAATTTAAGTTACGTGTAAGTTGTACAATTTTAATATAGTGCGTCAGCTGACTACTAAAACGCATTTGTAAAGAAAAAGGCAGGATCTCTAGATCTTCAATTATCTTTGCTGGCAGTCTTTCTGGAAAATGTATTTTAATAGGTCAGAAATAGTTAACTCCTGAAAAAAACCCATATCTTGTGGCGTCTCATTCAAAAGGTCAGATCAGAACATATGCATATACCTGCATGTTCAGATTGAAACCAGCATAAAGCACATAGTTTATTGATTCCACCCACACAGCAAACAAATTACTCAGTGAGCACCATAGCAAGTCAGAGGCATCCCCAACAACATCAGAGCCAGTGTTACTGCTAAGGTACTTTCTGCTAGAAAATATTCATTTTAATTTTACTCACATTAATAAATTCCAACAAAGTTTAGGCATACTGGTATGAATACACCAGTAATGCAGTGCGAGAACAGCCTGTTTATATTCCTGTTGAATGACATTTATTGCAACAATGAACTTTAGAAACACTTTGGACCAGATGGCAGCCTGTCTCCTTGATGACACGCAGGGGAAGGGAAGCCCCTCAAAACTGAGCACAGAGGAAACCTCAGGAGTTCACACTGACTGTAACTTTCCCAAGGTAATAGAGCTTTTTCTGTTTACCCTTTCCATGGAGGTAAAGCCTGGCTGGGTGTGAGCTCATCAAGAGAAACAGAAGTGGCAACCTTGTGAAGATGAACATAGCTGTCACCTGCCCCTTGAAATCTTCAGAGACTGTGGCCTGCTTCAATTGAGCTTATGAAGGTAGCTCAAGCCTGTGTTGGAACGTATCAGAAATTTTGGAGAAATCCTAAAGCAAGAACAAACAAGGACAGCATTTTGGCAGGTACCTGTCCTTTATTGTTCAGGTCTCTGACCATTTGCTCACATTCAGCAATCCTTTTTTCAGCTTTCTTCTTTTACTACCTGAGTCAGTCCCTTTTAAACAGCTTACTGTCCTGACCCCCAAGCAGCAGGTTATGGTAATGGTTTGGTATTTCACTGTGATGAGCAGAACTTACAATGGTGTGTGATGAGCACGCTGCAGGCGTGGGGAACAGCCCAACCACTCCAGACAAGGAGGCCTGGAAGCAGAAAGGCCTGTCCCCTTCCCTCTTCCCTAAGAGGACTCCCATGTCCTGCTGACTCTCACAAACAGGCTCTAAACTGTTTGCACATAAACACTGGTCTCCTGTCCACAGGTGCACACTTCTGTCTGCACGCTGCCCTTACACTCTTTTGGGTTTATGAAATGCAGATAATTCACACCAGCAAAATCTACACACCTTACCAGGATTCTTAATTCTTGTCTGTACTAAAGAAGCGGGATGGTGTTTGAGATACCCAGGGAAGGCACTCTTTAAGCATTTGTCATTGCATACACAGTGCATACAAAATGCTGCTATTTGCATTTACCTCTGCAGTGCAGCATTTGAGAGTGTACCCTTACGTTACCTTATTGTGGGCAACAAACACAAGCTTGGTGTTAAAATCATATCACTTTTACAATCATCCAATCTATCTGTTAAAAGGTCAATTCTGCAGACTCATTTGCATAGTCAGCATAGCAAAAATATTTATAAGAAACAGATTTCGAAATAAAACCCTGGGTGCTACAAATCTAGGAAAAATAAAAACTAAAAGTTACAAAATCGTGCAGGCTTCATTTTGGACTAGCTGAACTTACAAGTACAGCTGCTTCAGGCATTTTCCCAAGAGAATTGAAAGCTATCAGAGGAAAAAGCATTTGTGTGCATGCATGCATATCCTGTGCATACACACAGGCACATGCACTATATGTATATATATATAGAGAGAGAGAGAATTTATTCATGCACATGGTGTGATTTCCCTTTTACTCCAAATAAAGCATACAGGATCCTAAGGACTAACAGTTAATTTGATATCTGTATCTTCAGATATAGAGCACAGCTGCCGAATCACAGAAATGGATTGATTGCCATAGACTTTTTTTTTCTTATTTGATGCTGATATAATTGATATCAGAAGTAGAGCTGGAATGCCAACCTGGACCAGTGGTCATCTGTGGCCCCAGTTAGCTCCCAGTTTCCTTTGTTACTTGTGTACATCTGTACATCTATCAACCTGTTGGGCCCAGCTTCTGAACAGCTTTAATGTGCATCAAAGATAAACACTTCTGTATTTAGGACAGCAAATAAGGCTTCTTTTGCCAATAAAAATATGATTTACAACAAGTGTTGGGATAGAACCTTTCCAATTAAAAACACCCCCTAAGTCTTTTTTTTCATCCTCAATATCAATGAAATCAGAACACCACTGTAATTCTGTTTGTTAATTTTAGCATAATTTATTAGGAATAATCCCCCTGAGCCAATTGCTGACCTCCAAAGCATTCTAGCTTCCTGTGGGATAACAAGGAATACGAAATACACTACTGTAAAATAAGCACAGCTGCTATGAAGTTTGTTCCTGTGTTGTCAGATAGATCAGCCTATAGCAAGTACTCAGCAGTGATCAAATAAATATCAAGAGACCTTTTTCTAACAGACAACTCAGCAACTTCAAACAGATTTCTTGAGCTAATTCACTCGTGGTATGGGCCAATAAAGCAGTGTTAATCTCCTACTTTAAATCAAGTCTCTGTCATATGGCTCTATTAATCTCTCCCAAGTTATCAAGTGTCTTATTGGTTGGAAATTATATTTCTAAATTGAATCTTGTTCTCTTTCAGTGTAGCAAGAAATATTTTCCAAACTTCTAATAGGAAGTGCAAAACCTATGATGCTGACAATACATTTGAATAAATAAAAGCTATAATTTTAAGCCAATTTCTTCCAAGCCCTAACATTGGAGCAAAACAAAAAATTGGTTACCTACAAAGAAGAAATTAAACACAGGATTTGAAATGAAAGTGAAGCAACAGATGGTTAGCTTTTTTATCTTTTTAAAGCAATTGGATTTAAAAAAAATAATCCTTTAAAGTCAAACAATCTCCAGGCACTAATAAAATGCTTATTGATTCTTAGTGTATACAGTTACTCTACAAGATGTCCTAACCTGCAGGCTCCATTATTTTTAACAGAAACAGATGCCCTTTATGTAGGTCTGCAAAGTTAGTGCCCCTTTGTTTCATGGGAGACAAATTTGCAGTAAGTAAATGTCTCTGCTTTAAATTTACTATGGCAAAGTTAAAATTAATAGCAACAGGTGACAAAATAACAATTTTATGGCCAACATTAGAGCTGCAGGGTGGGTAGTGGTGGGAGGCAGCAGAATCTAACTGCAGCACTGATAAATTTTATGGCCTTTGCTTTCCAAGAAGAATCTCACAATCTCAGTAATGTTTAGATAGACTTGTCCCACAGGCTTATTTGAATCTTACCTGCCGCTGACCATTGCCATCACAGCAAGTGCAACAAGCAGCACTGGTCAGGGCTTAGATCAGAAATACTACCTGCATGGTCACACAGGAGTAAATATAGGGAACTGCTACACATCAATGTACCAGGATTTGCATTAGGCAGAGTGTTCAAACCACGTGGCCTGGGCACCACCACTCAATCCATATCAGCTTTGTAGTCAAAGCCAAATCCAGGTAGTACAATAGGAAGGAATCACCTTGATTTATCAGGTTTCAGGTGAGTAAGATGGGTTCAATTTCACTCAGATGTAATTTACATTAAAACAAAAACCCAAGAAAACACCACCCCTGTTTGCTATGGATTTACACTCTCTCTGTAGTAATTAGATTTTTCTTACAAAATGCAAGTTAGAACCCTTACCACAAAACCTTTTCTTTGGGAGAGACTGTGGGGTGGGAAGGGTGGTGTTACCTTTCAGTTCAGCTGGGAAACGTGGTGTAATGACCGAATACAACCAAGACAACAGCAAGATTGGACCAAGAAGCATTATAAGTGACTGCTGCCTCAAGTTTAACTTTAGCTGACCTTCATTAGCTGTTCAGAACAGATGTGCATTAAGATTTGTGCAGAAGGAAAATTTATTGTAAACATTTCTCAAGGCTGATACAGGCATGTGTGTGATGTATATGCAGGGAGAGCAGTCTTATACACACACAAAACAAGCCATAGGAGCCAGCTGAGGAGGCTATGGTGAAGCACATCTCTCAGACTACTGGCTACTTCTGGTGGAAGGAACTAAATAAGATTTGATGCAGAGCAAAAAATATATCTAAAGTGTTTCCACAAAACAGAGCTCTTTCTTTTTGACCTGCTTTCTTTGTGACAAATAGAAGGATCATTCTCTCATTCAATAGAAAAATGGAAAGATGAGAACAGGGGGAGGAGAGGGTAAAGAAAAAGAAACAGAGAGAGTAGGGTGGTTGCAGCCACTGAAGGAGAAAGGGAGAGCATATCCCAGAGCTGGCAAACCTCAGGTCAGCATCGCAGCAGCTCTCCCGCAGTTTCTGCAAACAATTAGAAATAAAAGGAGCCTGTTCCTGTCAATGCATCTGAAGGGGCCTCAACAGGTTTTATAGTCCCTTTGTTTGCCCCTCAAGCTACTCCCTCAAGACATTAATTTTATCCCCTTTTAAGTAAAGCTGTTTTGCTGACACATTGGAGAGATGTCTGCAGCCCTAGATCTGAAGCAAATAGCTGGTGCATTCAGCAGCTTGCACCCACCACATTTCTGTGGAAACTTCTTCCACAGTTTGCCCTAGGTACCCTCTGATAAGTAGGAGAAGAAATGCCTTTTTTTAAAACACTGATGTTTTCCCTGCAGTCTGCTGATCAGAGTCTTTTCCTACCATACATGAGATACAGTGATAAAAAGGAAATACGGTCTTAGGACAACATAAGGAGAAACACATGCTCCTCTAAAATTCAGGATTTTAAGAACTCCTCAAGACTACATGTGAAAATATGTAATGTAGGACAGATGTTAACTCTCATATTTCAAGGTGCTCTTGTACATGGAGAAAGAGAATCTAAAGAGAGTAAAAGGCTTCTTGAAGATAAGTGTCCTCATTTGTATTACCTGAATTCAGTAAAGATTTATATAAGTCACCGCTCAGCTCAAAACATAAATATAGCAGTTTGTCAATAAAAAGTAAAGTCAGTAATCAAAAATGGGAGCAAATGACAAAGCATATTATTTAATGTTCAAGCCCACACCTCCCGTAGACAATTGTCTATGAAAAAAGACTAACATAAAAACACAAAATTCGTTAGAGGAAAGATTAATTATCTCTGTGTTAAGTACTGTTTATTAGAGGCATATTGCCACAATATGCCATAAATCCTCCAATTCCAGCAACTTATACCAATTTACAAGCAAGAGACCATTTTCTTAAACAAGTCATTGATAAAAATTATGCTTTTTCCCAAAAGTTAAAAGTCAAGCACCTTTGGAAGATCAGCAAAGGTTTCTGAATAGAGATCTCCCCTTACCCGCCAATTACATGAGTTTGATGAACAGGAAGGCCCACATTTAGTTTGGCCTTTGACGGCTATAAAGCCTAGTATCCTACAAAGACAGGAACCAGATAAAAATGTCATAATAATTAAGTTCCCTTACTTAAGCAGGTTCAGACATACTGAATGAACACAGCTTTATGGTCCAGGATCAGAGTAAATAGCTATACTAAGGCAGCAAAATCAATGAAAACATTTTAGATACTTGGCACTCCTTTTTTAGGGATGGTAGGAGCTGATGTTTGGCATAAATCACCACACAACACCAACCTTCAAAATTAGAGACTTTCAGACCCTGCAGATCCTTTGCCCATTTACTGCTTTTTATCCTGCCCTCTATCCTGCTCAAAAGCCTTCCTGATGCTGTGAAGTTTGATTTGGCTGAAGGGGAGGATGGCATGAAATTTAAAGATCTGATATTTCACAGTCACAGAAAAAACAGGTATGTTTAAAACAGCAGCACCTCTGTAGAGCTGCAGGGTAGCACCCTGCATGAAGAGATCAGCACATTTCTGGAAAAACAAGGAACTCTCCACTCTTGTTCCCCAAAATATTTTGGGTTTTTTCTTTAAGTGCTGCCTACACCAAGAACAGACTTTAAATCTTTTCATGTGCATAACTGTTCATATTACAAAGATACAAACGCAGAACATAACAGCTGTCCAGAAATTGCTTTCCAAGTTGTAGAAAGCACCAAAACCCAACTCACTTTTCTCCTCCATGAAATTTTTTACAGAAGCAGGAGGCATGTACCTACCAGGAGGCATGTACCAAGCACACTAACAGTGAGCTTTTAAAGCGTGACACCAATGTATTACTGGAGAAGAACAGCTGAGGAGTCTGACAAAACCTGCTAAAATACAGGTATTGGGCTTTACTTTATTAAACTAAAAATTATATTCATAGCAAATATATATTGTAGGAACAGATTAGATTTAGAGTCAGAGTCTACACAACAGAAAAAAAATGCAGGCTTTAAGCATAAATTGTACTAGTGAGAGCTTGTACATATACAAAAAAGGCAGGATCAACACACGATGGACTCTTGGGATGTGTTGAACTTTAGGTGGTTAGTCTTGGTACAGAAGTAGCCAGGTGATGTTGAATGGATACACAGAAAGACTCAAGCAAGAGGAGCATGACACTTATCATCATGGCTTCTGAAAATGAAATTCACTTCTGCTTCAAGAAGGAAGTACGATTTGCCAGAGGATAACCCTATGCTTAAAAGCAACTTTCCAATTTTGTCCAAAGTTGGAAAGCAACAACTACTTCCTTATTTATCTGATAGTTAAAGAATCAGCATTAAACTTTATCAAAAGCACCTCTCCATTCAAACCATCAATTTCTGGATGTAAAAGTCTCCAGTGACAGGGCATCAAAAGCTCTTGAGAAGATGACAATCCCAGTGCAAGTTAAAGCACCTGAGTCACACTCATGTGGAGCATCCCCACAGATCACTGTTATCCAACATGACTGCTTTCCAGACAGACCACAGGAATGAACCTATTACCCCACACTTTACCAAGCAGATAGTCAAGGTGACAGGGTAGGACAAGACAATGAAGCAGGAACAAGCCTCGTAGAGTGTTCGGTTGGTCCCAAGTCTTTCTGTTACCATTTTCAAAATTTGTGATGGGTGAGAACTCAACAGCATTTCTAAGATACAGAGATTCCCTAACCACACGTTTATGACAGCCATCTGCTCCAGTTTGCCCCAGCTGCCAGAAGGGCTCAGCAGGATGGGTGAGACACAAGAACAAGTAGACCCCTAAGGCCCCACTCCAGGACTGTCTCCAAGGATCAGAATTAAACCCTGGGTAAAAATACAGACACTACATCTGGACACTTCCACATATCCCTACCAAACTCATCTGCTCTGTGAGGCATTACAGAGATACACAAGGACTGTCTCCCTCCTTCAGAAGTTTACAGTCTAACTATAATAGCATGGGCCTATGTACAGACACACGAAGAGATTTACTAAGGTTACAAAGGGGGTCAGTGGCAGACGTAGACATCAAACATGAGCCTCAGCAGTCTCTGTGTCATCTCCCTGTCCATTGAACTTTGCTGTCTGTTAAGCACAAAGATACATGACAGAGCAAAAGCCCCTGGTGAACTCACATCAAACCAGTCAGGACTGAATAACAGAGAAGCTTGGTGCTGGAGATAAAACAGATGCAGAAGTGGAAACAAAACATACCGTCCAACAGTGCAAGACACGGCCAAAGCTGGGGGTGTTTTTTCTCTAAAAGACAGCAAGGAAAAGCTTTTCTTTAGGCATTTACACACACACACACACACAACGTGCACGTAGCTATGAGCTCTAATTACACACAGCTAGACTCTAGGACAGTTTTAATGAAAGTATTATTGTACCTTATAGAAAGCATACCTTTACATTGAAGTTTATCACAGTTACTCACTCACACATTTCCATTATTTCGGTCCATTTCTCTGGTAACATTATCAGTGAAGACACTGGAAATTGTCACCAAATACACAGCAAGAAACTGTAATGAATAGCAAAGACTGTAAGTATGTTTGTCTGGTCTTTCTAACACAGTTCTCAAATTGCCACAATTCAGTCAAGACTGGAGGTGAAGATTCTAAATATGCTAAAATAAAAACACTTCCACAACAACCCCCAACCTAAACAAAGAAAGGAACATCTATCTAAGTTTCACCCAACTGAATTTTCAACCTTTATGTATTAAGTACTTCCAAGTCAGGAGAATGATTATAGAAAGGAAAGCAAGGAAAGCAATACTAACACTCTGAACCTTCTTTTTTTTTTTTTTTTTTTTTTTAAATGCACACAGAGGCACACACAGAATATTTTCAAAAAAAAGAGGCAACAAAAATAAGTTGCATTTCAAAATGATTTCAAGGAGCTAAGGACCAAAAGCACTGATATGGCTATTTAACGTCCACGTGTCCTGACTACGGAGTTCATATTTGGAGTTTTCCTAAATTAGAGACATTTCAGCAGTTATGCATGCCACCGCGCTTAATGGGGAGAATCTTTCCTGCACAGAAGGGAGCCCCTTCTCACATAAAATCTGAAATGGTGGCCTTTCAGCAGAAGCTTAACTTCTTTTAGCATGTCAAGAAAATCTACCTTAAGGCATGGGGGGGGACGGGAGGGGGAGAGATATATCAAGATGACAAGTCACCAGAAGGCTCATTCTGAGCTAGCGTTAAAGATGAAAAAGAAAATTCACCATCTTGCAGCAACCCTCCTGGAGGAGTCCAACCAGTCTTCCCAGTCTCAGTGGCAGCAGACTGCAGCCTTCAGACCAGGTGAGGAAGCAAAAAGGATCACATTTCTAGGAGGCCCAGGCACTTCTCCCACCCGCCAGCTGAATGACATATCTGTTGTTAAAACACCCCTCTTATTTCACATTTATACTCGGGACACGACTCACCTCTTCCCTGAAGATACTCTTCACTTTCAGAGGTGTGTGTCTACCATTTATTTTCTCTTTTCTCTCGTTTATGGTCTTACACCTAAGAGCATCACTAATATGTGCCACAAATCAGGGGTAAAGCACAGTAGTTGTCTCCAGGCCACCTCACCAGGTCTAATCTATTACGGAATTTAGATTCCCTACAGTACAATCCCATCTTTTAGCTGACATACACCTAAAAGCCACACTGCCGCTAACATCCACAGGCAACCAAATACCAGTCAATAGCTGCATCACTTTATTTCCACAAAGACAACAATTAGAAGAATTAATTTAAAATAGTGCCTATAGATTCACCTAAATACATCAGAATAAACTTATTAGCACAGACAAGCTGTGTATTAGATACCTGTAAAATCTTTGCCTGTGTGCATGTAAACTAGTATCACTCTTCAAGTATTCAGCTTTCTTTCCAATCCATGTAATTTGTAGACCAAGGTGTTTTTATATACTGGACAGCACTAGGGTTCAGTTACCTTTTACCAGAGGTTATAAATTTGACTAGACAGCAACAATTGCTTTTTAATCTAAGCAAACTGATCTGTCAGAGGCAATCAGTACGGTGAACCTATCCCATGAGAATCCTAATAATCCCGATGAATCACTTGGCACTCTATGAAACTGAATAGTTGAACTCTTGGCACAGAATGTCACAAGCACTTAATGCACCAAGTATATACAGCTGCAAACAGTGAGCTCAGGGACACGTGCCTTCATAGTGTTTGCACTTCTGCTCAATTTCTACACCTTTCAGCATTAACCAGTTTCTAATGATATTAGTTTGTTTGGTTTTTTAAACAATTTCCCATTGAAAAAACCCAACACGTATTCAGCGATATTATTTGCTGTTCCTACCAATGGTTATACATTACTTTCAGAGAAAAAGATCAGGTAAAATCTGGGTGAGAAACTGGGAGGGTTCTGTTTTAAGAGAAAATCTATCAATATACTGTAGTCAGTACAGTAGTAAAAATGTTTCTGATGATTTTTTAACAGTGATTGACACACAAATGACACTGACTTCAGAAAAAATATTTCAACAGACCGCTGCAGCCCTTCTCATTGGTGTTTTGAGCCTATCTGTAGCATTTCAAACATATTAAGTGAGCATTTTAAAAATAACATGCTCCAACTAAATTATATGCCGTGTATGTAAAGACATACAATAATGCCACATTTAAACCAAAACTAAAGGTGTGTTGTATCTTAATTCAGTTCTTATTAATATCTTAGTTCAAATTACATGACTTTGAAAATAGAAATACTGCTTTATATGCATAACTAGAAATGTTTCAATCTACCTGACTGTATAGAATCAGTAACCTTAGGTTAACCTTAGAGTTAACCCAAGAGTAAGCCAGTAACCTTACACTAGGTTTCCTTACACAGTTTGATTCCTACTGCCTGTAAACAACATCTAGTCCCACAGAAGTACATTAACTCTGTTATTGTCCTTAGAGTGTAAAAAAGTTGTTGAATTGACAAGTGTGTCTATAAAACATATATCACAGTCTCTAGTCTATTGGCTGTACGATTATCTATAGTAAGTCTGGATAAAAACAGATGTTCTGACTTGGAAAGCACTTATCTTTACAACTCAAGAATCCCCGAGGAGGTTTAATCTAGTTGATTTAAAGCTTTGGTCCTTAGCATCAGTTCAGTAGTTGACTGATTTTACTTCTTAACTGGACAAATGCTCTTCTACGAACATGCTAAAAATTCTCAATAACAACAGCTACATAAACAAACTACTGATTTGTCCATAATTTCAACAGCCTAAGTAAAAACCTACTCACTCGTTCAGAATGAAGGTAAGAAAGACACAAACATACATGCAAATTCCCCAATTACAGGGCTAAAATTGAAAGTCTTTTATTTAATCTATAAAAACCCTAATCACCCAGTTAGTAGCATTAATAAAGGGAAACAAAATCTCCACAGCCTAGAACACTCTAGTATGTAGCATTTTATTGTAGTAGTACTGATAAAAATTATATATATATAAATATATAGCAGTAAAGTGGTTTGTAGTTATGTAATGTATGTATTTAATAAATATTGTCATTCTATATTTATTTAAATATTGTTACATATTTTATAAAATACAGCATGGAAGCTAGAGAGAAAAAGAAACTAGCCTTCAAAGTCTGAAAAACTGAAAATGCCTTCTTGTTCTTCCCTCTTCAACAGCTGCGTCACATTCCAAAAGCTTGTGGTGGTGAGTGTAGAAACCTGGGCAGTAAGGAGTTAATGCACTGCTAAGCCTCAAACACCAATGGCCATTCAAGCAGGCAAGTTAGAACAGGATGTAGCTGGAAAAGGAGGCCTTACAGAGATAGGGCAGCACCTCTCTGGGCCAACTTCCTTGTTGTGGGCCGTGGAGACTGTACAACATTGAAGAGCACAAGGGGTCAAGGAGTGGGCAAGACCAGTAGAGAGGGATCAATATCATCAAAAGACCCTCAAAGCCCCCCAACCCATTTCCAGAAAGGTCCAGAAGAAAGGACTGTGCAAGCTGTTCACTTATTTAAATGAAGAGCGAGAAACCTAATCCCAGGGTGGGGAAGAATTACCCTTACAGAAGACTGCTGTCTTAAACTACCAGCATTACCATATTTGATCTGACCTTTCTCCTCTGCTTCCCTCATCACCAGGTCAGGAAGCACTCCTTCTCTTTTGTCTTTCCTTTCCCCAGATGAAAACCACCCCCCAGAAGCCAAGACATAGAAGCAAAATAGCAACTTGAGACAACACCCTTATTTTTACAGACTATAAACCATTTAAATGTTGTCTCCCCTCTGGAGACTGCAGTGATGTTACAACAGGAACAAGCTATTAAGGATTCCTTGATTCACTCTCACAGCTGTCTTCCTTCTTCATAAAGGTGCCTAAAACCAAAAAATTTCCAGTGTAAATTCACTGGACTTTTTGAAATTATCAATACAACATAAATTGTATTAGAAAGTGAGATATGCTAGAGTATTTTTCAAGTATCTTTTAGTATTTTAATAACTGCTTGAAACATGTATTTAATAGAATGCTTTATAATAAAGTTATTTACTAGCTCTTTGGAATGGTTACTGGATGCTCTTGTGTGTAGGGAGCAGAACTGCAGACTTTGTCTTTCAGAGACAAAGGTCAACCCACAAATACAGAAAAAATTACAAGTCACTTGGTTCAATTTCTACGCCTGGTTCCTGTGCAACACCACAGAGGTGCTACTGGAAAACCACCTACACATTAAGACTTGGAAGAACACTTACAGAGTATTGCATGTCTGCATTTTGTGAGTGACAAATAAGGGGGTTTTATTTATTTTTCAAAAGGTTTAGAAAAGCACTCTGAGCAATATTCTCCCCCTTCCTTGCTGTATGCCCCATACATCCAGGTTGGACATCATGAAGAGAGCTTCTGCTCCTGCTCAGGTCTGGAAGGGGAATAAACTAAATTAGTTTATTTAATGCAGATAAACTAAAATTAGAATTTTGAATTTATATTTCTAAATAAAGAGTTAACATGTTTCCAAAGCAGAGGTGATCCTAGTATTTTTCTCTGCTATACATGTGGAAGTCTCCAAGCCAACCACCTTCTCCCTCTCATTCCATTTTCAATTTTATGTGACTATGGAACATACAGTAGAAGTCATTAAGCTACATTTTACAGTTTATGGTTTTAATGGTTTTGCAACATTAGATGCACAACACATTTTCAAGCATCAAAAACTAGGCTTTGCTATCTAACATTTCATAAAGATAATAAAAGTTAATGAGCACTCATGATCTATGATCTGACAAGACATCTGTTCTGTTCTTTCCGAGATAAAACATTCACCCTGACTTGTTCTGGCACAGTGGGAGAGAACAAATATAAACTAATTAATCATTCTAAACTATAAGCTATATTAAGTTATAGTTTCTCAACAGGCTTTTCATACCCTGTTGCTAATAGGGCACAGGTGTCCTAAAAACAGTCTTTCAATGCAGTAATTAAATCCTGCCAACTTCACACGGTCAGCTGCAGCCACCAGCACTGTTCCGAGTTTCAGCAGGAAAAAAACCTGTTCAAACAAGTAATAACAAGGTTGATGTTATACCAAGATTCCACTATCAAAATCTGTATTCCCACTTTCTACAGAATTTCATCATGCTTTCTTATTAAAGGAGGACATTAAAAGAATTTCATTCTGGCCCATTATGGGGGTAAGTAGTACTAATATTACAAGAAATACTACAAGATACTTCATAGAGGACATGACTAACATTGGCATGAAGCAGGGAGGAGTAATCTGTGTCACCATTTGTGAGGCTGTAACAGGGAGATCCATCACAGGAAACTTGAGAACAATGAAACTCTACGCTCCATGACATTTCAAAACCAGCTTCCGAGCATTTTAGATGTACTGTTTGAGACCAAATTCAGCCTGTTGATACTTATGTCACCTACAGGATAACAAAGATGAGGAAAAAAACCCGTCAAATGATTCTTTTTTCCCTTCATTCAGCCTGACAGCATGACATGTTTTGAACACTATGCAGGAGTATGCAAGGGTTTGGCTTCCCCCAAACTGGTGTATATTACTGTAAATAGAACATGAAATGGAAAAAAAAAATTAAAAAATCACAGATTGCACAGCAGTTAATGAACAGCAGTGTTTACAGTAAAACCCTAAGATGAAGATAAAAATCCCTGTTTTACATACAGACAACAAATACCTAATTCCTGAGTCAGATGGTCCATGGATTTCTCTCTCACACTTCAAGAGAGATTATGTATGCTTTAGATTAAAATAAACAAAATCTGAAATAACCCAGCACTAAGTAAGCAGCCTAGACAGATCAGCTGGTGAACTCAGGCTACACACTTAGTGTAGGAAAACATGAATGGATCAGTAGGAAACAGTTTCTGCTGTGGAGCTGAAACTTAAAATTTATGCGTTTGGGGAGTTTGCTATGTCTGAATTAATTTATGAACTCTTCAGATCACCTCTTCAGATCATTTAAGTCTTGCAGACGCAAATTTGATGTTCATCCATTAGCATTTGGTACATTTTTGGATCATGCTTTTCTGTTTAGTTTTATCTTAACAGAGGGGACCCCCGGTGGCCTAGCGGTTAAGATGCTGGTCTCTCAGCGCCAAGGCCACAGGTTCTAATCCCGGTCCC
>JAWWLV010000121.1:71403378-71416743 GCA_035041135.1 Platyrinchus mystaceus | reverse complement strand
TTGCGCAGGCTTGAAAGGTGGGAACACCTTTCCCAGATCTTCGTTCGCGAAGACTGGCCATTTACCTTTACCTTATTTATCTTAACAGATTTCAGTTTGCATTCTCTGAAGCAAAAGCATGACAAGCAGGGATGACCAGATTAATTTACAAAGAAAAAATACACCCTCGACTGAAAAAACACACCAACAACCAAAAAAAGTCCTAGCCTGAATCAAAACGATAATGTAGACCTATCCCAGGGTCCCTTGAAAAGCAATTATGCAATAGCATCATCAACCCCAACACGTGCAGCTACTTATCAAAAACACATGCTGATAAGCCTTGCTGTGTATTTTTGTAAATTATTTGAGTAATATATTTTAATTTTACACAAATTGTGACATGAGATTCTAATAATTATATTCTTGTCAGTTAACCTCATAAGCTCAATCTCCTTCCTTGTGCATCTGTTTATGCCCATCTATACACTTTGACAATGACTTCTCAAATTCTGCTTCCAAGACAATTTAAATTATATAAAGATTAATAACGTCCAGGGGAAAAAAAAAAAAAGAATAATCCAGCCAGAGACACACAGACTTGTCACAATCATATTCTGGTTAAAATACCAAAATTTAATAATACCCTTCGAAGATACAGTTATGTCAAGGAAAGAGTAAAGGCATTCAAACAATGGATATAGATCTTAAATAATATTTACAAATTCTAAACTGCAAGTTGACTATAAAGTCACAAATACTTTAAATATTTAGTAGAATATAGTGTAAATTCTAATACAAATTAAACTCAATCTGTTATTTTTTACAGTCATAACAGTCTAATCTTTACATACTATATACATTAAAATACTAAAAAGTTATAAAATTTTCTCTCTGTTACTATGCAAAGAAATGGAAAATACATCAGCTCTGTCTTACTGTACAATATCCCAATTGAACTTTCTGTAGTGGTCTCTGCAAAAATAAATGGCACTTTCACATGCAACAAGGCATAAAGTACAACTCTGTCCATTAGCAGTATTCCATCTGAGTGCAAAGTAAACTACAATGCAAAAGTCATTCAACCACACAGTTGGAAATCGAAAGTAAACTGGGGAAAGAGATTCTGACAAACTTTCTCATACTGAAGTAATAATGAAAAGCATGTAAACTGATTTCCATACAGATCTGTAATTTTAAAAAATGAAAATACAGCATATTGAGAAGTTTGTTGTGATGGTATCAAAGCTACCTTGACAACACAATAATGGAAGGAAAGCTGATGATCCTGTGCGAATTCTGAAGCCCAGCCCTGTCAATGGGCTGCAGCATCTAAGCTGCTTCTCGACTGACAGTTTCCAAAATTACTTCTGCCACTCAAAATTGCACATTAGCAGTCAGATAAGTTTCCTAGACTTCATTATGCCATTGTGTAACCATAGCTTCCACAGTGCAATGCCACAAGAAGCCTGTCTTTCAGGATTTCTTTACTTGGGTATTCAGGTAACTTGAGCATGTTGATACTGAAAAGAAAGAAAAAAAAAGCCACATCACAGTTCATCAAGAAACTCAACAGTAAAGATTTCTGATCAAAACCCCTGAAGAAACCACATTTATGGAAGAAAACAAACCTGTGCTGCCTTATAGTAGCACTGAGCATTCGAATATATTGCAGGAAATTGGTTTTTCACTTCACTAATGTGTAAAACAGTAATTTAACTTTACTATTCCTTCATTAATTTCACTACTTTCAATTAGGCAAAATCAAGTAATAAACAATGAGCAAACACAGTGTAACATCATCTGAGTTAAAACCCATCACTTTCTTGTTGGATAGTGAATACTCCACAAACTGTCTAAATTTCTTTGAGAACTCTTAATATTGAAAAGAACTGTACTTTTGACTGTGACTGACACGAAAAAGCTCTGGTTTTAAGATATTTCAATAAGCCTAGTTAACATACCATGTGCTTGACGTTGGTAAAAGATTTTCAGTATATGGTACAGCAGCAATTGTAAAATTTTGCAATCCACTGCCACCCATTATATGGGCAAAGCCACCATGAGGCACCCTGGAACTGAGAACATTCACAGAAATTAGACCATTGCAATAATGCTATGAAGCAAAAAATATAATCTTTACACTGAAAATATCTCCTATTTAGAGCAATTTGACAGTTACTAATATTTTTATCAAGGCTCCCCTTCTCTTACCAATACCAAAATTCTCTTCGTCTAAATGCTTTCAATTACAAGACTGAATAATATATTATTCACTTACATTAGGCACCAAATTGTTTGAATGATATTTAAGATAACTCTGCTTGCAAGGAGGACTCATTTCTACAACCAACTTTTGTAACAAAATGTTCATAGAATCATAGAATATCCTGAGTTGGAGGGGACCCACAAGGATCACCGAAGTTCAACTTCTGGCCCTGCAGGGATCTCACCATGTGATTACTATCTATGGGACAAATCACCAAAGTGTCCTTGATATATCTATTCATTTACAACTTCAGACCAAATATTACAAGTTTAAGTTGTAATTAAGTTTACAAATAAAACCATTACATCAGTCACACTATCACCCAGTGACAAACTATGACAAAACCAGAACACACTAAAAAAATCACTAGCATCTTCAGGAATGCATTCTCAATCATATTACTAAATTCTTTTCCATTTATCAATATATTATTCAAAGATTACTCAAGGTGTAAATGGGCAATAGCCTGGAGTGTTCAGAGTCCCTCTCTATAATTTTAAACAAACAAATAGAACACAATTCAGATAGTCATATATTTTCATAACAGCAATTTAAGCTGGTATGCACTACAAGATAACCTGTTGTTAGTATAGCCCACACACCCAAAAAAACCCTCCAAACCAAAAAACCCTTAACCCTCCAAAAAAACCACTATAATGAAAGGATAAGGACTATAGAAGTTGAATGCATTAGGAACAATGTCACCAGCAGGGCGAGGGGTGGTGATTCTTTCCCTGTACTTAGGGAAATATTTGGAGTCCAGCTTCAAGCTCTCCACTACAGTAGAGACAGGGACATAATGCAGAAAACTGAGTAAAGGACCATGAAGATTGTAAAGGACTGGAGTACCCAACACAGGAGGAGAGTGAGCTGGGACTTTTCAGCCTGGAGAAGAGAAAGCTCAGGGGAATTTGATCAATGTGTATAAATACCTGAAGGAAACAATAAATAAGATGGAGCACTCAGTGGTCCTGGAAATTTCCATTTAAACATAAGAAAAACTTTTTTACTGCGAGGTGGTCAAACACTGGTACAAGATGTCTGGAGAAACTGAGAGGTCAGCACTCCTGGAAACAGTCAAAACCTGTCTGGACAAGACCCTGAGTATCCAGCTCATCTGACTTTGCTCTGAATATGGTGTTGGACTTGACAATCTGAGATTAGCTCAGTTGGTTAAAGAATGCTGCTAATAACAGCTAGGTCATGGGTTTGGTCCCCACATGGGCCATTCACTTAAGAGCTAGACTTAGTGATCCTTGTGGGTCTCTTCCAACTCAGAATATTCTGTGAAAATCTTAATCTCCAGATTCATCTTCCTGTCAATCTCACTCATCTGCGATTTTGTTGCTAGCAAAGAAAGAACCAAAATAAACCTTCCATAAAATATATAACAGTTGTTACAATTCTGGATTACAGGTACCTATATTAAAAACAATGTTCCCGTATTCACCAAATCAAGTGACTGCAAAAGCAGAAGCAAGAAAAGAAGTAATGTTTTCACTCTCAGTAAAACTACTTGGCAAAAATGCAAAAGAGTAAAAGTTGCTACTGCTAAATGTGAAGGAGCTAGGACACAACTCACTGTAATGCTTTCTAAACATACCTTTAAGAACTCGCTATAGTATCCAACATATAAATCTGTATTACCTAGCTTAGTAAGAGCAATGTTGGGTATGCAGTTCTAACACTGGTATACAAGGCAACCACTACGGAGGGGAGTGCTGACTATTGGCAGCATATTATTTCTGACACAAATGGAATTGTGCTCACAGCAACAGTTCAGAAGAGTTGTAAAGATTTTACAGCCATACTGTTATACTGTAGTTTTGGCTCATATTCCAATACAGTTCTGCCTCCCCTGCAGTGGTTTTTTTCTCCCCTCTAGCATTCCACATTCAAATCAGCAATAAAACACAGACCTAACTGCTCAAAATCTCTCATTCAGTCCACTATTAGCTAAAAGCTTTTGCAATGTAACTTATTATAATTTTTTCCATACAACAGGTCAAAATTGTACAGCATGATCACGGCTTCGAACATTTTAAAGTAACAGATTGCTGCCAATTTATGCTTTCAAGAAATGAGTTTTCTCTCCATGGAAAACACTGCCAATATAGTAAAGAAAACCTTCCAAATATATGCAAAAAATATCACAATATCTTACCTCTTCTACTGCATATGCAAATAGCTTTGAGCAAGAGCAACAATGCAATTTCATAGTTTTGGAAATTTCAACATTTAAAATGTTTAAGTTTATATCTGAATCCTAGCATTTCTACCTATTTTTCTACTGATAGGTTTTGCATAAATTTACTTGAAATGAAAACACTGCAGAAGAGATAATTTAAGCTGGTTTCCTTATGTTTTTTTATACTTCTATAACAGTAGGCAAATATATGTTTCACATTTAACAACTATGCTGAATTTCCCTTCAAATAGCAGAAGCATATTGCTTATAGCTCAGCAAAAACTACAGCCCCCAAAGAAATTAAACAGCAATCTTCATACTTGTAGAATACCAATAAAGTAGAATTTATCATATAGAATTTATCAAGCTGACAAAATTTCCCTCCAACTGTTTACTAAAAACCTAATCAAAAGTTGCCAATAGATAATTAACAGTAATTTACCCAAATACTATTATAAATACTAAACAGATCAAGAAGGGGAAAAAATAAGTAAAAGCACATAGAATTGACAATACCACCTCAAGCAGCTGTCAGCTGAGAAGGAGTAAGTGGTGCATAAGTAAACTTTCAGATCCCAATCACGAGGCACAAAAATATTTAGGCTTTTTCTTGAGTGTGCTACGACTGCCAAGCACATTCAAAGTTTGCTCACGACAATTACTTTACTGTAAAAAGTTGTCTCAAAATTGGTATTAATGATAAATGCAATGGCATCTCCACTGAAACTACCAAAGCAAGACTTCATTACACTGAAGAGAACAAGATGTAAGAATGGGGAAAAGAGGCATAAGACAAAGTTTAAGAAATATTTAGAGATGTCAGACAAACATTGAAGACATAATCATAAATATATTTTTATTTTATTAATTATTAATTAATTCACTAGATTAATTTCATAGTCTTTAGAAACAAAAAACAGTTTCACTTCACACACACACAGAAAATCAAGTGAATGTGTAGAAGAGATTAAAGGGAAGTGGAAAAAAACAGTGAAGATTTTGAATATAGCCTGCCAACCACTACACAGAAACAAAATCTTCAGTAGGGAAATGTGAAGCTAGAAAAAGTTTATAGTTGGAAATCAGCTATACTTTTAGTGGATCATTTTACATAAGATACCAGCCTATACTAGACTAACCTGTGTTTTAGCTCACATATAAGTCAGCATCTAAATCTTCCCTGCCCAGAAACCAGGACTGTCTGGGGATTTATGAGCAAAAATGTCAGCTGCATATCACTATTAGAGGTAATTTTAAAAGTTACATTTTTATGGAAAGATATACCTACTGCATTTCAATCACTGAAGAAAAAACATAAAAGGTTCCTTCTAGCTGATGCAGGGAACAAAAAAAAAAAAAGGAAAGAAAGGCAAATTGTTTTTCAATTCTAGCCCAGAGTTCCTAAAAGCCACAGCAAAAATTTTTTTCCTACTAACAAAATGGGTAAGAACAAGACAACAGGTGATTTGTGACCAAAATGAATGGTACTGAAGCACGTATTAATCAGACAACATAACTGTTTACTTGATAGAAGTGTCCCTTAGAATCCAGCAGATTATCACAAATGCCATGAAAACAGTGAATGCCACTTCAGTACCCTTTGGAATGTTTTAAGAAGCATTTGAAACATGACCTTACATCTTAAAGATCTTTATTTGATGTCTAGATTTAGAAATGGACTAGTCCACTAAAAACGAAAGACCAGCAGTTGGCAAGCAACACATATGCAGTTAGAACAGCGGGAATCATTTCTTCAGAGGACAAAAAGATCACTGTGCACAGAGATAGTTTCTTAAATAGTCAATGATTCCTAAAAACAATTCATAATAAATCAAGTGAAACTAATAGAATTTGAAGGTCGTGCCATTTGATGATATATCCATAACTGTGAAATTCCTTAATATAAAAGGCAAGTTTTGATGATCTTAATTTGTATTTTATCATTGCTTAACCACAAAACTTATACACAAAAAGTCAGCTACTCTATTAATCCTAAAATATGAAGGGAACATCAAAGAAGGTAGTGGGATCTCTGCCTGCCATCAGAAAAAAGACTGGATTAGACAGCTCAGGTGCCACACATATGTCTACAGATCCACTTTGTGAGAGATGTCTGTATACACAAGCTCAGTAACTCAAGGGGCATTTATTGCTTAAAACCTTCCCTCACTGCCCCCAAACCATAAGGGAAATAAAAATGGCTTTCCCTAGAGAACAAACAGAATTTAGGACAGAAAACCTATATAAAGCAAACAGTCATGCGTAAGGTTACATCTTCACTTACCTTGACATACTGCACTAATGTTAAATTCAACTCAGCTTTAGGAGAAGGATGTTCTGTTTACACTAACTGAAGTGATACCTGGTTATCTCATATATTACAGCCTCTATTGATTACTGGAGAAGCCAACAGTCACATAAATATGCAACAGGAAGAATATAAAGCACAGTTAAATTCGCTATAGCCTTGTTAAAAATTGCCTGGACAGCAACAAAGGCCTCTAGCAAAGTAGTCAAGTATAATAAATACATAATCAATCATTTTGCTGGCAACACAGGCAGCAAAGGTATTAACACACACTTTGTCTACTTTGATCAACACACAGAACACCCAACTATGCAAAACAGTTTCCAGCTAGATGATCTTTTATGGCAATCTCAAGTCTCTTGACTTATTTCAGAGTATCTAGACAATATACTTGTTCTTATAGAAGAGTCTCTCACCTGCCAGTAACAAACTGCAATAGTAATACTCTCTCTTCCTGAGTTAGTTCTTCCACCACATCCCAGAACCACTAGATGAAAAATAAGTTAGTTTGTATTTTCCATTAAATACTTGCAATACATGAAAATATAATAGTAAAACAATAAATGGAATATTTGCCAGTCTGCTACTTAAATTATGAAAATTTCATATGAAATTCACACATAATTAGTTTACTTAATGGAGGAATATAACATTAAAAAAAATTTACAAGTTTCAGCCAAAACAAGCTTCCATAAACACACACAGATAATGACAACAACAACAAAATCATCTTTCTTGGATTAAAATGAAATAGTCTATTTTATAAAAAAAAAAAAATTACCTGAATAACTTGGTCTCCTCTCTCATAGCCACTCGTGTATTCTGTATTTCTTAACCAGTCATTCACATCAATTTCTGGCATACCAGACAACAAAAGCTCCTTCAGAAGAAGTACACAGGTTGTGATTAGTCCTCCTGATTAACAGTTAATTTCATGAGTTTATGCTATTCTGAAAAGCACTGCTTTAAGAAGTAGAAAAATTACAGTGCTTTTTCTGTTTAGTTGCAACCTTATAGAACTTATGACTAAATTTTAATTAAAGATTTTTGAATTCAGGTAATTTCATATGATCTGTTTAATTTCAGCATACAGTATCAGGAGAGAAAAATTACTGCCAAAGAACCTGAAAGAGGAAAGCTCTGAGTTTTGGCATGACTTGAGACAAAACCTGATATGTGTTGGTTACAGAAGATCAAACCACCAACAAAAACGAAGTGATATTTGATACTGCGACTTAGAAAAATTAAAGACAATTGACAGCATCTCCTTACTTTTAGAGAACTTCTGTCCCCCTCAAGGAAAATATAAAAAGGCTTAAAGGCCACAACATCCTGATTCATATTGAAATTACAATTCAAGGCATTTGTCATTGCCATGTGAAGCTATCACATTCCAGGAAGTTGGTAATTCTGAGCAATTAGAAAAAGCAGGAATATGCATAATGAGATCTTCACTGATAAATGGCCGGGAAGCAAAACTAAAGTGAAAGCTATAAAATGTTTATTTTGTGATTACTGAGCTTTACTTCTACACCATTACACTGCCGATGAAGTATGCTGAACTAAGTATTTGAAACTATATAGGCATTTCTGCTTACCAGTTCATATTCATCAAAAAGCTGGATCAAAGATGGTGGAATAAACATATGGAAGCCTTGTAAAAATGCATTTATCTGAGGCTGAATGGCTCTGGTCATTCTGAGCTCTGTCACAAGCTGGACATACTCAGCCTGCAATGTAGAAAATTACATTAAGATATACCACAGCAAAACCACAGAGCTTGTACAAACACATACACACAAATGCTGTCCTTCACATATTACAGGTGTCATCCACTGCAAGATAATAAGAGTTTCTATGCGCTTTCCACATTGAAGAAACCCAAAACAATTAAGTAGGCCCCTCCAAGTTCCAAGCCCCTTCTGGTCTTCCCTCTCCCTTCCTTCCAAAGACAATTCCAAAACAGAACAGTTTAAATTGTTACATAACCCAGTCAAAAAACAAGAGTTCGTACAAGATAAAGGAAGTGAATAAAACTTAATTGGTCACGCCTGCCATCTAATACAATCACCATTGTGCTCAACTAAGGACATAAACACATCAAGGTTTGTAAACAAAAATATTCTATAAAGCAAACTGACATAACTCAGGAAAAAGCGTAAACTTCTGAAGGAATATTTACGAGCCAAAAAGATTCCTAGATTTCTCCCTACCTCTGGAAGTCTAACAGAATATACTGCTTACCTCTGCAAGCTTTGTTGTCTTAATAAGAATTTCAGTTTTTTAAAGAAAGTCTTGAAAATCTCCTTAGTTTATAAAAAAGAAAAACACCAGAAAATAATTTCTACCATAGCCATGGGAATAGAGTATATCACACTTTAGGGATCTGGGGGCTCTGTTCCCTTTAAAAGATGCCAGCTAGAAAAGGAATCCACCAGAACTTCCCTTTTGTTGAGAACACAGCAGCCTAGGACGCGTTAATGGAGGAACGTTTTTAGAAGACAGGCAAAAGTAAAGCTCTATAAACATGTCTCATTTACTCTGACAAAAGTACACAGATCTAATAAAGTTTCTTTACTTAAGAAAAAAGTTTCCTACTTGAAAACAAAATTTATTCCTAGATTATTTATGATACTCAGTTTCAAAGAAATGCTTTGACTTCCTAATAATGACTTTTAATAAGAAAATCATTAAAGGTATCTTCCAATTAAACTGACTATCAGCTTCCTTCAAGACAATAATCTAAAAAATACTTTGATTTTTAATTTTAAAAAACTTCAACCTAAACTTTTAGGTTCTGAACCTGCACAAAAGCAACCAAGCACTTTTCCTTTCCTCCCTTTCAGTAACCAGAATGAAGCATGAAATATTTCAAAACAGAAAGATATTTTTCAAAGGCAGCTCCTTCACAGAGGTACAAAGGGATTGTCACTTGCTTTGCAGCTGGAAGGTATTTTTACATGCATTACCACCATTTTACTAGAGTGAAAAGACAATTATTTTGTAAAGTGCTCTGAAAAACATAACCTAATCATATTTTTAACTGCAGAACTGTTCCAAAAAATCTAGTTTCAATCTAGAAATCTCCCCGGGTTGCTTCTACAATCAGTGGAGATGAAGACACCTCCTTTCTCTAAGGACTGATGGGTAGCCAAAGGAGATTAACTGCATTAGACAAAAGTCAGCCTCTGTGTATTCAGAAGAAATCAGAAGCATTATCAGGATTTGAAATAATGTTAACACCGGTCTTCTTCAATGATCAGAAATGCTTGTTTTACATTTCTTAAACTGCTGTTACATATACTAGGCTATTTGGAAAACAGTAGAAAGGAAAATTCACAACCTTAGTTTTAAAAAATCCATTTAAGAAAAAGAATATCACTTATTTTCTGTATTACAAAAATACTACATTGAACACTTTAATTATGAGAGAAAGCAGTTGTTGCACTTTAGGTATAACAAGAAATGTTTTAAATATCCTGGAACAGCTGAGCATCCTGACTGTCAGCACTGGCACATGATGAAAGACCTGTAGCACAGAATTTACATAATATATGTCAGTAAAAAAATGGTCTATTTGTTTTTCTCTCTGTTCACTTCATTTACATTTTATTCTCTCTCAGAAGCCTTAGGAGCACATTAGAAAACAGAAGTACCCATATAATTTCAGATCTACATATTCATCCCCATATAGTGCACAAAAGGTACAATCCAGATTTCTTTTAAGAGGGGAGATTTGATTGAACACATATTAGATGGGCATCACAAATACAAAGATAAAGTCTAGTTTGGGTGAGGGTTGTTCTGTATTTTCCTTTGAGATAAATAAAGCAGAGATCATGCTTCCTCGATTTCACAATCCCATATAGTGTGAGACAAGGATCACTGTTTATGGTGTTCAGATTCAGAAAGCAGCTCCATTCCAAAGCTGCCTGAAAAAAAACCCCATAATTTTTTACTGCTAAACAGCACGGCCAGCTCAAACACACAAGTCCTGAAGGACAGAGAAAGCCATATGATTGTGAAGATTTGCACCATTCTTTAACAAAACAGTTATACTTTGACTAGCTCTAATTTTATTTTTTTTCTAGAAAGTAGAAAGCTGCAAAAAAACACACAGTAAAGAACAAAGATAAATAGATATTATCAACACTGGACACAGCCTGACTTTTCCCTCTGAAGTCTCTCCTTTACCATGACAAAAGGCAGTTGAACCACAGCTATAACTGATACTTCAGCTGCCTGCTACAGGGACATTGCAAGACACGAATATTTGAATCAAATGGTCCCGCAACCATTCACTTATTACACAGCTGATGGTAAAAAAAAAAAAATATTCCTTCGTTCAAAGAAAATAGCTTTTTACAAATAGCTCTTACTACTGGTGCATTTACTCTGTTTCAGTTTTCAGTGTAGGAAATGGACAGCTTGGGTGATTTCTGCAGGGGTGGGGGGGGCGGTGTGTGGTTTGTTTTGGTTCAGGCTGGGGTCTTTTTGTGGGTTTATTATTTGGGGCGTTTTTTTAAGGAATAAGGATTCACTCAATTTCATTTAAAAAAAAAAAAAAGCTATCCTTCAAACAAGTAATCTGCTAGTGTGCATACACAGCACATTCTTCTAGAAGCTGAATTTTCTTCTCCCAGAGGCACAGCAAACACAGTGAGTTTTAAACAGTGATCTTTTATTCCTTGGGTAAAGGCGGAAAAAAAAAGAAGATATCTCTTGCAGGAAAAGTAAGTTGGTTTTTTTTATATAAAGGAAAGTAGACACATTCCTATTTAAAATGAGAGAACAGCTAAGCTAAAACATACTGCAAAACCATGTCACATGAAAGAAAACGGAAAAAATGCCCCCACAGCATTAAAACACAGATCTACAATTTTCAACCAGTTGGCCACTACCAACAACTTTGCCAGTGAACAAAAGACGGTGCCAATTTACAGATGGTTTTTGACTTCGCATTTAGCAGCTTCTAATTCAAAAAAATCAATTAATATTAATAGTTTCAAACCTACCACCAGAGTCATCTATTTCTTACCAACTTTCACATAAATGCTACACAAACTCTGATCCCCTCCTGCCACAGCTGGGGTACATGGCTCCACTGAATATGGAGGCATCTGCTCTACACAAGTTCAACCACCCTTTGTAGTCTGTGCCCTAACTCCAAAGTTAACAGAGCAATTTAAGCTACGAGTGGGTAGTACCCTCATGTGGTCAAACTCCTAATTTCATGCTAATTGAGAACAGGTTTTAAATTGTTGTTATGAAGCTACAATTTATGTCAAATACATCTTTTTTATATACTGAGAAGCTAAGACTGACCAGAAAAAAGAATCAATATCCTTGCTTTCTCCAACAGATAATAAAGAAATTAAACATCCTCTGCCTTCACAATTAGACTTATTTTGCCATCTGTTTTCTTTCATGAATGACTGTATTACAGGAAACACTGCAGAATCAGGCTAATAATATGTATTCCTGTTATTGGAATGACACTCTGCTTTAATGAAAATGAGGATTAAGGATACAAGAATCCAGCGCCAGTTGCTCCCACACAAACCGATATGTCCCTGCGACAAACACTGACACCAAGCGGCCGTTCCCAGCGCAGCAAGTGCCGTCACCGCTGGTGCAGCCGAACGCTCACCAAGTACACAGAACGGGCCAGGCCAGCCCAACACAAATGAAATTCAAAACAGAAAACAGACATCATCACCAAGAGTCAATGTTACCCATGACACTCCTGCAGTTACTCGAAGCTCTTCGGTCGGTAACTGCAGAATTCAATCAGACTGATGTTGATTTTAATTTCTAGACTATTTTCAAAATCCAGCTGTGTTTTTCAATATTTCTCTATTTGAAGTAATGCTGCAGAGAACTGGGGCCTTTCTAACCTGTTACCATTACAGTAAATTAAAAAGGTACATTATTTCCATATGCACCAAGTGACTTGCAAATGGCTGAAAAAGCTTTCTGCAGCCTTTTACTCCCTCCATTATCTGCACGTTAATGTAGAGCAATCCAGTGCCACAGACTGCCCCAGAAGGCAGCACACTTTGCAACATTAACTACAATTTTACTGTCAGCAATTGCTACTGTTCTACTTCTCTGATATATATACTCATGACTTAACTTTAGGAATATCTATAACCTTTAAAATAAACCCTTCATTTGAAGCTTCCCTTCCACAGCTCTGTCAGAAAGAACCTCAAGTCTGAACTCTTTTAAAAATTTCAAAAAGCACTATTTCTGTATAACATGCTAAGCTAGAAAAAGGGGCAAGAGTGTTGGCAATTTTTTAACTTTTTTGTATTTCCTTCAAAATGGGTATACCATTTATCCTTCCAGTTATTCAAAAGTCAGTCCAGTCACTTTTCTTATACTATCAACTTCTGAATAAACCTGTATACTCACCTTGTTTTCCTGTGTAACAAGTATACTTGCACCCCCGGGCTTCAGTGGCACTTCTTCCATTGCTCCAAACACATCAGTCTCAACAGAGAAGGTCAGCTCTAAACCCAGATCACTGATATCATTATCTAAAATCCACTGCAAGTTCTTTGCATACTCTGGATCAATAGATGCTACATCCTGATAATTTACAGGTATACCTGGGGG
>JAWWLV010000121.1:71387149-71402007 GCA_035041135.1 Platyrinchus mystaceus | reverse complement strand
AATGACCCATGATTCAGACCCATATAAAAGAGTAGACAGTACAATGGCTCTGTAAACGCTGATCTTTGTACTTTTCTTCAGGTGTTTGTTTCACCAAACTCTTCTATGGAGTTTACCAAAGGCTCTGTATGCCTTTGCTAACCTGTTGTCTATTTCTTTGTCAATCTTACCGTCCGAGGAGATGATGTGAGACCGAAGTACTAAGCTCACTCATTTGTTTGACATATATTTTACCAATTAACAGACTCAAGTAGGCAGTTAAAAAGAAACTCCATCAGACTTATCAGGACAAAACTGGAATTCCATGAAATACTATGTATCTTTCTCTTGTACACCCTTAAGGCAGCTGTAGCTTGAAAAGGAAATCTATCTGAGCATAATTGTGATTAGCAAGTATTTCCGTGTGACACAGAACTTCAAAAAGCTACTACAGGTAAGCTATGAGACAACTTCATTTAATGTTCAAGGATTTAAGGCCTCCACTTCAAAACAGACTGACCCAGAAATTAATTTTCACTTTTGTTTATGCCATTTCAAGGACTACTTTCTACTATACTGTTAAACAATGGACTGAAGTCTAACAGCAAATACTGTAGTAAAGAATTTATCTGCTATCTGTCTTTGTGGGTTGGAGGTGGAAGTTTTATTTTATAAACAGAAAAGTAATTGGTTCCTTAAAAAAATACAAAGTAAGTGGAAAAGAGCACTAGGGAAACTATCTTCTCCTCCCCTGCTTAAGCAGAAGGCAGACAGACAAAGTGTGAGAAAAACAAACCTAAGAGGCCTTATTAATTTCTGACTATATTTTTGCCTGTGCTACATCCGTAATAAGTGCAGCCTTAATAAACAGGCAGACCTACAGAACAACGTTTCACGGCACAGACACACAAAATTATACACGCTACATATCTAACACCTTATAAAGCACATTAGTTGTGTGTTAGCTGGGTCATCACCTAAGTTGGTGAACTTTCCTTGCCTACCAGATCTTGTCGCAGAAAGATCTCAATTCACCGCACTGGAAAAAGGTGATGCACCCACACGAGTCTCAAAAAAGTAGCCACATTTGTTCATACAGGTTTTGGCTTCTAATTAAGGCATTTCCACATCATGTGTGTTGACTAAAAAGAGGAGTTCCTTCGAAAAAGGTTCACACTGTTCCTCAGAGACAGAAGGTCTTACCTCACAACCGGTGGTTTTAGTGCCATCAACAGATGGTTATACTTTAACTACGGGAAAACAGGGAACTCAGTGCAAGGTGAAAAACCAAAGGAATGGAAACAGTCTCAGGCTGCAAAAGATTTCACACTCCTTCACTTAAGGCCTGACAAGTAGTTGAAGGAAATTCATATCTCTGTAACCTGATAACTTGTATTTGGCATGAATAACAGTTATATAACCCATAGCTGAACCTGAAACAAAAATTAAACGAAAACCCCTCAGGAGCATCTGCTGCTGCACAGCTCTGATTCCTTAAGCAAGAAAATAGGAGATGCACAAAGCTGATGGAAAAGGCCTTGGAAAGGTGAGGCAGAATAAGCTACTACTCTGGAAAGTGGAGGTGTAATTTTTCCAGTTCTCTGTGTCTGATAAGTAAGAAGAAGTGACAAACAATAGTGAAAACTTAAACAAGTTGAATGTGTCTAAACATCGAAAAAATTCCAGAATGCCTGTTCAACAGAATGACAAGATCTTACTAAGACTGATGAGATCTTATTAACAGAGACCACTGACTGCTCTTCTTGGTTTGCAAGTTACTCTAGAAAAATGAAAAAAGAAAAAAGTAAGGTCATCTTGTCCATTTAGAAACAAAAAAATCAGGTCTATCATCACCAATCAAACTAGTAAGGAACCCAAATTCATTAGTAGTCAATTCCAAAAGAGGTGACAAGAGCAACAAGCAGAAAAATAAGTTTTTCTTTTTTGTG
Organism: Platyrinchus mystaceus; assembly: GCA_035041135.1. Taxonomy (NCBI): domain Eukaryota; kingdom Metazoa; phylum Chordata; class Aves; order Passeriformes; family Tyrannidae; genus Platyrinchus; species Platyrinchus mystaceus. The sequence continues at coordinate 71,400,079 of JAWWLV010000121.1, read as the reverse complement.
AATACATTACATGGAGATTAGCCTGTGAGTGCTATTCATAACCACATCCTGGGCTGCAACAAATGAAGCATGACCAGCAGGTGAAGGGAGGTGATTCTGTCCCTCTACCCTGCTCCCAAGAGACCCCATCTGGAGTGCTGCATCCAGCTCTGGGGCCCTCAACACAGGAAGGACACGGACATGTTGGAACAGGTCGAGAGCAGGGGCACAAAGATGATCAGAGGGCTGGAACCACTATAAAGACAGGCTGTGAAATGCTTGGGGTTGTTCAGCCTGGAGAACAGAAAGCTCCGGGGAGACGTTAGAGCACCTTCCAGTACCAGAAGGGGACTACAAGAGAGCTGGAGAGGGACTTTTTACAAGGGCAAGTAGTGATAGGACAAGGGGGAATGGCTTCAAACTGAAAGAGAACAGGTTTAGATATTAGGAAGAAATTCATCACTGTTAAAATGGTGAGGCACTGGAATAGGCTGCCCAGAGAAGCTGTGGATGCCCCATCCCTGGAGGTGTTCAAGGCCAGGTTGGATGGGGCTTTGAGCAACTTGGTCTGGTGGAAAGTGTCCCTGCCCAAGGTAACTTTAAGATCCATTCCAACCCAAATCATTCACAGTTCTTCTGCTCACTCAGAGGAATCTCTTGATGTCAGAGGCCAAGTCTTAAGTCAGTACCAAATTGTGCCACACAATGATACTTTAGAACCTCTTTCCTATGTGAAGATCAACAAGTAGGGAAGCACTGCCTACATGGTACTGCTTCAGACTGGCTTTCCTTCACTGCCTCTTGCCCAAAACAGGGTCACTCCCCTGCAGCAGAAAGGCAGAGAAGTAAAACACACTCCTCTGTGAAGAAGATCTTGACAAAGATGATTGAGCCTGCACCATCAACAAACTGCAACGGTGTCCCCTGAACACTTTCAGAGTTGATCTGTCCTCAGCAAACACCACAGGAAGACTGCAGGTAGACAAAATAATTACAGAAAATCATCAAGCTATCTTATACTTCCCAAGAAGATCAAAGAATAGTGCTTGAACACAAAGGAAATTCTGCATGCAGTAGCAAATAAATTTATGTACTTAGAGGAGTAATAAGAATGCACAGGGAAATTACCCTTCCACACATTTTCATGCAAGAAGTTCTTTCATGACATTGCAGAGGCACAATGAAAAGGCACAAAGGTTCTCCAAGAAGAGCCCTAGACAATAGATACCACAGTTGACAGAGGTTGTCCTCTACTATAAAAAAAAAAAAAGTTATATTTTTATAAAGACTTCTGACCAATCCCCTTGAATGCTACAGCATAAGCGTATGAATTAATTTTCCTCGTTAAGGAGACAGGATGAACCTGCATTAGTTCCAAAACACTATTTCAGGAAGTAAGTTTGCAACAGTATGGATTCAGCTTCTGAAAACATTACACAACTGATGAACTTCAGGCATAATAAAGAATGCTTGATAGAGTTTTGCCAGAGTTCACAAACACTCTCAACTTTGTAAGTCTGCTGCAAGTTAACTAGGGAACAATTATTTTCATTTCCAAGAATGACACTACACAGCAGGATAGATGAATTTCACAAGTGTGATGCAAAGAACTGCATATATCACAAAAGCAATTGGTTGCACTAGTCTGCCTTTCAGGCTTTCCTAGTCAGCAATAGTAAAGACAACTAAATTACATGATTAGGCTTTAGACAGAGTAATGATGCCTTCTTTGTTTTTAATTTAAGATTCATATTCAAATATAAAGATTCGCTACTTTTTAAAAAGTTGCTAACTGTATCAAATTCCCTCACAGTTTTGCTCATGTATTTCTATATTTTGCAACCACAACAGCTCCTAAGTGAGACACAGACTGGAATAGCAATTACTGCCATATTATGTTATGACTCTGATGTACATAAAAGACTAGCAAGACATTAATTTCCAAGACTTTTTCACTTCTAACACACACACAAAAGTAAAAAAGGAAAAGGTTTAGTGCTCAGACAACTATTACAATTAATAAACAGCATTTTAATAAAGCCATACCAAGAATATGTTTGTAGAATGACCTCGTGAAGTAGATATTCACCAACTGCCTGTGATTCAGAGCCAGCCCCAGGATCTGGCCCGCGAAACGGAAATAGTTCAAATGATCTGGATTTACAGAAGAGTTGCTGTTGGGCTGGAAAGTTGTTCCTATAAAATAAAAATATTATCATATTTCAGTACCCTCTTTTTCAAATGAAATGTTTATTTGTCAAATACACTAAACATCTGAAACCACTGCAAGAGTTTTATTTTGGGGTTCTAGAAGTTTGGGGTTTTTTGTTTACACAAAAAAGACTTCAGATAGAAATGTATTAGAATGTAATGGCACCCTACTACTACAATGATACTGCTTAATCACTATCCAAGGCACCACTCTGAAATAATTATCATCAACAAAAGAGGAATTATAAACTGGTAAACTTGGCCCTCCGTCTTAATATATTGCTACAGGCATTTTTTGCTCACTCTAATGGGCTTTGCTTCTATCAACTTGTGAACATGCTCAAAGGAAGGATCAGCATGTATCTGCTTCCTTTCATCTGTTTCTAGCCGGATGCAGGCAGGACACAGTCCAGTCCTGGTGTTCTTGGAAAAGACTACCTCAAACAGACATCCCTGACCTTTTCCTTTTAGCTTTCATGAAATAATCTACTGTTGACTGAATCCCTTGCCACTTTACAAGACTTTGTAAGGTAGAAAATAAAACACTTAGCACTAATGATGATGATGTGAAATCTTTTATTGATAAAGACTTGCTTTATATGAAAAACCCAAAAAAGGAAGTCAAATGCAAGGGAGACCTGTGGAGATCAACATCTGGTTTTACAACAAAAATTAGTTGACTGAATTTATGGATTTCTAAAAGGAAATAGAGGAACACCTCCACAGTTCTCCTACAGATGCAGAAGAAAGGAAAACTCTCAAAGTGTTATGTCCTCCTACAACCAGGCAGAGATAGCACGCACCCAATTCACTCTCTTCTTACAGAAGAGAACAAAACTTCAAATGAAGAAAAATATTTCATATGTTCTTGTAAAAACAAACAATCCATAATCATTTCTCTATATACAAGACCAATTCTGTCAGTGTTGCCTTTAAAAAGTAATAATCTTATATTCTGAAATGATGCTTTTATAAAAGACAATACCCTAAAATTAGGGGGGAAAAAAAGGCAGAAACATACCATCAGCTGACTGGGTAAATAAGGCGTAATCTGGGTTAACTATTTCACTGGACAAGATATCAAACCATTCACGCACCACACCCTGTCCCTGCATGTCAAAAGAATAAAACGTATTAGTACGAAGAACTTTCACTGCTCCAACAGTTATACTGAGTAACTACATATTTCTTTTAAAGTAATTTTAAAATAGGATTTAGTTCAAAACAATACTCATGAAAGAGAATTAATGTTTCCATATGAAAATACCATAAAAAACAGTGTAGTTTTACCCACCATGCCCTCTTCTCCATGAAATCTCACAGCAATCCCCTGCTTTAGTTTTGCACTATTTGCTTTAGACACAACTTCACAGCTACTCCTAAAAATAGAATCTAAATACAAAGCATCAATTAATTTTTTCATCTTAATTTGTTATATTTCAATGTATTTCAAAGATATACTAATTCCATTTATAACACAATACCTCTGTGAACCAGAAGAATGTCATTTTCATTGACAGGCCTGTGCACCATGTCCGAATCTGGCTGCCCAGCATGCAGATGTTCATAGAACCACTCACAGCGATCTTTAAATGGCTACAAAACAAAGTGTAAACCATATTATATAGATGCATTCCACTGAATTCATCATCTCTCGTAAGCATGACTGGAAAATAGTTATGCAGACTTCTCAATTAATTTTTGAGATGTGCCAAGTTACCTCAATAAGCTACACGGTATTTTGGGAAAAGACTAGACGTGTCTTTAAGTGCTTGCTGAAGTTTGGTATGCTGAAGCTGCGTATGCAGGAAGACTGGACCACGAGGTATGCAGAAATTGCTATCAAAGCTCTCCACACAAGAGAAAAACAGCACAAAACTTCTTACAGGGAAGGGGTGGGTGTGAAGGACTCTAGATAAGAAATAAGTCACTGGCTTCTGTAACTGATAATCAACCACAGCTGAGCACAGAAGCAGAAGGGATATAAACAAGCCCTTCTTGTAGTAAAGTCCATCAGCAGTATAAAACAACTCAAAGGCACCAGAAACATTCCAAAGGAACTCCTAGGTGAGAAGATTCTAGCTTGTTTTACTCGGGATTGAGATCGACATTTTGCAGCTCTTCCAAGAGAGGCCATCCTTGTGTCCTATCTTTCTCATCCATCACAATTCACAGCACGTACATTTAGCTGACCTGACAAACAGGGTGTCAGTTCTCAAGGTCTCTTCATTATTCACAGGTAATGAATTTCAAAAACACACATTTCAACGAAAGAATGATTAAATAATACATCTACACCATTGTCCCACAAATGGAACTTGATTACTAAAAACAGTGTACCTTTAAAAATAAAACATTGTACTGTTCACAATTAAGGAAATAAAGCTTTTGGAACAGACTTTCCATAATTATTGGGGGAAGGTAGAGAAACTTTACCTTTGTTTTCAGAAAATTTGGTATTTGACCAAAATAGTTGACCAAAACTCCTTTAGTGTAAGGAATCTTTCTAATGCAGAACAAATCAAAAGTAAACCAGTGTGTGCTAAATGAAGGAGTTCCAAACAGCTCATTATCACCCAAACACCATCTTTATTTGTAGTAGAACAAATGTACAGCACAGTAACGAAAACATGGCAGATGCCTAAGACCACAGCGTTATGTATAGGAGCCAAATTCTACACAGGAGTTTGTGCACTAATTTTTCAATGTAACTACATTGGTCTCCCCTGAGTAACTCTTTAATCTTGAATTCATGTCCCATGTCAAACTGAGAAATGAGTTTATAATTTTACTTGAATAAGAAAAGAGACAAAACAAAGAAACAAAAAGAAATGGTAGGAAACAAAGTGTAACAAGACAACATGATGTTTCACTAAAGAAGCTGTCACTAATTAACTATGGCCAAATCAACTAATAGTGGTGTATTTATCCTCTGGTTTGTCTCAAAATGTAACTCAATTAGGGAAGAGGTACAGCATTTTAAAGCCCAATCTATCAGATGTGCACAAACAGATTTAAAAATAGAAATTTAGCTTTGTTTAACTGAAAGTCGGACTTGTAAGATATATCTAACATCAGTCATCTGAAATGGACTCACATATGTATTTCAAAGAACTACATGTACAGAAATCAGGCTGCCATGTCTGTTTAATCTGATCTTCCAACATCCCAGATTCAGAAGCACTAAAGGCCACGCTTAGTTATTCCATCTTCCCCAAATGGAATTTCTTTAAATATTATTTTTAAACAAAACACCCTTTGTATATTCACAGAAGTTGTAACTAAGCATCTCCTGTCACTTACCTGAGCTTTTATGATGTGCATAAATCTCGACATCAGTTCAGGACACTCAAGAAGAAAATGAAAGTGATCAAAAATTATTTTGGGGTTTCTGAAAGAAAAATAGGATAGAAGCCTGTTAAGAGACTTAATAATAATGCTTCACGACACAAAAATTCCACAAAAACAAACAATGCAATTAGTCATATAAAAAGATTTTAACAGACTCTTCTACTTTGTCAGTTTTTCTCGTTTTCAAATACTTTATCTACAAAACATGGGAGGATTAGAAGCAGCTCCCCACACAGAAGCAGTCCCAGAGAAACTCTGGGAACAGCCAACTGTAATAAGATGGTTTAGACTTTTTTAAGAAGTCACATATCGGAGGAAGAATGAAAGTTTTCATCTGAAGCCTTTATTTGGAATAAATATGAGGAAAGAATCCATTAAATAAATTATTCTGTTGCTCTGTGAAACGGATTTTGTTCACGAAATCCCACAGAATCTTACAAATAGATCATTTAAATATGCAAAAGAGTTCATTCAAGTCTGAGCTCTGAATCATTAATCTATACTCCCTTGAATTTGGCAGGACCATTAAAGTGCATATAGTAGACAGGTTACAACAAAAACCTAAAAATACAACTTAGTAAGAAGAAAAAATAAATAAAAAATAAATCAGTTTGATTTATTGTGGGGGAGGGTGGCTGGGCAGAGGGGTGGATACAAAACCCATATTTGTAGAAGCTTACCGGTTAACAAAACACTTAAGGACATCATCGTGTTTACAAACAAATTCTATAAAACGAGGTGACGTCATCCTGTTAAAAAATCATATAATGCTTTTGGTTAGTGAAATTGAAAATAATTTGAATTATATAAGTTGTTGCCTTTTTTTTTTTTTAATAAAATACTACACAACTAGAAACTGATATTGTTTAACTAGTCATCATGAAACTAAATACTCAACAGCATTAAGATCTCATAATAAGCTAACAAAGGCGGTCAGGCAACATTACCACTAACTGTTGCTAACTATACAAACAAGAAAAGCTCAAAGTAAGGGAGATACATATTTTTCTATTGAATCCTTCCAGCTTTCAATAGAAGCACATACATGGAAGGACTGATAATGCATGATATGCAGGTTGTTTCTACGTTCTTGTTTATTGTATGAAACTCCCACCGAGCATCTTGTAAATTGTGGTATGCGAGAGACAGGAATAAATAAAATTCAAACTTAGCAAACTTAATAATGGGGACAATGGGTTATTTAATGGCAAAATACACATAACAAAAAAAAATTACCAAAAAACGTAACAAAATTACTTGCCAGGCAAGAGTCTCACACTAGCATGAATTTATTTTTTTCCTCATATATATATATGCAAAATGAATAGTTGCAAACATGATTAAAACCCTCTCATCAAGTTTCTTTAAAGTCTGTACTTTAAAGTACCCTGTACTTAGTACAGGGTAACAATCCTAGAACTGTTCCTGTTCCCCACACCAATTTAGACAAGAGCTGCTAATTTTATACGAAACTGAGGTATTTTCCTTATTCTGTTCTGAAGAAAGAAGTGTCGCTATATCCTTTCACTCATCTGCACAAAAAACAAACAAGCAAGCAAGTAAAATCTTCCAGAGACCAAATAAGGACATTTTAAACACATTCCTGGTCTGGGAGATGATTTGAAAACATTAAACAACTAAAAGAGTCTTCTCTAAAAGGAAATTAACTCTATTTGTAAATTGCCACACAAGCTGTAAGATACAATACATGGCGAACAGAAAAAAAAAGCATACACTTGTCATTTCTGATGCTGAAAACTTGGAACATTTTATTTCAATATACTAATAAACAATGCCTAGATTCAACGTCAGCACCTGCACAAGAAAAGCAATTATGGCAAGTAAAATAAAATAACCTAAATATTTCAAATGTTAACCAACATGAAATGCCATCCGTATTGTAGGAATATCAGGAACAATGGAAATCTATGAGCTTTCCTTACTCTCTTCCATTAAATATAAAGACACTCAAATTTAAATTTAGAGCTGCTTTAAAACATTTTGTCTGAAAACGGTTTGTTATAATTTCAAACATTATTTGAAAATGGCAGCAGTATTGATTTACAAAATTTACTCCAATTGATGTCTATGGATTTTTTTGATTTTTAGCTTTTTTCAGATTTTAGGAGTAGCTGTAGTTAGCTCACACTTTAGCACAGCAGTTTGCATATTTACCCAACCCTATTACCCCATTTCATATCTAACTTTCTAAATTCCTGTATCTTGTTTAGACTTCTCTCAAGGTAGGCCTTCTTTCTGTTTGAGAACATTTGCACCCTGGCTTGAACAACAAGATACATCATAGTCAAAGCACCCTTAAAAACCCCAGAACTCTGGAGGAGCTCCAAGGACTGGACATGCTGTGACAAAGAGGAAGATGAGGAAAAGGGGGTCTTAAGAGACCCCTAACTTAATTTCCAGAAGGGCATGCCAAGGGGCAGAACTGGGAGGATCTGAGGGGCAGATAGATCTGGGATTGGATGGACTAATACCTTAAACTGTGAAACCCCCTGGACACAGGGCCCCTGTGATGGTTGAAGGCCTTCTATTAAAACTGCTCTCTACCTTATCTCTACTAATAATTGCCTGGTGAGTAAGTTTTTGGCTCCTGATCTAAGGGAACACTACTAACATAAAAATTTCAGAGCAAGTCACAGATCTTTGTATTCTCTACACAGCTCTGAAAAGCCCTAAAGCAACATACAATTCAGACTTCTCTCCCACATCCCAGGGAGTTCTCTCAGTTGTAATTGAAACAGTCCTAACGCTTCTGACTTCCGTGACAGTAGTCTCAAACTTATGTAGTATCTGTGGGAGTTCTCCTAAACATGAAGCATAAATTATGCTTCGGGACAGACCTACAGGGCAAGGCACATCAGCAAGTCACCTGGACACAGGGAGACAGTCATCTTGATGACTGAATTTTGGTACAGAGATGTATGGTGGCAGGGAGAATGTACTTAAGCATTTCTGTAAACATTTTTGCTCTTCATTTGGCTGCTGTCAACAAAACTGCATTTTATCTTATATCAATGGAAACGGCTAAACAGCAGCTCCTTTTTCAATGTGAAGTAAAATTAAAAGTGTAAGTACTGAGGAATTTGGGGAACATGCTGATACCCATATCATCTTCCAGAATGTCCAAAGAGGAGTATGCCCCAGACAAACATTACTGGCCAACTTCAATGCTTTTATTCCACTCAGTTTGTCAGAGCACGAAAAACCCTCAAAGTGGCCAAGAATAAACAAGAGTTGTCATGTAGTATGAACCTTGCTTCTTGATTCCTCAGAGCTTGTCATACCACCATATTTATTGAATCCTGCACTCACAAGGACCAAAGGATCCCTTCCTCACAAGTTCACAAATATAATCCATAACAATCTTGGCCTGACTAAGACCTCAGTTACAGTGGACACACTTGTTTTCCCTTTAAACCAGACACTAAATTTACCTAAGTTGCAGAGCCTGTTCCACACAAAACTATATGTTTGCCAAGCTGGGACTGGATTCCACGTGACTGTTGTTTTTGAGATTGAACTCTCCTTGTTATAAGCTTCTGCAATATAGTCAAATGAGTTTTGCCCCAGCCAACATTTTCATACACAAAGATAGTTCACTTTTTTTTTTTCCTGAGCTTACAGCTGTTCTTTTTGGATAATAATATTAAATTCAGGGACAATTTCACATTAAGAACCAAAAGCAAATATAGCTAAATTTCTAGAGATCAAAATTTTATTACCTCCAAGTATACTACATGATTACAAAAAGCCATTAGACATTTAATACAAAATTTGTCCCAGTGCAGCTACACTCACAGGCAGCAAAATGGAAAATTTGCAGTGCTCTTCGGTGTCATTAGAGCCAGAAAAAAACAAAAAGCATTCAAATAACTGAACTAGTGAAAGCATTAAAAAACATACCCTTGACTGTCACTAATATAATGTGGTCAGCACCAACATTCTTCCAAGAAAGCATGTGTGATTTTAAAATGTTAATAGTTTGGATAACAAAAATGAATCCTCTCCTTACCCCTGAGGCATCTGACAGGAGCAGCACATATAAAAGGCTTGAATGACAGCACTTAGCCTGTTTGCTGTCATGGAGATAACATCCTGGCAATCAGCACAAGCTTCCTGCTTCCCAGCAACATCATATGCTTTTAACTCGACAGCATCAGTGGATAGGTCTTTTCTTCCCTCAGTTCCTGCAGTGGCAAAGGAAGGTGCAGGAGTAGCATCCTGGTGATCTGGTCCTTTTTGCTTCAGTAAAATAGAAGTAATGTTGGCAGAGTCCCTTTTGTTTTTCATCAGCTCTGTGGCTATAAGGACAAGCCATTCATCTAGAGAATGCCAGAGCAGTTCCAGTGGCTGCAATAAACAGACAAAAAAACAGACAGAAAAGGAACAAGTTGACATTAGATAATATTAATAATGTGATATTGCTCTTTGAGCAAATAGATATCAGGCCCATTTTAAAGCTTTAAGTGATCCTTTAGAGGTCACGTTAGAGGTAAGAGTCAAATACTCATAAAAATTCTGTACTTGTAGCCAAAGAGCACAAAGAAAATTTCATATAGAAGAAAAATAATCAAGCAGCAGATGGAAGAAAGGTAAAGTAATTTAGAAAGAACTATAGAAGAACTATAGAATTGAACTGTGTAACAGAGTTTGGCCTCAGGGTTGTTACACAGCACACTACTGCCTGACCGCTGCAGTCAAGCAGAGAAACAATAATACACAGGTTGAGCTGCCAGAGTAAGAGAGTTCTTTTATAAAGAGCTGGCCAAAGAAGCTCCCTCTACCAAGACGATGGAGTGAACTCCTAACAACACCACGGAGTTTCAGGCCAATGCACGTATCTAATAAGAACATGCTTTATGTAGAGTGTGAGCTCATAACAGCTCATTTTGATAGTATCCCAGATGTCTCAGAACAAGGGTCACTAACACCTAGATTTATGAAAGAGAAACAAGTATTATCAAAATCACAAATCAATCTTTAAAGCTGTACACTGTATTTTAACAAAGGCACTCTTTATTCACTACACCCTGCTCAAAACTAATAATATTAAAACCTGGTGCAATTCCATCACTACAGATTTGCTCCGAGGTGTATGGAGAATAAGAAGGCCTGAGCATAAAAAAAGACCACAAGAGGTGTAAGGGCTTGTTTCACAAGCTTACAGTCTTGTCAGCATTGGGATATGAATCCTACAGGGAGATAATCTGACTCAAGTAGTAGGTAATTCTGACTCAAGAAACTAGGTAGTTATTTACTAGAATACTAAAATCTAGTTTTCTTCTTCCAAACTTTTCAATGCTTAGCTTGCCAGACACCATTTTCCACTGATATCTTGTGTTTTATTTCCCACAGACTTAGCACACCTTTTGGAACTTTTCCACCTGATTTGTTTTTCCAAAGCTAGTTCTTCTCAGATTCTGATTACAAAGTCATTTCAAAAGGGTAGTCAAGCACAGCAGCTTCTACATTTCATTTTCTTTCTTTCTAGTCTAACTTCAGGATATAAAGCACTTCTAAATATTGCCCATCACCTCCATATCCATGACAGTCAGCATTTTATATTAGCATCCGTGATCAGACCGTTTCAGGTGTCATATGGACATCCTCAAACAAACCATGAGCAATGTTTTTTTCAAAACTACAAGTCAACACACAACTGAGTCTCACTGAACACCCAGCTTTTCCAGCTGCACACCTTACCCCCAAATGCAAGAATTTAGTTATGCAATGCCTTTCTCTTTACCCATCCAGAAATCAAGACACCAGTAATCAAACCCACATTCAAACTGCTACATGGGAACAAAATCTTCTGCCAGATGACAGCCTTTTAAGATAGAGGGCACAGGAGATCACTGATCTATGAAGTGACTGTCATAGAAGAGAAGTTACCTCAACTCTAGAAAAGAATAGTATCTGAAACAAGGGAAATATGTTAAGAACTTCCCAACCTTGTTCAACTACAGAAATTTTGCAGCAAGTTTCCCTAATATCAGATCACACTAAACAGCAACTGGAAGAGCAATAGATGAAAAAGTAATGAATGTAAACTTAGTCAAAATTACTATTCATAAAGTTTCTCAATTCTAAGATCTTATTTGAGTTAGCAGTAGCTTATTTCAAGGTTGGGAGACAAAATTCAATGATTCTTTTGTATCTGACAGGATCAGTACAAGAATGTGTATCATAAGACAGTACTTCCACTTTAAAACATTTGGATAGGCCTGCATCACATACAGGGAATTTCAGTAAAGCACAGAAAGCCCTGTGATTTTCCTGACCTTGTCAGACAATAACATTCCTCAGTAGCCTCTGATCAAGCTGAATTCACATTTTTAATCTCTTACCAGCTAGACTACAGTGACAACTCTTCAAAATATGTTCAATCAGTATATCAATACAGAAAAACTTAACCAAGCTTTAAGAAAAAAGTTAAAAGAAAGTTTTTCTTCATTTCTTATACTGGATAAAATACGGTTTTGCACCAGCTTTTTAAAAGGAGTTACGAAGTACATCTTCAAAAGTCATCAGGTACAGATCTATTTGGACCTAACAGGAGTGTATTTAAAAGGAATGGAAACAACTCCTTGTAACATGCAATAAGGCCTGATAATGTTCCTCCACATACCCAACCACAAGACAGAACTCCTACCACTGCTGTTCTCAATCCTCCTCGGGAAAAAGTCTACTATCGAAAGAAGACAGTATCGAAAACAAACGATTAACTTATTATTATTAACTTATATTATTATTATTAACTTATATTGTAAAGGAAGACTGTATCTAGAGGCCTTCACTCACTCAAACAGCATTCAAAGAAGTGGGTGGAGAACTGTATCGCTTTTTTGTGCTCTGGAAAGTACTCAGCACCTTACATGAGACATGAACCATCAGTCTGATGGTTTATGTCAGAAACCTGTATCAAAATTCAAGTTACCTGCAACATTTATACCCACAACTAAACTTTAAGATCAGCAGCAAACTCCAATTCAAAGCTATCGACTTCTAAAATTTGTAATATGGATCTCAAATTTAAAATCCTGAAGTTCCATGTTGACTTCTTTAGCACAAACTTAACACTCATTTTGTAGCAACAACCTCTGTGGTTTCCTTAACAGTCAGTACTAACCAGTTAGACTATCTATATTCAAAAAATGCAAATAAAATAAAAACTAGAAAAGGAATTCTTTGTCACTAACCTGAACGTCACACATGCAAGGACTGGCACCAATGAAGACACACAACTGTCAGGTCTTCAAGTAGCTTGCAAACCATTGCAATAATCTAGACATATAGTGGGGGTTTTTCCCTCCTCCCAAAAGGCAGAAGAGACAATGACAACCATGTTTCCAAGGAAAGGACAAAAAAGAA
>JAWWLV010000121.1:71375396-71387049 GCA_035041135.1 Platyrinchus mystaceus | reverse complement strand
AGTGGGGGTTTTTCCCTCCTCCCAAAAGGCAGAAGAGACAATGACAACCATGTTTCCAAGGAAAGGACAAAAAAGAAAAAGGAAAGGCAGGAATAAGAGAGAACTGGAGGTCACCCGATCCACTCAGCACTATGTGTAATCTCCCACTTCCCAGTCACCGTAAATTCAGGGAAGAACAGACTAATCCAGCCACAACCATTGATTACCTTAGCATTGCTAGACCTGTGTGCCCAAACAAGAGTAAGTTCTCATCAGCAGTTTTATATTTTTGAGTTTGAAATTGAAATGAATATTTTAAATATCAGGGAGACAACAGTGGCCCTAATGAAGGTTTTAACACTTCTAAATAAATAAATTACAATAATTGCAATAATAAAACTTTTAAATCATCCTGAAATGTTAGTTAATGCAACAGTAGGATAGATTTTGCTTATTTATGAAAAAACTAAAAGTGGTTTTCACACTTAAGAATTACTGATATTTTCTGGTACAACTGTGGCAGTTGTGTAGTGTAAGTTTACTGCACAAGTAACTCCACATTAAATTGAGAAACAATTCTTTCGGCATACAAAGTAGTTTGGGCACACAGATTAGTGATTCTGCTGAAATACCATTTCTTTTGCAAATTGCAATTGAATGGTTTTGTTTGTTTTATACTGAGTTCTGAAATTACATGGAATTGAAAAGTCATGTTCACCAGATGAACCATCAGATCTTGTTGGTAACTATTTTTTCCTTTTCTCTCTCTCTGCTGCCTGCACCATGTGACCATTTTTCTTTCCCCTCTCTACTTCACTCTTTCTTTACTCTTTCAATCTGTTTTCTTCCTTTACTTTTTTTTCTTCTCTTGTGGGTAACTTAAAACCAATGAATTGTGTTTTACTAAAGTTACTGATTGTTTTTATTGGGTGTTTCCTGTGGAATGGGTCTTTGTGCTGAATGTTTTAGTGAAATGTTTTTTCCTGGTTGTATTTTACTCTTGTAACGACCTTTCGTCAAACTATCTTATTTTCCTCACTAAATTAAAAAGAATTTCTCTTAGAGAAAAATGTGTGACTCTTTCTCCAGACACTAATTAGACATTATAACGAACCAAAAGGCTTTTAAAAAGTCTAAATAAAAATGTAACCGCTCTGGGCAGCTTATAGCTTAAATCCAGAGATCACCAACAAACATAAAAAAACCAGACACCTTCAGAAATTAAACAACTAAATGGCAAGCACCTAAAGCATGTGTTTGAAAACAGCTATAAATCAATAATCTTGCAAGGGCAGTAGTAAGCTGATATGTTTCAAAGCACATAATAATAAAGTCCAAGAACAATTTGTGAAAAGACTTCATGGTCACAGTGAAAACAACACACAGATCAAGATTTCAATTGTTTCCATTTTTCTTGTGATGCTGGATAAAACTGAATGATCAGAACTCACACTGAATCTCCAACTATCATTCTGAAAGTACATGAATATAGTCTACTGTATTAATATTACCACATTTAGAGATTACTACACTCCTAAATAACAGAAATAAAAACAAAGTTTACCAAAATCAGCTGGGTAACTAAACTTTCAACAACTAATAAACAATCTATTAAATAAGAAATAAACATAGATCAGAAGATGAGATGTGCATCAATGGTTAAAAGAATGCAGTGGGCAAAAAATAATAGAAGAGAAGAAAAGAGGTACGTTTAACTTAAGAAGGGATAGGGACATCAACCAAACTTACTTCCTGTTCATGAGATGTCTGATTAATGAATGCATGCTTTGTGAAATTCATCTCTTTAACGTCTATCTTCCTAACAACATCATATACTTTTCTGACCTTGAACACCTGACTTCTTGGAGTTTTATTTCCATTGTAGCCCATGTCATTTCCATTACTGGGAGAGGATGGGCCAATGCGAAAGACATGGCAAAATATCCTCACGATCCTTAAGAGACTCTTCATTTGAGCTTCATAATTACTTGACAAGCTGGGGGAAAAAAATGGAATGTTTAAGTTTCTTTTCCTAGATGGAACAATTTAGTATATTAAGGAGTAAGCAATCTAATGGTAGGGTCTGATACACATGCTGAAAAAAACCCCTAAGCTTCAAACCCTAGTGAATTTTAATTTCCATTTCCTGCACCAGCCCCAAAAGTCAAATATAAGCACTATAATTTTACTAACATGTACACACAATTTTAACTACTAGTTAGAACAGCAAATTCCAGATCTTGCAAAACACTTCGTTTTTACACACACGTACACTTCTTACGAACTGCCAGTAGGAAATTCAACTTACTACAGTAAGGATCTAAGCATACGAAACAAGTTGGGATATCCAGATGAAAACGTTTTTCAATTCAGGAAAGAGAGTATCCAATGCTAAAAGCATAGTGACTAATCAGATATGCTGCCACAGCCCATCCTCACCAGCTGTTACTGTAAATGCAAATTAACTACCTCAATCCACCAAGGAATCACGGTGGTAAAGATGCCACTATTTCTACCCAAGAAAAACATTTACCTAAAAGACACCAAATAAAAGCACCACTATGTTATTTATCTATCCAATAAACACACTAAAAGTTTTACGTCTGCAAGAAATTATTTTTCTATCAACATCTACTAACTTATAAATATTATAGAAGTGAGCATATATTCAAATGTATCTTTAAAGTATTTGCAACTTAAAAGCATGCTTCCTAACCATAAAATCAGTAAACACCAGAAAACTGACATCTTAGAGGATGCTGTAAACCTCTGATGCAACTAATAATCTGTTAATTCTGAAACATAAGTGTAGTTGTAACATTACAGTACCTTTATCATGACCTCATTTACCCTATGTCACCGGTAAAAGCAAAAGACCTATTTGTTTTCAGCACTACATTTCAATGACTGCCAATGAGTTATTAATTCTTAAAAGCAATACACTAAGAATTTTACTAAACTAACAAAGTAGGTCTTTGTTGTCATAATCTATACTTTAACCAACAATGTTTTCAGCAAATCAGTATAAGAAAGAAACACAAGAGTAAGGAGTGCAACAGTGGGAATGTTTAGTTTCTAACTAGGTAAAGAAAATCCTCTGACTAGCAATCTGTAATGGTATTACCAGAAGCTCTGGTCACAGCCACAAATTAGCATTTATGAAACCTTTGCTTATATACCAAAAGAATATGTGAATACAAGAACCTAACTCAAGAAGATAACTTAAAACAAAAAAAACCAAACAACTAATGTTTCAGTTGAGGTTCATCATCTCTTGGCAGCAGTGTTTTCCTGGTGAAATTTCCACTTAAGTATGGTCTCCAGGAAAAGGACCCACATATATATAAAAACCTTAAAGTGTTTTAATAGCTTACTGGTGCTTTTACTGGAATATTTGTAAACATTCAGCTAGGCGTAACCTGCATCAGGCAAGACCCAATCATGTCACACTTCAATTATTTCTTGGAAAGAAGAAATACACGATGAAGGTAATTGTAACTGAACAGGGTCCTTGCTGGGACTCAGGGCAGAAGTCCTCAAGAAGAAGCTTGGTGACACTCCCGGCTACTTGCTAGAAGCATTACAAAAAACAACTTTGGACACTTTTGAACTAAACAAAGACAAATCCAAAAGCAATGGGCTGCAGGTTAGAATCCGGGAAACGAACAGTGATGAGACTAGTTCAGCCATGCAAAAATATCATTATTGGAGGTTTTCAGGTACAGAGTACATTTTACATACTTTTGTTGGAAGAAGGACAGAAAGGAAAGAGGCCCAAGCTCAGAGCACCTTTTTTTCACCAAGTACTACCTTAATCCTCATTCTGTATAATAAAGTAACTGAGAAATACTTTCTTAGAGTAGAAATTCACTGCTTCTGACAGGAAACAGAACTGGAGAGAAGAGAGACACAGCTTTTGTGAAACTGTGTCTTGGAATAATTTTCTTTTATATTACAATTCTGTTGTGACATATTACAAACTACCAAAGATAAGTGGGCCAGTAAATGTCCACAGGACACTCTACAGGCATCTCATCCAATGCCATGCAACAATTCCATCTTGTTTTCAGCCACCGCTAGGCCACCCACATGCAGCAACACAGGAGTACACAGCAGCTTAAATTGAGAGACAGTACAAGCACACAGATACTGTTTCTACAGCCATACTGAGGGAGCTCAATAGAGAAGAGCAGTAACAGTAATAAATCAAATCTAGACAACAATCAGTTTAATTTACCTCTGAAGACACTGAAACAGAAATGAATACTGCCTCATATGATCTAATCCATCTACCACAACTTCTGACAACATACCTATAGA
This sequence comes from Platyrinchus mystaceus, assembly GCA_035041135.1. Lineage (NCBI taxonomy): Eukaryota > Metazoa > Chordata > Aves > Passeriformes > Tyrannidae > Platyrinchus > Platyrinchus mystaceus. The sequence continues at coordinate 71,382,750 of JAWWLV010000121.1, read as the reverse complement.
GAACAAGTTTGAAGCCCTTTCCTGCATAATGGTTTTATACTTTATCCCAAATTATTTGTGGGAGATCTATTGGCTCTGCAGGCAAAAAGGAATATGTTACAAGTTAAGCTGATACACACTCAAGCTCAAAAACAGCTGAAGTCTTTCAAAAAGTCATCTTTGCAGAAACAAAATATCATTAATATGTTTATGCACTTTAATCCCAAACATTTAAAGGGTTTAAGACTTTTGCGCTAATTCATCAAAGCAAACACCCATCAGAATAAGACTGATTAATGGTGTAATGAACTTCCTAGCACTATTTAGGAGTTCTGACCTGCTATCTACAAGCTCCATCTAAATGTAACATGACTGATGGGGAAAAAAGGGCACCTAGAAGTAAGAATATATTATTTATTCTCCATCTAACTGATGGGCTTCTCACTTCCTGGCCCCAGTTAAAAATAAACTTTCAGTCATATTCCTCTACAACCTACGCTGACAGGTTTCATTGGTTACAGAACACAAACCTCTTTCTAAGAAGTCATCCAGAACATGTTAGTAAGGAACTTCCACTCATGCTTTCACTCGACCTCTTTCAGTAAAGATTCTCTTAGTTTCTAATAAAGCATTTAGGTTAGACCAAAATCTGTTAGCTTTTGAAAACAGTAAAATGTTACTGGTGTTTCAACAAATTACAGATCAGGTGTTTCCCTCAAACAGATGCCAGAAAAACTAGGATAGCATTCTAGATAAATATGCTTACCTATTCTATGCGTCTCCCCAAGTAACCGCTGCTTGTGCTGCTGAGACAGCAAACTGGTAATTAAATTTTTGGTCTCATATATATTAGTAGCCATGGAAGGCAACCAAAGCCAGCAAACAGGAGAAAGTGTCTGAAGTAACAAAACTCTCCTCAAGCATACTAAGAAAGCATGCAGAAAATTAAAAATGTGGAAGGGAAAAAAAAGGGAGAGGGAGGGGGGAAAATAATTATTTGATACTTAGTCTAAAAAGATTCTCTGCCCAGAGCTGACATGGCCAAACCAATCAAACAAAAAAATACACTTCTCTGCAACTCAAGCTTCTAGGTGCCAGCAGCTATACAAGGACATCAATTTACTTTCCTAAAGTCTTTGTGAAGACAATGATCTAAACAAGCACTGACCTACAAATCAGATTTGGGATCCATCTACTCCAGCGTGTGCTGAGCACCAGATAGTTTAGATTATTAAAACTACTAAGTGGCACTAAATACCAGGTAGTTTATCAACCTACTTTTGATCTTCTCACACTTACCTAAGCAGTTTGTGACCATTTGTTGTAGCAACTTCAGCAAGACTTGTTAGGATTTTCAGATATTGGCTTTCGCTCTGCTGAGATAAATGTTCCAGAACTTGGCGCAACTGAAGGATTAAAACAAAAGGAATTGCATAGCGTCAAGGAGCACCAGATCAACAATCATTTATCGATTATTTAGAACGTTATCGCCCATGCATTAATAGCTAGCAATAATAACGTAAAAATGTACATTGTCCAACATCTAATCTAATCTCAGTTAATGTTTCATTATGATTTACAAAGATTACTGAAAAGGTATACATTCTAGTGTCAGTACATGTACTGCAGGATATTTAACATTACAGAACCTATGAAAACTGAATGCTTAACCATGTACTACTAATTTATAAGAACAATTTATGACATTTAAAATGTGAGTCCTGACTTCAATATATACCCAATCTCCTCATCACTTTCAGATAATATGAACTGGTCATCATCCAAGACTTTGAGCGAACCATTTTCAAAATACAATTACATTTTGGCAGTGACACACAACTATACCACATATTATCTAATCAGAGCATGGTGATAGTAACACCAAGGTCCATGGATTCAATCCCCATATGGGCCAACCCAGAATATTCTGTGACATCTTTGACATCTGTGAACATTTTGCATCCCCTCTCATTAAGATCTTATTTTTGCACACACCTCCACCATTACTCAGATAGATGAAAAATTCATTTTTCTCGCTGTCTTCACTTCTACAATACACAGGGTTTTTTGTTCCATTGGTTAAGTTCCTTTACTTTCTCTTTTAATTTAAATAATCTTTATCATTTCCCCATGCATCTAACATACACTTTGAGAATTCTAACCTCTGTCATTTCACTCTGTAAAACTCAAATCTATCCCAAAAAATTAAACACTGTTTCTATATATAAATCCTCAGTCTTGTAGCAGAAGTAATGGAGTTAGAAAGAAAATGCAAATCTAGCAAACTAAGTTCAGGAAAGTGGCAGCCAATACCTTACTGAATCTAATCTTTTTTTTTTTAATTTGCAGTCTGTAAAGTTGTTTGCAGTCATTTTCAAACAAATAATGTATTAAAAAACCACAGCTACCTAGATTTGGAAGGAGAAAAAGCACCTCATGCTTCCTTCCCACTACACAAACAAGAAACAAAATTTTTTCCTTGCTTTAGATTGTACTACCCCACAATAACAAAAAAACAAGGTATAGAACCATTAAAAAAGTAACAGAGTAGTTGCATTTACAGAAAAAATAATCAAATGAAATTTCATCCGCAATCTTCTACACTCGAATTGTACTAGGCAACTTCATATAGATCATGTATGAATATTCATACTATGAATGTTTAAGTTCATTCTAGATGATTCAAGCCTCAAGACACATCCTAGAATGAATGTCTGCAGATAATGACTAAATGAAGGTAAATATACCCCATTACACAAAAAAATTGGATCTATAGAATGCTCTACCAGCACCGTTGTATTGAAGCTAGAAACAACTCTGCTCTTTCAATCCTCTGCAACACTTTGCCAAATATGCTAAGTTAGAACATTAACTGAAAACAGTTCCTATTTTTCATTCTAAATTCTTGTGTTTAAAATAATGTAAAGACACTTTCCATGGGGAACGAAAAGTAGATAGTGGTCAACTACTGTGGCACTGACAATCAGTTGCTGGTACAGTTTTCTAACCATGACACTCACATGAAGCAATCAGACCTCCACAATACAGATCCCTTAGCTATAAAACATGCAATACTGTATTACCATGTTTTCCCGTAGATCCTCATTCTGCGTCATTTGAATTATTGTCTGGAAAAGTCGAGGATGGTACTGTATTAAGACTTCACAAGTCTCTCCATAACCACCCTAAAAAAAAAGTTTATTTCAAAAAGTTTATTTTAATTAAAAGAAAAAATTTTTTTTTAATGCTGAATGCAGAAATTCTATTCTAAAATAAACTGAACTTCAGTAATCAAAGTTAGGTACCACAAAAGTTTTGGGAGAAGACAGAATCAAACTTTTTTCAATATATTGGCTCACATATATCCACTCCCTTTTCTCTGTTTTTTGAAACATTTTCCTACTTACCAAGCCAAAGTTACAGTTGAACAACACTTCACCTAACAATGACCAAAGATTAAAAACAGTGCAGTATTTCACTTCTCTTCCCCTTGCTGAAGTGTCTACGTAATTACACCCAGAATCTAACCCTTCAGAACAAACGTTTTCTAAAGATTCATAAGGCACATATCTGACTTGTTATAGGAAGAAATGGGATAAACCCAAGAAAGGATTATTTAACTTTAAAATCAATACACAAATATGATTCCACTTGTGCTTTAGACTAACTTCACACACCCTTCCGAGAAAAAATGTTTTCTGGAAAGAACAGAACTTGAATTTGTGGTTTCTCTGCATCAACTCTTATTTAACACAGCTGCATTTTTAAGTGGGCATCTAACACCTGAATATTATCAACTTCTACATTGGAAAGATAACCATATAATGCATTAAATGCTGCAACTTCAGGAACTCCTCCTCTTTGAATGATAGTAGACAACTTACCTCAGTGATAACAGATTCATTAAACAGATTACTTTAATTGTTTCTGGTACCAAGAAATCAAGTATTAAAAAATAAAACCATCCAGAATCCAAAGAACTAATGAAAGTCAAATCTTCAAGATCAAAGTAATACTGCATTGGTAAGAAGTATATGAATCTATAACTTCAGTCTTCTAAAAACATGTATCTACTCCGAAAACAAACCTGTAAGCACAGAATAAAACCCTTGATGTAAAAGGAAAGAAAACATTTTTTTCTCCTTTCTTACTTGGCATCATGAACTTGTAAACTACATGATCTCGAACAGAGTAAGACCATCACTACAAAACAGCAAACACCAGGTGTCACTACTCACACCTAAATAAAGTTAACAGAACTTTTACGTATAAAGTGGTGCCACAAGGATTGCAAAACTGCAGACTGAAGCAGAAATTTAAAACACTAATCACAAAAAATAAGAACAGTACCATTAAGTACACATTGGTATACAATCACAGAATTGTTTAGGTTGGAAAATACCCTCAAGATCAAGTCCAGCCATCAACCTAGCACCACCAACATGTGCCACTAAACCATGTCTTCAAGTGCCATATCCACACATTTTTGGAACACTTTCAGGAATGGTGACTCAACCACTTCCCTGGGCAGTCTTCTCCAGTGCTTTACAATCCTTTCCTTGAAGAAATTTTTCCTAATATCTAATCTAAACCTGCCCTGCCATATACTGTCCTACAGGTCTGTGGCTGCAGAAAGCCTCAAAACTAACTAGACTTCATATGCTTTTACAGTAATGGTAAGTCATTTTGCCAAAATGACAAATGCAAAAGAGAAAAAAAAATCTGAGCTTCACAATCAAGTCAGTTGTGAAACAGAATAGTGATCGAGCACTTCTGAGTGACCAGAACTGAGGACTTATTAGGATTGCTTATATCTAAAAAGAAATGCTGTAAGTAACCTAACTTGATCAAGGCCTTCCATAGATAGTTTACAAAATAAATCTTCCAGCATTAAACATTCAAAAAATGTCCCACTGGTACTGGAGACAGCACTCTAGCACATACACACAACTACTTCAACTGCAAGTCTTAGGCACATAAGCAATCTTCAGAAATTAAATAACTTGAACTTGAAATAATCTGAAAATACAGAAAGAAAAACCAGAAAACTTCAGCTTTATCCTAACAAACCAATAACATACACCAAGGTAGTGTGATGTCCACTAAGTCCAGTGATTTTTTTCAGTCTGCAGTTCAGTATCCTAGTCTGCTGATTACTAGCAAAGGTTCAAAAGCTTCCATTCATTTGTGTTATTTACATACTGATCTTCAACTGATTCTACAGAAAAACGTGCAAGTGCAAGAAAAGACACTTCAGCAGGCGGTACAAACAGCATTTGGTATTAAACAAGAAAGACTGAGTTTTGCAGTTGAAAATGCTGTGTGAGCTGAAAACGCGTAAGACTTTTGTTCCTTGTCCAGATATAGTCATACCTTTGAAAAGTAATAGTCAGCATCACGTAAGTTCTGTTTGTTTTTATTAGTAATATCTCTTCAAGAGAAAAGAAAATGTATTAGTTGAGATTAAAAAAAAAATTCAGTTCTTTCTGCATGCTTTTACCTCTTACTTGTTAACATTTAAGCACCTAAATAGTCTATTGCCATTATACCAAGGATTCCTAAACTTTCTAACCAAATGGAGTTCTGCAAACTCTTTGTTGTGAGGTCAATTCTTGCATTAGACTTATGCAAAGGGTAGGAATTATGAGCCTGCCTGTAGGATCAGTTTAGTGACAGAAAAAATGGTTTTTGGATTTGTTTTGACAAAGGACAACCATCTTTCAGAGGCCTTAAAAACTGAAATGGTAACACTGATCAGGTGACACCGTAGTAAGTCATAGAAGCTCATAGAAAGAGTGTTGTTAACTTCATACCTGTACACAGAGATCCAGTGGAGTAACACCATTCTTGTCTGGTAAATATTTGGCTCCTCTCATCAAAAGAATTTGTGCAGTGTCTCTCTGACCATGGCTATTCAAAAGAAGAGAACACAGTTAATACAGAATTTATGCCCCATTATCAGTCATAAATCTGTCTTTACTGTACCTAACAAATAAAACTAACATTAGCTAGAAGAAAACAAATAGTTATGAAACTGATCAGAACACAGGATGGGAAATAATGCCTCAGAATCTACTACCTGTCAAGGCCACTGCAAAAGAACAGTGCAAAATTAGTAAGGCCCATTTATCAAGCCAGAGTCACCCTCATCATTCAGAAATGATTCATCTTAGTCTAGCCTCATAAATATCTATGAGCTGCATTTCCTGCAAAAAGAGAGCTCTTCCTCAATTCATACCCTAATTTACTTCACAGAGAAAGTTCTCTTCACTGAGTTCTATGCTCACTTCTACCAGATTTGGGGAAAAAATAATCTAATTGTGCTTTAACCATCAATAAAACATTAGTAACATTTTTTTATGGATAAAAAATCTTTTTTTTTTTGCACAAGAATTCAATATATCACTCTAATGGCTCTGATTTCTTTTAATCAATACCTATAAATGTTTTGCCTGCCTTTAAATGTGATGAGTTTTACTTTTGCATTCTATTTCACAGTCTCACTCATCTATTTATAGGTTGTATAGGACACTTAGTTTCCTTGAGTCAAGAATTTCACAAACAACTATTCCAACATGCCACCATTGCCTAGAAAATAGTAAGACCAAAGATTATTTATATCTCTCAACACTTTCCCAAACCCTTTCTTATGATGAAAATGAGAAATTGGGTAGCAATGATCAGATGTTTACTTCATTAAAAACACACTGAAAGACCAGTTGACCGTTGCCTTAACCTGTATTCAGTGCATAATATACTGCCAAATGTAATACAGAAGCATCTAAGGGGTTAAATGAAAGACTGATACAAAAGACACAGCAATTAAGGTTACAGATGCAAGTTTTTTCAGTGAAGTTTTATATCTCAGGCTAGTTTGCAGTACACTCTTTACGGAAATGTAAGAGTATTTGCCATCCTGGAACACACCAAGGCTGCCTGCACTGTTAGTTCAGAAAGGGCACAAGAGAAGTGACAATCAACAGCTGAGGAACAAGAGGTAGCTTCACTGATCTCTCAATAGCTCCCAGATGAGTTATTATTCCTGTCCTTCCAGCCCAAGATACCAACAGGTTAACCTAAAGTACCAGACTTTGTCCCAGTGCAAACAACCATTTAGAGTCAGAAAGGAGCTAAGACTAATGGCCTACTTGCACCATCTCGCTGTAATTTGCTACGCTAAGTGCACAACCCAACATCTTGACAAAACAGGTGTTTCAAACTAAAAGCTTTGAGTACTGATACCCTTTCTCCAGCTATCACAAGCCACTGCTACCATATCCCCACATTCTGCTCTCTCTGCCATCAGGGGTCTATAACCCTTCTTCCAAAGTTCACTGTAGTACTCACCCTGTTCATTGTACCCTGCCAGCTGCTC
>JAWWLV010000121.1:71342170-71367435 GCA_035041135.1 Platyrinchus mystaceus | reverse complement strand
TTCTGTCTGTTTTAAAATTCAAGAATAAGTTAAAAACAGTCAATGACACAAACCTCTCAAAACACCAAATCACAATTAAAAGCAGTAGAGAGTCACTCTAACCATTACCAAGTTCAAGACTTTGAACTCTCTACGGATTGTTCCTTATGGCAGAGTTCTGCAAGCATCAGATAACTCCATCCCCACCACACACCAGTAGAATTTGACTGCTGGGGGAAGAAGAGGCTGGGAGGGAGGGAGTCCTGAAATAAAATTAAACAGATGCTACATAAAGATACCAATTGTGAAAAATATTTGATGACTTTTTAAAAATGCATCCATTATTAGCTCCCAGTAGACACAAATTTAAAAAAAAATCTTCTTTGAGCTGTTTCACAAATCTCTTGGCAGAAAGATAAAACTTTTGAAATGAAACAAAAAACCAGAACTCAAGAACATCATCTAAATTTAAGCATGACATCCTTACATATATTGTCACAATCATGCCCTCTTAAACAGGAAGAAAAAACCCAAAACTTAAAAATACCATCACACTTAAAAGAAATGCTTAATACTTGATCCTAATTAAATTTAACTGTAACTCAGATATAGTGATCTAGAAAAAGACAATAGTTAAATATGAGCGTACCTGGGCCATAAAAGGTATTTACGGTACAGTTACAAAACTAAGCCATTTGCTATTCTATTAACAGAAATTACACTGTGGAGCACATACAGATTTTCCCAGAGTTTTTCTGTACAGAAATAATTAAAAGGGTGTGGGACTAAGGAGCTTTTGTAGCTATTTTTGGTAAATATTGTCCCTACTAATAAACAAACTCCTATTGACTTAAGCTACATAACAGCAGGTAGAGAAAAAGCATTGTACACTTCAAGCACTTACTTATTTGTTATCTAACTTACATTTCAAGTTTTGAGTATCTAAAGACAAAAAAAGGCACACAATATGCAGTCACAGCTTTGGGTTGCAAGACCTAGTTTTCAGGCACTGAGCCTTAACAGTAGAATTCCGAAATCTGTGTCAAGCTCTCAAGTGTCCAGAAAACAGCTGCTGAAGGATACTACAGAAGAGTGACAAAAAAATTATACTGTTTTCTATTTGCAAGGTCAGCTCAGGGTATTCACTGGCACCAGACTCAGATGCTAAGACTTGCTTTAAAGAAAAGAAAAGAGAAATCACTTGAAATTCATCTAGAATCCTGCCCTGAGAAGATACTCTTATTCTTTCATTTCATCAGAGATACTGTCATGAATTTGGCAGAGATCACAACCTTAAAGAAGTGTCTGCACTGTCCATATAATACCCTAATGGCTATGGCACATGCAAAGGAAGTTCAATACCTAGATTTAGTGCCTTCTTCAGCATAAGGAAGTTCAAACATAAATCTCCATTTCCTAAGAGACTACCATAACTCTTACTTTAAGGATGGAGGGGTAAATCATGTATGTTTTAAATTAAAGCTATTCAAATGTAGCGGAGTCCGGGGGCAAATCATAATACAAGAGTCCAGACACAGCACACAAAAAGCCACCAAACTACATACCATACTAGGCTGGTGTGGAATATTCTAAGATGATCCTGTCAGTACATGCTTGGAGCAAAACACTACAACCCAAGGCTGCTTCTCAAGAAGAGTTTGGGCAGACCTGCATGAGCCTAAGGAACACCAAGGTCAGGAAAGAAGATACAAAATGAACTAAGACCGACCCAAAGTTTGATGGCCATTGAAGACAGACCTTCTTGGAATGCAATCTGAAACTTCAGTATCTTAAACCCATTTATGTCCTTATATCAGTCCCACCGCAATTCCTAGAGATGCACAGAATTGACATTCCTTCTGCAGTACAAGGCAACAGAAGTACTGGTTTCAAAAGTCTCAGGGCTCACACTTACACTGCCACTACCACAGACATAATTACCTCTGAATTGTAAGATAATGATGTCCAAAACAGGAAGAAAACAGATTAAAATCAGAATCAATTCACCTGCATTAGTACTGGAGTGAATTTAAAGCAGCTCCAATTGACATAGATTGTACAAAGCATTAGTTGTATTACCATCTTCAATTAGTTAAACTGGTGCTACTCTATTATTTCTGTAAGTCTGAGTTTAAGTTAAGAGTATTACATCAGTTTTCACTGCTGCCATTCAAAGGCTTACAAGCAGCAGCAAAATACATCTGAAGCTTCCCTGTCAATTTTGTGAAATTTATGAGCAACTGCACTGGCAAACACCAAAACTGTGACAGGTGACAGTAAGTGAAGGGTGTAGCAGCTCAGTGCAGGAGGACACCAGGAAGTTCGAACAGGGAATGCACAGAGAGAACATAATATTACACCCTCTTACCGCCAGAGCTGAAAATCAGCAAACAGGCAGCCAAAAACCCATCCATAAAACTAAACTCTGAAGGAAGTACAATGACAGCACATGACTCAAAAGAATGCGTGTCATGGAATTTTGCATATCTGTCAATCAGAAATTTTGCACATCCAAAAGTTTTACAGAGTTAGCCCTCCCAAAAAGCTCACAAAAGCTGGGCCTGCCTCGAACACTAGACCACTTCCCGTAAGAGCCTGAAACTGTATTTTCAAATCCATCCCGATACTGGGGATTAGCACCCACGGTAAGAAGTCTAGAGCCAAAAATTAGGCTATGATAGGTGACACCTACAATACCTTTTCAAACAAATTACATCACTGTTAAAAAACAAAGAAGATTTGTCAGTGCTAGTCTGCCATGGAGGAAACACCTAAAGAAGGATTTAAAAGCAGATGAAAAGGGTGGCGAGTACCGCCGAGCACCTGCTCGCCCGGGCCCGGGGGCGGCAGCAGCCGGCAGGGACCCTCTGCACCGGTGGAGGGAAGGAGGGAAGGAAGGAAGGGGACGGGGAAGCCGCTGTTGTTACCACCACCACAAATAAAAACAGCCTCTCCGAGGCGGTGGGAGGGAGCCCGTTCCCACTCTTCCCAGTGGCCTCAGCTCACCCCGGCCGGGCCGGGCGCGGAGGCCGCCGCGGAGCCGGGACGAACCGCCACGTCAGGGCCCCGCTCCTACCGTCCGGCAGCTCCACGGTGCGGGCGCGGCGCAGGGACCTCGTCAGCCGGTTGAGCTGCTCCATGGCTCTCTCCATCCTCGGAGCGCCCAGCCCGGAGCCGCGGACACCCCCGGCCGCCACCGCCGCCTCCCCTCAGCCCATCGCGGCGGGGGCAGCGCCGGGGCCGCCCAGGCCGCCGCCGCCACCACGGGCGGCTGTGCGCATGCGCGGGGGCGGATCCGGGGGCGGGCCGCGCACCTCAGCGTGCCCGCTTACCGAGGGAGCGGGAGGGACGGGGGCGCTGGGGAAAACCGGGGAAAACGGGTCTTTAAACATCTGCCTGTGACGGGTTTCGGGAAAAAAAAATAAAAATAAAAAAGAAAAGCCGCCCTTGCCGGTTGATCCTGCCCGTGCGGGCTCGTTTCCCAAGCAGACAGGGCGCATTGATGAGCACTTGCAGCTTTGTAGCCGTATTCTTTCCGCTGCAGCATGGAGTCTTCAAGGAAAAGATCTCCTGACATTTAACAACTCCCTTAAATGATGACTGTACAAAAATTCAAGGAAAGAAAATCCAGTGGAGGCCAAAAAGCAATCCAGGTAGTCAGTGTCGATGGTCACTTTCAGAGGCTGGCTTAAACTCAAGATCCACCCAGCTGGTTGGAGGAGTGCATAAATAGTTAGAGGTTTTTCTTTTCAGTACACTGTAGTAGGCTTCATCATCTGAAAAAAAAACCTCAGCTTGACCCTGTGAGCTTTTAGTATGTCCTGGGAAATTCCTACTTGAACGATGTGCTTTTCCAGCTGTATTGCTACTGTCCACGCCTGTATTGACTGACACGGAGAATAAGCACTTCTGGATGGTAATTAATTCCATCTAGTTTAGAAATGGGTATTGCACTAGGATGACACATCTTCTGAGGTGCCTGTAAGACACCTGTAGTAAGACTAGGTTTCAAATGAAAAGCTTTCAAGTGAGTAAAATTAGCTGCAAGTAGTGAAATTAGCTACACAATTACTGGTATCATCAATGCTTTCAAATTTTATTAATTTCCCTGGTGTCAAGGAAAAAACAGACATCTCAAGAAAAGATTAAGATTCTCAGTTTACCATTTACAGCTTTCAAATCATTTGTTCATTGAATGCAGTCAGCAGAGCTCCCTTCATAAGATGAGGAAACCCTAGTATATCTGTCTGATGCACTTACATGGCTAAAAATGCCGTGTTCAACTGCCTACGAGTGATTGGTCAAACTTGTCTTTCGCAGTGAATTAAGTCAAATCAGTTATCAGGCCTGTGAAAGAAACAGTGTTTTTGGCTCATACAGGAATTTATTGGTGTGAGCATTCTCATGGGAGATAGTCTGTGTTTCTTCTCAGAAAAGATAATACCATCAAAACAGTTAAAACTGTGGAGCTCATGGCATTTGTTTTGCTACAAGAAAAGTCTTCTTTTGAGATAAAAAATATTTTGGTTTTGGGATTGGGAAAAACACAGGTTGTTGTCAGAAATGGAATGCAGTATTAAGTAAAACTACAAACATTCAGCTCTTTCACTCTGTTTTTTTCCTCTGTACATTCTTCACACAGGCATAGCAAATTATAAGAACTTTATGCTAGTTAGCCTAGAGTGTAGAAGAAAGAGAGAAATTGATATTGATTTTTCCACTTTTAAATCCCCGGAGAACTTTGTAGCATAAAGACTTCAGTAAACTTGGGATCTTGTTTTTTGTTGCATTCTGTCTACCATTAGATTGGTAGGTATTCACAAAAAGTCTTCTCTGACCAGTGCTGAGCCCAAGCATCCAGTCCTAAATAGGACCTTTGGTCATCACTGGACACCAAAATGTAGGAACAAATTCAACGTGTGGGAAAGTGCATTTCATCTATAGTCTGTTGTCTCCTTTTACCCCCCCCAAAAAAAAATTTTTTTGAGATTCTGTTTAAGTTCAGATTCAGTTTAACACACCTATTCAGTTACAAGAAAACTATGAGGACTCCTTTAAGAAAAGATTAAATCTCCGCAGGAAGGAAAATATCATTAAATATTTACAAATAGATAAAAGAGTATCTTTTTTTTTTTGTCTGCAAAGACTTCTAAGATCATCATGTCCAACCATTAACACAGCACTGCTTAGTCCACCACTAAACTATGTCCCTAAGCACCACTACTGCACATCTTTTAAATACTTCCAGGAATGGTGACTCAACCACATCCTTGGCCAACCTGTTCTAGTGACTGACAACCCTTCTGATGAAGAAATTTTTTTAATATCCAGTCTAAAGTTCTCCTGATTTAACTTGAGTCTCTTTGCTTTTGTCCTATCACTTGTTATTTGGGAGATGAGACCAACTCCCACCTCACTACAATCTCCTTTCAGGTAGCTGTAGAAAGCAAGCCTCCTTTTCTCCAGGCTAAACAACCCCAGCTCCCTCAGCCATTCCCTGTAAGACCTGTGCTCCAGACCCTTCACCAGCTTCAGTGGCCCTCTCTGGACATGCTTCAGTACCTCAGTGTCCTTCTTGTAGTGAGGGGCCCAAAACTAAACAAAGGATTCGAGGTGCAGCCTCACCACTGCTGAGTACAGAGGAATGATCGTTTCCCTAGTCCTGCTGGCCCCACTGTTTCTGACATAAGCCAAGATAGTGTGGTAGTCCATTTTTTATCAAGACATGAACTAAAAATATAAAAAAAATATGATCTTTTTATGGGATACTCGAGACAGGCAGGCATGATCCAGTGTGCTTCCCCCTGCAATTCCATTTGCTTTGGTTCCCTTCCCTAGCAGTAAACTCAAAGTGCAATTTGAGTTCTTCCTGGAAGCAGCTCTGCCAGCAGAGATATTCTTCTCCACTGCATTGCAGTGCTAAGAGTCAGCACATCTTCAGAATATGGCTTGGAACCATTTTTTCCAATAGCCATGTGCTCCTTGTGGGCTGAATCAGCTTCTTTTGGATATGTCAGCAGACTAAGGTTGGAAACTGCCTACATATTCTGTGCAGGGACTTGCCTGTGATGAAGATGACACTACATAAAAGAGGACCTTTGCAGAATTATAGTAGAGATCAACTTAATTCACAGAGACCTACTTCAGCTACCTTCTTCCTCCTCATGTTACCATCAAAGAACATAAGACATTCACAGAAAACAACTGCTTTCCCTCAGCTCTTGAGGGGACTGGTCTTCATAGAATGGTTTGGGTTGGAAGGGATCATAAAGATGATCTAGCGCCACCCCCCTGCCATGGGCAGAGACACCTTCTGCTAGGCCAGGTTACTCAGAGCTCCATCCAGCCTGCTCTTGAACACCTCCAGGGATGGCGCTGGGCAACTTGTGCCAGTGCCTCACCACCCTCACAGTCAAGAATTTCTTTCTAATCTAAACCTTCCCTCTTTCAGCTTTAGGCCATTCCCTCTTGTTGAATCACTACATGCCCTTGTGAAAAGTCCCTCTCCAGCCTTCTTGCAAGCCCCCTTCTAAAACTGGAAGGCCACAGAAGGTCTCCCTGGAGCCCTCTCTTCTCCAAGCTGAATAGCCCCAACTCTCTGAGTCTGTCTTCACAGGAGAGGTGTTCCAGCCCTGTGGTCCATTCAATGATCCCATGAGTGATCCAGTCTTATTGCTGAATATACGCTCTTAGGGACTGAGGAGATCAGATCAAGGCACTGCAGTCAGAAAACTGTGCATAATCCAGTGAAAACAATAATAAAGGATCTCTATATATCTCTGAGAATTCCACTGCTCATGAAGCTGCATGTCTGTCCTATACACTAATTCATAAAGCTGTAGCTTAGTATTTCTAACCATGTAAAATGCTACCACAGCAAAACTTAGTAAGGTTTTCATCATTGGATAGATAGGCTTTATATGTATACATGAATCCTTGTTTTTCCAGATGCTTTTTGGATTCCAAAATCTATCTTTAACTTTGTTTTCAATAGTATTGAGGGTAAGAAAATGTAGCATTAAGCTGCTTCACTTTTATGTGCTATTTGGACTGGAAATCAATTATTTAATTTGCATATCTATCTTAAAAAAATCAATGCAACCTCACTTCTTTGTCAGTGGGGTTTATAAGAAAATGCTACTAATAATAATACAGATTATCTCTACATTTTTTCTACTGCCAAATGAAATGTGAACCTGGCTGATTTCAGATTTGAGTTCTGAGTCTTTATTTTTTGTGCTGTAGGTGCCAGAGCAATGCTAATAGAGGCTGTAATAGTAATAATAATAATAATAATAATAATAATAATAATAGTTCTTATTGTTACTACTACTAAGGAGTAATAATAACAAAACTCACAAAGATCTATTCTTTCTATGCCTTGTCTTATTTTTGAGTAATACTATCCTATGTAAAAAGATGCTGTTTTTATAATCACTTCATGGAATTTCTTAAAACCATTTTATTATCTTCTTTCAATGGACAAACTTAGTTCCCTAGATAACATTGAACACCATGTTCTAGAAAATTACACACTGTGTATACTTTGACTGGATTTCTTTTCATTTTACTATAAAGAAATTTCATCAGGGAGGGAAAGGCCCTGAAAGCACTGCTGTTGCTTTGATTCTGCCAACTGTCAGGTAAGTAGCTGTGGGTTAGGACATTAGAGAAACTCCCCATCAATTTTTCTATTTTTATTTTATCTGCTTTGTTGAACTATCTTGACTTACATTTCTTTCCTGCTTTGCTGTGTGAACCATACTAAAACCTGGTTTCTCTTGATGAGATTATGGCAGTTCTGCAAAAGAGGTACAGATCTTTTTTTTAATTACTTTTAATTCTAAAAAGAATATAACATAAGGTTTAAAATGTTATTGTCTATTTTTGTGACCCACATGACATACACTGACTCTCAACATTTCTAAACTAAAGGACCATCAATTACAGTTTTGTGCAGCATCTATTTCTATTCTATGTGGAGCAGTTAATGCTGCTTGATGCCTACCCACATTTCCCTAAATCTGAGTTGCTGAAATTACTCAAAAATAATGTGTCCAGGCTTGAAGATGTATTTTTAAACTTTCTCTTTGTCTAATTCATCCATGCTCCTGGTCTGAAGCAGCTCTTGCCAGTTCCTTTATGTTTCTGCTATATTTGTGCTACATTTATCTCATATTGATTTTTCAAAAGAAAACTTTACTGTGTCTCAAAACAAATCCACAGGGCTCAAGGATTAGAGTGAAGATACTTTGAACTATTTTTGTAATGTCATAGCCCCTAAGTTTGCGTTGTCTTTACTGGAGCTAGAAAAGCTTACAGCTATGTCCCATATTTAAAAAACATCATCACTCTTCTTTTAGTAAAATCTATCTTCTGCACAAAGCATTTTTAAGGGAAAAAATACCAAAGGGTGTGTAAGACGTAAACACAAGCCTTTGTTCTGCTAATCATTGTGCTTATCTCAGTATTAGTCTAGGTGGAGTCAGGGAAGAGCCAACTATTTAAACATATGCTTGGCCAGTAAGAAGTCTGTCCTTGTCTGTATAATGTTGGTGATGCCATTCTTGCAAGATTCTTTCTGACTGTAATGTTTTCCTTATCACTTCTCTGATTAGTTGTGTTTGCAACTTTATTCTGTGCAGCAACAGTTCTCTACAGATGTTAGGGGTCTTTTTTCTCCAGGTCATTATGGCAATTTCTTTATATTCTGTCATGTTTCTCAAACATGCAAATTTACAATTCTGCAACAATAATCATGACTTAAGGTCCTGTAAGTCACCAACCCTATACTCATGCAGCACAGTGAGGAAACCTGGAAGGTCAAAAATGCTGAAATACTATGTTACATCCTGAACAACAACCTAGATATGTTGAATGAACAGTGGAACCAGTTATTTTGTTGCATTTGCTGCAAATTTAGAGTTTGTGATATACTAAGATTTTCATTCTCTCTCCTCATTTCAGGTCCTCTGTGAAAATTGCATTCAGGCTGACACTATTTGCTTTCATTCTAAATCTGATTCTCTTTTGATGGAAAAGAAAAATCTATTAATTTGGTCCTGAGCAACTAATTTCCATCTTGGAAGTGTATTAAAACTGGACTATTTTTAGTTGCTGGGAGACAAGGAAGCATTCTGTCACTGAGAAAACTTCAAAGGAAAGCAATTTCCTTTTTTTTCTCATGGAAATAAATAAGTGAATTAATTACACACACATGAGAAAATACGGGGTTTTTCTAACCTTACTTGATAAAATAACTGGAGATATTTTTTCTACTGTTTCTCTGCCACTTGATGCTGATGCTACACAGGTGGACTCCCCTTGATATCCCAGACCTTGTGTAAAGCACTGCTGCAGGAGTTGTTGACGCCTGTGAAAAGCTAATCAAGTACTAATAGAAGATTGGAAAGTTTCAGATAAATGTCCAAATTACTTTTCAGCTTTGTATCAACACATTGCCAGTTGCAAATTGCTGTCTAAGAAAGAAAATTCTACCTCTAAATTCAGAAGAATGTGAATCCCTGAAATTAAAAGAATGATGTGGCAATTGCTATAATCTTTGGACTGGCAATAATAGTATTCTCTGAAACGGATCCTGTTTTGCAGACACAGGAGGTGCATCTTTTACACTTGCACCACATGATGAAACTTTGGGGAGCACAGCTGTGTGCCCAGTAACTGTCTTGATTAAATACATGCAAAAGGCAGGTGTAACTACACACATTCTGCTGCATGCTGTACTTTTAACTCACAAAAGACAGAACATTACTATAGAGATTTTCAAACTAGACTCCCTTGTTACTCTAACCAATGCCTTAAAGTTTGTTTAGTGTTCTAGGATAAGATTACTACCAGTTTTAAAAATATTTAAGCTGAGAACCATTAGCATGTAAACAGAGACACATTAAAGAGGGCTGTGATTGCAGTGCCAAAGTGCTTTTGTACATTCAACACCATAAAGCTCCAGAGGAAAAGAGAAAAAAGAAAGGATAATTAAATTTTGATATCAGCATTAATTCTTTTCATAGCTCCCTGTTGGGGTTACTGAATAATTTTCAGAATCATGTAGCTAATACACCCTCAGTAACATAAAGAGGATGTACAGTAGTTTTTTAAGAAAAGGGAGAAGTTCAGCCTTTCCTAAGAAACTCGGGCAGAAGGCGGCATACAAGAAGCAACCACAAGATGTCAGTCTTAATGAATTACAGTAGATTATTCTGATTGGCTCCTTTCTGATAAGTAACTAGGTAGGGGGAAACTATTCATCATGTTGAAATATCTGTGGAGAAAGTAATCTAAGAATAATATTCCTGGTTATAAACATATTCAGAAATATGAACGAACACATCCAAATACAGCCCCTGTGAATATTTGGTTTTGCTACAAAAAAAGCTGAAGATTTAACCCTTCTTCTAGAGACTCACAGGAAGGACATAGCAGGGATTTGTCACTCCACACTTGCCCTTTTTTCACACTATTTCTCTGAGCATCATTTGTCAGAGCTGGAATATCAGACTACATGGACTTTGGGCTTTTTTCTGTGAAGCTATTTTTATTTTCCTGATATTCTTGACCTGCTTGTAAGATAGTAAGAAAGTCCAGTTTCCATTTCCAGTCCAGATTTGGAGACATCCAAGTGACAGATATTGATCATTGTTCCTGGAACACTTTGCAATCCATTTCCTCATAGTTCACAGTTTGAGACCTGAAAAATGAATTGTGCTCTCCATTGCTTTTTTTTTTTTTTTCTTTTTTGAGGGAAGCTTCATTTACCTCTAGCTACTCACACCAGCATTGTTTTTGCTCACCAGGTTTACCATTAGCTACTGTCATCAGCTCACAACCTCCCATTCTTCTTTCTGCTGGTTGTTCATGCTGTGCTGCTTTGCTCTGCTCTGTTCTGCAGCAAAACTGCTGACTGCTTCTGTGCCTCTGCTGAACCCTTTATTTCTGCAGTCCATGCAGTCTTTCAGTTGTGCTTAAGAAGTTGAAGTGATACCCGGGATCTGCACAGAGACCTTGCCAAAATGGACAATTTCCCAGCAGGATCTTAGCCATACTTTGAAAAAGAAACAGACAAAACACCAAAAGATGCTTTGACCCAGATTTGCTTTTGGCTCTTTTACTGTGAGATGCAATGGCAAGCTGCAGCATTTGCTTCCTTGGCAATCACAGGTAGGTGATTAAAACAATTAAAATCCTTGTACATCTTGTAGCTAAAATATCCCAAGGTACCACAACACTTATCAGGAAACTAAACCCTAAATCTTTGGTACCTTCACTGGCTCGCTGCAGACAGGCCATCTTACAGGGTTCTCACACAGGCTGACAGCCTCCCCTGCACCTCACACCTCCAGCCTTACAAACCACTTAAGTTGACCGACTCTTTGCATTCAGCTATTAAGTGAAAGCACTTTTACTAAAGTTACTTTGTTAAAATTTAATTCACCTTATGTGTCTTCAGGTTTCATAATGCACTGTTTGATGGTTGCCAGTCTCTCTGGGGGCATTTGCTTCTGCTCTCTGAAGAGAGCAGGCATCCTAATATGCAGATTAAAGGTGCTGTTGGGCTTGGCTCTGGTCTTTCCAGTGGTAAGAAGAGGACAGAGAGCAGAGAGACCACCCTGCAACTTCCTAATACTAATCCCAAAACAGGGACACACAAAATGCACCCATACATGGCAAGAAAGAGATGATGCACTCATGGAACCTCCAGTAGCCTGAATCTGCATCCTGTGGCTCAAAGTCATCTGCCATCTGGGACAAGCATAGCTGCAAATGTAAATTATTTGTGTGCATTGCTGAAAGATGACTCATGTTCTGCTATGTTCTGCACTTTATAAAATGGATGTGTTATAGTAGGATCTTTCAAAATTTAGGAGGGAAAATGTTTGGGAATGTTAAAGCTTTTTCCTGATACATCATTTATTGTAACAGTATCCTTTACTTACAATAATCCTTTGCAGATATTAAAAGTAAAAAAGTAAAGGACGAAAATCTGTTTTTTCTTGTTTCTCTCAACTTCTATCTTGTAATTTACCTGGAATCTGTCTGGGTTTTTGCTACATGATCACTGCATTCAGGTGTACTTTCTACTCTGGAAAGCAACTAGACATATTGGCCACTACCACAGTCATGAGGGATATAGAATCATAGACTCAGGAGTTAAGGTACATTGATTTAGTACTCATCAATTATTTTCTAATGAGTACCACTGGAGCAATGCAAAATGTCAGCAAGACAATGAAGTATCAGAACTTATCTAAAAATTCATCTGACATAGATAATTTCTGCAGAAAGTCCAATGCTCCAACATTAAAAAAAAAAAAAAAATTCAGACTGGAAAGTTAATTATATTTATATTTTTCAACATTCATAAGCACAGTCTATAAGAGTTTGCCATTTAAAGAGCTTGTTCATGTCACAAAATCAAGTAGTGTAGCACCCCAGCTCTTACACTAGAAGCTCCTGAAACACTTGGTTTCGTGGGTATCTTTACATTAGTCAATACAATCCGAGCTCAAGTTTCATTGAAGACAGATAATAGAGTCATTGTATTGCATTAAAAGAGTTTTCTTTCCTTGCCTGATGCTTAATCAGCTTCTCAAATGTTATTCACTTGCTCACCCGTTCTCAGTATGTGATTTTCTACTTTTACTATTTGAAGACAAAGTTATAGATCAATGTTTCTTTCAACATCAGTTTTAACCATTGACAGCAACGATGATAGATGATGTATACCTTCCCCCATGGCAAGACACTAATTCACAATGCATTTCCTGCCCTGCATTCCTAAGATTACCCATCACATTCCTTATCTTCCTATTCTGCCACTTTTATTTTAAAAACTTGCCCACCCATAACCACTACCCTTATCCTTCTACTCTGCATCAGCTTCCAGTATCTCTTGGGTCCTTCCAAACATGCATTTAGAGGCAGAAAATAAACAACCCAAACCTGATGAGCTATGCAGTGTTACCAGTTTTCCTCCTTGCAGCAGTGTGTTTCCCAGAGGGCAGGATGTGGCTTAGCAGTGTGCCTGAAGAGCTAGCCAGGCAAATGGGGATGTTGTGTACTTTAAGATAAGGTTTCTTTTTAACAGGCAAGACACTGGAAGAATAGGATTCTGGGTGTTATCCCGGTTTTAGCTTCCAAAAGAAACCATAAAAAAGGTGGTTTTCCAGATTTCTTTTTTGTGTGTGTTCTCTTGTACTGCATAAAACCCATACTTGGATTTTGAAATTTTCAGACCTCTCAACACCTCATCAGTCCCTCTTTTTTCTCCCTGCATTTGGACACATGTCAGGGTTCCTGTGCAACAAGGGACCTGGTGAGGGGCAAAACTGTAGCTCAGGAGTCTGTTTTACAGCATATACTGCTGGATGCTCCTCAGGTTTGTTGCCTCCCTTGTCCTCCCTGCTCCATGTAGCTGATTGGTTGGGTTTTCAGCTGCACCTGGCCTGTGGGATTCTGGAGCCATTAAACACATGGAGGTTAGTTTGGGGATACAACCTGTAGGTAGCTGTTTGTTTGGTACCATGGCTTGGGAACATGGGCCAGGGGATAGTTGAACAAGCATCAATTTTCAAGGTTGATTTGAGAGGAAGGGTCATTCCTGCTCTGTTACTCTCAAAACACCTGACAAACCGTGAGCACTAGAATAAAACTATATAATAATAATAATAAATGGTAACATTATTATTTTTTATTTTTATAGTATTTTTTCTTTCGTATAATAGCTATTATTTTCCAGAGAAGTTTGTTCTTGAGTTGTGCCTGTTGCCAAAAATTCAGCTCTATGAGTGAAAGCAGCTTTGTAAATGAAGAGTTAATCCTCTAAAGCATATATACGGTTGGGAAAAATAACTGCATAGAATACCCAGTCTTGTCACACTTGCTTATGTCATCATCTCAATAACTTCCTCAGAGCAAGGAGAGGGTGTGAACCCTGGGAAGAAAGGAAGGGATGTGCAGGACAAGAAGCAGAATTGTTTACATTACTCTGAGTTATTATTTTGGGCTCTTTCTCATTTTCCTCTCTGAGGTCTTTGGGTCCATCTAAGAGAAATCAGTGAGATGAACGCTCTGTTTCGTTCGCTTTGGACAAACCCTCCCTATTTATCGCTCAGCTTTTCTGAAGACAACATAGGTATAAAAAGATTAACTCATGGAAAATGAAGCCATGATTAAAACAGCTATTGTAAAGTGCTAGAAAATGTAGCCATAGCCAAAGAGTGGCACACAGCCACTGACCATTTGGCAAAGCTTTCTCGTGCATTGGTTATTTGTAACTTGAGTTACAGAAGTGAGGAAAAGTGACACTCTCCAGTGAGCTGCTGCCTGTAATATACATGGGGTGCCAGAGAAGGCACCTGACAGCACAGAGCAAGGCCATGGTATGCCCATGGTGGTAGGTGGCCCCGTGGGACAAAGAGGCAGAGATGCACAGGAAACAGCAGCAGCAGAAGGCTACAGGGAGATAAGTACTACAGAGGAGTTTAATTTATTGCCTACCACTGTCTTCCAGGGACTGGAAGGAGTTTCCCATGAACAAAACACTACCAGCAGAGCCCCATTCTCACATCCTGTCTGAATTGCAGGGCTACATGGAGCACCAGGACCATGCTCTGTGAAGCTCACCCAGAGGTACAAAGCAGAAACCTAGAGTTTTAAAACTTTCATGTTCATATGCAAGGAGGTTTAGGGCATGAGGTCAGGAGACTTCTGAGCTGCCACATAAAAATTGCTAAGGCAGCCTAGCACCCAGAGACTGTGCTTGGCTTTTACTTCCCTTGGCAAATTTCACAGCTGACACAATTTAAATTAGAGTGTGCTAAAATAACACATGCCAGATCTCACATTAACAATATAGTGTATTATCGATACGTAAAAATATAGAACATGACAGACCTATGACAGACCACTGGGATGTTTCCAGTTCTTGCAATGACCTAGTTTTTGACTATTCATAAAAACAGACAACAGCTATTTTAATCAGAAACTTTGATTTTCATACTGCACCTAAATAATTAATCAAGGACCAACAACTATCATCTAAACATATTAATCTACAAAGTTACATGCAGCCATATTTATAGGAGAGAAATGTTATTTTTTTGTCTCTGTCCTTAAAAGCAATCTCCTTGATAAAACTGAAATGGGCATCGAATAATATTTTTGGTCAGTTTTCCATTTATAGCAAAGGCATCAGATTCCTTGTGAATACAGCCATAAAGGAGTTAATGTTGATCTATTTACTTACAAATTATGCCCTTACATAAATATTTACATAGACCTTTGAAGAGGTATCTATTGCCATGCAAGGCCAGATTTGTATATGAGATTTTAAGTTAAAAATTCTTTAACATTTTATTAAGCAAATCTGATTTCTGCTTATGCTAACTCTGCAGAACTTGTGTCCTCCAAAGGTTTAATGTCTGTATCTAATCCTGATTATTCCTAATCTTAAATCAGAGAAAATCCTCTGCTCCCCTCTGCAACACCTGATCTTGATTCCTGGATTACCTTATAAATACTTAATTGCTTATTAACATGAATCATCTCCTTTTTCAAATATATATTTTACATAAACAGGACCTGGGTTTCACTTTCTCACTCCTAAATTCTCTTAAGCTCTCTTATGCTATGATGTCTCCTAAGTATTCTAGATATACTGTAGAAGAAAAGATCTGGACTCATCTAATTTCTGAACATTTTTCTTCCACACCAAATACAGAGCAAATACACATGGAGGCAACGTCAGAGAGCACCCACTGAGCACCTCACTTCTGTAACTGCAGCCACTGAGCACGTACACCGCAGTGCCGATCTTACCCGCCCCTGAGCTTCTTTCTGTACAAGTAAATCCATGCCTAGGACTGTTGCTGGGCATTGGAACTGAAGTGTCTGTATTGCTAAATTGTTAAAGGAGTCCTTGGAAAAGTTTTGCACAGGCACACCTCTCCCAAGCAATTCCCAGTCATAGCTAAGGAACTGTCCAAGACCAGGAACCATTTCCAACAGGGCATGTATATGGCCACCCTCATTTAGAAACAAGGGCCAATACTGGCTGTTGTGTCAGCCCCAGAGAACTACTACTTTGTTAATTAATTGACTAGTAAGCCCATCTTTTCATGGATTAAATGTGAGTTCATTTTATTTTGAAGAGTTGATGGTGGCTCAGAACAGATGTTCCATGCTAGGTATGGTAGAAGGAATGCCAAGCCTCCCACAAGGTGTGGAGGCACCACCATGATATTCACATGGAAGAATGATCCTTTTTCCTTGGTAAATCAATGGAGAAGAAAGAACAAATAGAAAATGTCATTGTACTGAACCCTGTAGGCAGTTCTGCCTCCTCACCCAGCTCAGAAAGAGTAAAAAAGTACTTCAGGGATAGTCAAAGTTATGAAACTGCTCCCATCTGAGAAGTTTCTAAATACTCAGAGACAGAGCTGGAGGTGAGGAGAAAGATATAATAGATCTCTGTAAAGTCAGGAATAGCACAGAAAAGGTGCACACTAGTTATTATGGAGCATCAAATGAAAATCCAGGCAGCATTCTGAATATGAACAAAAGGAAGGATCATTTCAGACAGCACATAGGAAATTGGATCTCATTGCCACAGGACATTGTGGTAGCCCAAAGTAAAGATGGGTTCAAAGAGCAACTAGAGAAGTTCCTAGAAAAAAACATTCATCAAAGACGCTTAAACACCAAGTCCTGCATACAACTCTGTCTCTAAAATGCCAGTGAACAAGATCAGGAGAATATTTTAAGTATTACTATATGTTTTACATTAGTGAATAATGCTGATCATTGCTTGAGATTAGAATATTGGGCTTTATATTTAAATTTAAATTTTTAGTGCAATTACAAATTATAGTGCAAATACTATCTACATATTTGTCCCATGACTCAAATATTTGCTCCTTAAACATGACTAATTAAAAATGTATGTGTCCAGTCTATAATATAATCATCCTAGTTAATTAATGTTCATTAACTAGAGCTTAAGCACTAATGAAAATTCAAATTGGCCTTATCCAAAAAAATCTTTGGTTTGGATCTTTGTCTTATTTAAAGTGAAATAACTTTGAGGAAGAATGATAGCACTTCATCAGATACTGGTCTGTCAGATATCCAAGATGTGCAATTGAATACATGCTACAGATAGAACAGAGTAAAGTTTCCACGCCTGTTGTTAAAGGGATATATTATCATTACTGTAGCTCAGAGCTGGATTAACTTTGGATATACAAAAATAGCTTCAGCATCTGTGCAAGGTGAGTTTTGACTCTAGAGATTAGTGTCTCACAGGAAGAAGAGATACTCTAACAAAGTCTCTGCTCACAATCACATCTCAGGAATTAATGAAGTCAGGCCAACTAAGATCATGATTCACTTCAGTAACAACATTGAAAAATCTTGACATTATGTAGCTCTGGACATAATTTAGCTCTGCTAAATGAGACTCTTAATAAGTGAATAACAGAAGAATGGGCATCAATATAGCAAGTTCTGGGTACATAGAGTCACACAAAGTTAATTTATTTTGGCAGATCTTTAAGCTGAGCTGTGAGAAAAAAATCACCTTGTTTCTTTACATTTGTTAATCATCAGATTTTTTTCATATTTTTCCTTCCTCCCTTCAAACCCTGGCAGAGCATATATGTTTCTGAGCCTGACAAGAAAAACACTACACTATGTTAAAGTATATATGGCAACAGAGTAGTTTTTAACTTAACCTCCTGAGTATTTGGCCAATGAGCTTGGGCAGATCTGTACTTTTTAAGTATTTTCCCCTCTGTAGGATGAAAGTTTAAAGTAATATTCCTGTCAGCACAATCATAGACTTAGTTATAGGCCTACACCAGCTCTCAGTCAGATAGGATTTATGGCCTCAAATTTCTTTTGAACAAATCCATGCAATTACTGAGCCCTCAGCCCAAAATACAATACCCTGGGGTACTGTATCACAATGTGTATTAGTGGAAGATACCTTGGTGGAAAAAGTAATCTTATTAAAGGGAAAAAAAGCCATCTTAAATGTAGTCTTATGAAATTTTGGGTTCCAAATATGGCACTAAACCTGTCCTTAGTAATGCTAGAAGTTAGTCCTGCAGTTTATTCCATCCTTGAGCTCATTTGCATATTAATACCTTAAAGAATCATATTAGAAAAATATGTATGTGCCAAGTTATGTGCCCACTGGTGCTGAGGGCAATGCAATTTACCGTCAGTGAGGTGAAAATGCTGGCTAATTCAGAGATCAGGGGAAAACAGTGCAACTGGCATCACTGCCTGAGAGAAGAAGCAACACAGATTTGCAAGAGGGCAGCAAGACGAGCGCTGTCTTGCAAACATTTGTAGACCTCCAAGCATATTGCTTGACATCCTAAAGGCATTAAAGCTTCAATTCCCTTGCATCTCCCTCAAGCACGTGCTTTCTCCTCCCTTCAAGGTCCATGATGTGTAAATCTTGCCATTGATACGTACTTGTGTGCCTTTGCCAGTGGTGAGCTCAACAGCACAACTGAATCATCTCAAACATGTGGTCAGGGCAGAGCTGTCTGTGAATAGTTTTTCACATCCTTTTTGTACCTCAAAGACCAAAGTAAGAAGCCTTCCAAGTGGCGTCTTGTAGATACATGAGTTTCTTGGAGGCAGATTGAAGTGAGAAAATTCAGCTGAGGAAGAAAACTTATCCTATACTTGGTGTTTAAGTTACATGTTTTTCAACACTTTCCCATATCACACTATATAAGTCCAGCTAATTGACTGGTTGAAGTGCAGAGATCATAATACAGGTCAATTTTTTTTTCTTTTCTGGCTGATTTTTTTTTAACTTACTTTTCAGCCAGGTCCATTAATGAAAGTTTCACTGACCAACTGCACAAGCATAGATTCTGGTGTAATGCAGGGAAAGATGTAAGCAGAAAACTCAGGAGTTTTGCTGGTGTGAATTTGAAAGTGACCTTCCACACCAAATGAAAAAAAAAAATAGTAAATTTCACCAAATCTCCAACCTTCTCTTCTAAAATTCAAAAAAATTTTGAGGAGGGGTTTCTGCTTTGTTTTTTATGAAGGAGAGCTGATGACCAGTTTCAAGAGTATGCAAAAATCTGATGCTACAGAAAGGACAAGAAAGTAATTTCACAGTTATGAAACAGATTACTGGTCACAAAGTCCATTTCTGTTAAAAATAACAATTTGGTAGTTGGGAAACCTGTATGGATAAGTAAAACAGTTATCAGGCAACAGCAGAACAAAAAAATTCTTTAACGCTCCCTTTGAAAAAAAAAATAATTGAAGTTTACATTGATAAGTGTCATAAATGATGGAAAGTTGCCTTTAGAGAGAAGGGCTGGTGGAATTTTGTACTCCTAATCATCCTCTTCTCTGGAAGTTTGCTCTATCTCTGTCTTTCTTTGACTGAGAAAGTTTTGCCTCCAGTCAGAGCTCCAAATTGTCCAAAAGGAGTGCAGCTGTGGTGGTACTTCAAAGGTCAGGACATAATCTGCAATGTAGGTCACATTTGACACATGAGTTGGTTCAGAAGTCAGCAGAACAATGGTAGTCCATGAAAGTTTGCATCTAACTACTCTGTTGTCTTTCATACACATAGTAAATGTGTATGTCCCAACTTTCATTTACTTTGTGCTCTGTTGTTATTTTGTTTGAGGTTCAAAAAGGACAGAAAAATTGGTCTGCTGCTAGATCCCTCATGGTTAGGTAGAGTTTTTTGGACAAAAAATAATTAATTAGCAGCCTCTACGTAGTTTGCACCTCACTTACATGGTTTTTCAAAGAACAGACTTATATGGTTATTACCAGTGAAGTTCGTAGAAAGAGTGTCCAACTTCATTGAACACAAAATGTAAGAAGGAAGTGGATAAAAGATTATTTAGTTTCTTCAAAGTATATTGAAAGAAGACTCTTCACTTGCCTTGCTAAGTCCTGGGGTAGACATATTGGAAGGCAGAGAGAATAGCAGCATTGTTCAATGGAGTCTCTGGACAGAAGGGACAATGAGCTTTACACAAAATTTGGAGGATGTCAGAAGTGCCTTGGAATGGGGGAGAAAGGGGTAATGAGAGAGCAGCTTCATTTCCAAGATTTTGATTTGCTCCCAGTCTACTTTCTTCTGTGTCAACAGGGATTCAGCAGGAGCATTCATGCAGGAGAGAGCAGGTGACAGGACAGCCAGCTCTGGGAGGGGGCAGTGCTGTCACGTCCCTGAGCATCATTCCATATACCACTCCTCACTGAACTCAATTTGTGGTGATGAAGTCATTTGTTAGTAAGATGTCAGTTCTTGTCTCCAATCAGGGTCTACATTGCCTATTTGTTAAAATGGTTAAAACAAAACCAAACCACCAAACTTTGTGATTCTTCCTGTGCTGTTCCTTGCATTTATTAGGAGTTCTCAACTGCCAGGCTATTTCATTATCCTTTTTTGGATAGGTCCTTTATATTTATTCCATAATGCCTGCAGAAAATATGACAACAGTTAGATTACTGGTATGCTGTAATCACTGTTAACTCACTGATTCCTGATACATTCCTATCAATCTTCATTCTTACTTTGAATTGGAAATTTTTTACTGAAGATACTTCTTCCCCCTCTCTATTTGCATGAACCCTTATTCAAATATATGCCAGGTAGGAAAAAAAGCAAGCAAGAAAAAGAATCCACCCCTCATAATCTAATTCACCTATTCTCTGCCTGCTCTAGGTCCCTTTCAATCAACAAAAGTTGTAGAAAACTCGCATGGTGACAGTTCAGCTTTCACAAGCAGAGCCTGAATGATGAATCAGTGCAGTAGGATGCAGGTTCAGTTGAAAAGCCCTTCTATTTTTAACAGACTCTTTTTTTTCTGACCATAGAGATAATGAGGAGATAAAGCCTTATCTCCTCCTTTCCTTACTTTTGCTATTTGCCCCTTCATAGTTG
Source organism: Platyrinchus mystaceus (assembly GCA_035041135.1). Classification (NCBI taxonomy): domain Eukaryota; kingdom Metazoa; phylum Chordata; class Aves; order Passeriformes; family Tyrannidae; genus Platyrinchus; species Platyrinchus mystaceus. The sequence continues at coordinate 71,346,497 of JAWWLV010000121.1, read as the reverse complement.
CTGACTGGTTATTTAAACAAAAGAAAATTTAAAAAGGAATCCTTTTTTTTTCAGACTTCCAGCTGTGTTAGCATATCTGTTTATTTACACGTTCCCAGGTCTGGTGAAGCACAATAGGATGGCTCTAAAGAGCTGAATGAGACTTGTCTCCCCTTATTAAGTGTCAGTTTATGGTTGAATGGCAGAGGAATTTATAAGCAAAGTTAGATACCCAGACCCAGGAAGGGTTATACTAAAGGGTAGGGAGTGTTCTATATATCTATATTTATATCTATATCTATCATCTATCATCTATCTGTATCATCTATATCTATATCTAGCTATAGCTATATCATCTATATCTATCTATATATCTGTTAAAGAGTTAGAGAAAACTCCTTGTTTTAATTTGGTTTCCATTTAATTTTCCTCAGGGGTTCCACTATTAACTGTTAAGTAGTATATGCAGCATGTCACCAAGCTGAAGTGTGTGAATTTCTGTATTTGTCACTTATACTAAGAAAATGGCATGGTGAGGGAGACAGTTCTCTAGCCTTTCTGACTCTTCCTCAGATTGGCAGTTATTTTTTTAGAAAGGCAGTGAGAGTTGCGGTTAACAAACTTCGTGAAAAATTCTATTCTCTAAAGTCTTTGATTAAGAGATGTTTTCATTCCTGTTCTGTAAAAGGGGAAAATGAGGGAAACCTATTCCCATCAGGGAGAGGATTTTTAACAGGCAGAATAGATTCCCCAAATTTCATTGTACAATTTATTCTTAATTTCTGTATCCCTAGAGTGAGGTTAATATTTTTGTAAGTGCCAAAAGCAACTCACTTTAGGAAGGATGCTAAGTGACAAGTAGCACTGCTACATAATATAGCAAGTACAATTAGGAGAACACTGATTTTATCCAATTATCATATTAGAGCAGTAGCCAACGAATAGAAAAGAACTTCTTACGCCATCAAAAAATTGTTCAGTCATTCAAAGACGCTTGAAACACTCCAAATGAATGCTTGTTTGTGATGAACTTAGGGCAGTGAATTTACTTACTTCTAGTAAGTAAACGTATACGTATCTATTATATTTCACATAATCTAAATCTTTGGAATACCTTCCTTTTGTAAAATGGACATTTTTCTTATAAAATGGTTGAATATTTACGCTAATTTCCTTGATGTAGGATATTTATTTCTTGCAATTACAGTGGCGTTCACTCCTGTTCAATTAAGACATCTCGTGTTTGATGCGTTTGTGTTTAATGCATTGTAAACTTTACAATTCTTTTAAATTTATATCATACTGTTGGTGGGTTTACCTCAAATCAGATCATAATCTGATCTATCTCTACATCTATATCCCTAGAGAGAACCTCAAATAGCTACCATGTGATGACTTAGCAAATTAGTGGTGAAGAAGTTACAACAAAATATGTAAACATGTGTAGACGTATTTTTTTAACTGAAAGGTGATAAAAGCTGCAGAAACATGTGCTTATTTTATCAGGTCAGATCTGTGATTCCACTTGACTTAATGCAAAGCTGAACACTTCCTTAAATGTAAAATTCTACACATCATGTACTCAGATGTTTTCTCAGAGCAGCATTCAAGGATGATGTTTTATTTAGTCAGATCTCTATGATCTATAGTAAATCTTTAAAACTTCAGTTGTTATGGCTTTGCTAATGACCTAATTAACCTCTATATTTATATAATCAAGTTTAATTTACTTAACTTTTTAAGGTTTTACTTTATAGGAGAAGAAGTCTAATGAATAGGCTACTAAGCTAAAACTAAAGCGATAGCAGTTTGCTTTTTAGCTCAGGCATATAGCCGTCAGCAATAACAGGAAAATACATTTTTTTTAGTCTATGTTGCCTATCTGTAAAATTGGAAGAATACTTCTCTTTCTTTCATGGCTGTCATAAGAAATAAAATTCATTAATGGCTATGAGGCATTCAGATATCAGGATGAGAAACATATGGATGCACACACAGGAGTAAACCGAACAGTGACAGAAGATGGGTCTGAATACAGGAGCTTACTCATCTCCATGAACACTGAACCATTTAGTTCTTTTTTTTTTTAAGGCACAGCTCACAAGTTAGAAAGAGGGGAGTACCATTTCCAATTATGAGGTTGCACCTCTTCATTATTTGAAATATAGAGAGTTTAATAATACAGACCTTGGCTTGGCTACCCAAAGTCAAATGGACAAGAGACAGAGAAAGACATGAAGCCTATTAGTCCTGAGATGCACTGTTTTCTCTGTGCCAGTAGGACTTAGCTGATGAGTATATTTCCCAGTGATAAAACCAGATTTGCATACCACAATAAATGGTGCATCACTGTTTTATGTGAGCAGATTTGAGGAAGGAAACAGTTCCCACTCCATGATAATCATTTTTTTGAAAGCTCTCTGCTCTGCACTGTGCAGATGCGCAGAATACAAAGGACTTTCCAATTTTCCTTTATTTTTCAACTGAAAGATAAAGAACAAGATGCCATACTGGCTGCCTCTGCTCTCAAAAATGTTTTCAAGAGAACCACTTAAAACCATTGTCTGAATTCAGCAGGCCAATTATATCTTAGTTTATCAGCTCCTGCTACCACAACACACTTCAATTGCACTGACTCTATATCATATTCCACTATAACAAACTCTATTTGGACAGAATGGAGTTACCCAAGTACTTGGCCAGTTGAGTTCTTAAGTTAAGAAGAACTAAAGTTTTTTCAGTTTTCTTAATTTTGTCATGGTCTTACCTGAGCACTGCTCTTGCAAGCTGTTCCACCCAAGTGAGCCCACGCAGCTACAAACAGCTCCATCTGAGCTGCAGATAGCTGCCCCCACGGCAGAGTTTGGGTTTATGTTTAATGTTCAATTTTGAAAGATTTGTACTGTTTATGCTGATTCTGATTATGTTTGTGCCTAACTCTACTTTCTAGGTGGCAATTCACTTTTTGCTTATGCATTATTTCCAGAGCCAAAACCAGTCTGTAATAGAGCTTCCCTTGGCAAAATGCTCTGTTTCTGTATCAAGCTTCTTCCCTCCCAGCTGTGTGCTTATGCTTTGGTTTTGTTTCTGTGAAAGTGCCTAGCGACCTGTGGAAGACAGGCACCATCTGAGTTAAGTAATAATCTCATTATTATTAAACTCTTTCACTGATGATTATATATTTCTGATTTTGTAACATATGCTCTCCTGCTGTCCATCCTCTGCAGGGCTCCTTTATTTAGTGTTTATTACACCCCATGTTTATTACAGAACAGTCTTGTTTCTAATACATTGCCTTGCTGGATATTTCCACCTTGATACATTTCCTTCTTTCCCTCTTTTTTGTTAACATTTTCCTTTCTCTTTAATGTTAAATTAATGTGTAAATCTTTGCAGAGACAAAAAATTTATTTTAATATCTTGTCTTTCACTTAGGTGAGCATTTTTTAGTATAACTACTGTAATATCTTTTACACAGCTTGCTTCACTTCACAGATCACAGAATCACAGTGTCACTGACAAAGGATCACCTAATCCTCCTCTGCTCAAAATAATGTCACCTACAGCAGGGTGTTCAAGGCTGGGTCCAGTCAAAGTTTGATGATCTTTAAGGACAGAGGCTCCCCAACCTCTCTGGGCAACCTCTGTGAGCATTTGATCATCTTCAAAGTGTGTGTAAATGGAATTTCCAATATTTCCACTTGTGCCCATTGCTTCCCATGCTTTTGCTGAGCATGGGAAGCACTGAGAATAGTGTGGCTCTGTCTTGTCTTCTCCCCATCAAATGTTTATTATACTCCTTGATCAGATTCCCCCTGAGCCTTCTCTTCTTCAGGCTAAACAGTTACAGCTCTCTCAGCCTGTTCTTATATAGCAGATGCTCTAATCCCTTAATCATCTACATAGCCCATTGCTGAACTCAGTCCAGCATGTCTCTCTTGTTCTGGAAACCCCAGAACTGGATCCATTACTCCAGAACCTCTTCCCAGTGCAGCTCAAGATACTGTTGCCCCTCTTTGTCACAAAGGCATATTGACTCATGTTCAGTTTGATGTCCACCAGGACTCTCATCTCCTTCACTGCCAAGGTTGTTTCCAGCTAGGCAGCCCCCAGCATGTGCTGGTGCATGGAATTGTTCCTTCCCAGGTGCAGAACTTGTCACTTCTCTTTGCTGAACTTAGAGTATGCCTTTCAGCCCATTGCCCCAGCCCATCCAGGTCCCACTGAATGGCAATGTAACTATCTGATCTATAAATCACTTCTCACAGTTTTGCACTTGAGCAAAGAAAACGCTTTTGTAACACTTTCTTCTCTGAAATTAGTATTTACAAAGCCTCTCATTTCTCTC
>JAWWLV010000121.1:71221785-71330716 GCA_035041135.1 Platyrinchus mystaceus | reverse complement strand
CCGGCTCCCGCTGCCCTGGAGCGCCCCCGCGCGCAGCCGCCGGTGCCGCCCGCCCGCCCGCGGGGAGGGCGGCGGGGCAGGTGCGCGGCGGCTGCGGCGGCGTGAGCCAGCGCCGGGGCCGTGTCTGCCCGCCGCCGCCCCTCCTCGCTGGCTGCTGCTGCTGCCGCCGCCGCCTTCCCGCCGGGAGCACCGGTTGCCTCTGCCACCTCAGCTCGCTTTCTCCTCCTTCTCCTCCGTTCCGTCCTCCCAGTGGCTCGGGAAGGCAAAGCCCCCCCGCCGGGGGTGCCCGTCGGTGGGTGCGTGTCCCCCCAGCCCCCGCGCTCGCCTCCCCATCGCGGCAGCCGCCGGCGCAGCCCCGCTCAGCCCGGCCACCATGGCGTGCGGGAGGTAAGCGAGCTCCCTTCACCTCCCCCTTCGCGGGTCTCGCCCTCCCGCCGGCGCCACACCTGCCGGGGCGCCGGCGGGCGGCCGCGGGGAGGGGGCGGCCGGCAGGTTTCTCCGGTGCCGGAGGAAAAGTTGGGCTGGGCGGAGGCGGAGCGGCGCCGCATTGTTGTGTGTGCGGGCGCGGGTGTTGCCTGCGGGCGGCGGCGGGGCGGGTGTACTTCCGGGTTCGCACCTTTCTCCCTTCGCCGCCGCGCCCCCTCCTCCGCCGACCGCGCTGCCCCCGAGCCCGCCCGGCCCGCCCCCGCCCGGCAGCGCCCAAGCCGCCGGGACGGGGGGAAGGGGGCGCCGGGCCGCACCGCACCTTAGACGCGAATGACGACGGCAGCCGCGGTGGAGGAATGGTGAAGGGACGAAGGCTCCCCCCGCGCCCAGTGGGGCGCGGGGCGCAGCGCCCCGCTGAGAGCCGGCGGCGGCCGGGGCCGAGGGACCGGCTGCGGGGATGGTGCGGCAGCCCGACGCCAGGGGGCGGCCCGCGCCCCGCCGACAGCCGCCGCCGGATGGCGGTGACCGCCCGGCGAGCCGCCGCGGCCGGGAGGGGCGGGCGAGGAGCGGCGCGGGGCGCCCGCGGCCCGGCGGAAGGGAAGGCCGGGCGAGGAGAGCGGACGGACGGCGGGACAGGAGCCGCCGGGCGGCGCGTCCGCCCCGAGGCGGCCGGGGAGCGGAGGATGGGGCGGCGACGGCGCGCCCCGGAGGGCGCGGGGCTCGGCCGCCCGGCGGTAACACCGGCGGGGCGGGCGGGGGCCGCGTGTCACGCGCGGCGCCGTGTGCGCGGTGCGGGGGGTTTACCGCGAGTGGCGGGGGGGCCGCCATCTTGGATGGCTCCCGCCGCGCCGCGGGGTCGCGGCCGGGCGCTGCCCGCGCCCGCCGGGGCTGCGGGGACAGCGGCGGGGACCGGCGCCGGAGCGCGGCCCCGCCGTGCCGAGGGCGGGCGGGCTGGCTCTCCGGGAGACTGCGACACGGAGCCCCGCGGCTGGTTCTCGGGTGTCGGGCACGGTGCGGGACGCAGCGCGGGGGAGAACAAATAAAGTGCCGACGTGCCTCCAACACGCTTCGTTCCTCCGTGTCCGGTTGCGTGCCCGGGGGGAGCGGCGGCGGGGTCCGTTTGGGCGCTCGCCGTCCCGGTGCGGGCACGGCGGCGGCATCCCCCGGCTCCGCGCTCTAAGGGGAGCGACCATATCTGACCGCCGGCAGCTCCATGCGGCTGTGGTATTACTGAGCAAACCATACAGCGGGTCAGATAACCGCCTAGCGAATGACTAAATTAATCTAAAAATAAGGAAGCAGCAGTAACGCACGCAAATGTTTTGCCCAAGCTGCCACAAAAAATATTAAACTGGCGTATCTAAATAAATTTGAAAACTCTGGGTTAATTTTCATTTAGCTTTAACACGAGGGAATTATCCATTATAATCTGATAAACATATTACCTAAAGAGATTTGATTCACTACTTGTTTCTCTCTTACTAGTTCTTAGCTTGTTAGTGATGGTGAGTAAATGATGTATGATGATCTTGTAGTGATGGGGCAAAACAGTAGTGCACGCTACAGCAATTTGTTTACAGACTTGACACTTTTTCCTTATGTAACTGGGTATTGGTGTTCTTTTTAAATAGGCCATACGCAGGGCTGAGGGTTTTTTCCCCATCTAATAACCTGTTTTAGAATTTCACGTCTTGCATGGAAACAGTAATTGCAAGTACAGAGAAGTGCCCTGTCATGAATATGTCATCAGATACTAAGAAAATAATTATAGCTAAATTTGGTCATAGTTCATTTAAATATAGTTGTGTATAGTTTTAGTGGTGTCTGGATATAACGTACTGAAATGCAATAGTGCATGTTTACTTGTTAGATTGATACTTGTATGCTTTGCTTTGCAAAACTACAGATTATTTACTTTTTAAAACAAAAAAAGTTAATGCTTCAGAGGAGATAATAACTGAAAAAATTGTTTGGAAAATTACTTATAAGATATGCAGCTAAGCTATAGTTGTTTAGAGAATGATGATTTTTTTTTTCTCGGTATAGATTAGTAAGAATCAATATTGAATTAAATTATGACCTTAATTATTAATATGCCAGGAAGTCAAGTTTCCTATGCCGTAGTCAAATGAGTCGTGTAGGTAATGGCAAAAATAGTGATTATGGGTGATGTTTGTCCCAGGCAGTAGTTACAAAAATGCAGCTGTACTACATAGTCTGCCTGTGTGTTTGTGACAAAAATAACTGTCTTCCACTCTGATTATTTTAAAATATATTCTCTAAAGGGCATGTGCTGCTGTCTCAGTTTTATCAAAACTTTCTTTTTTTAATCTCAAAATGTATGAGCTGTTGTGTGCTGAGAATTTCATGGGAGGGAAAATGGTGATAAGTAAATGAAGAAGGAAAACCCAAACGCTCTCCCTCCTAGGCCTGAACAGATGCAGTCTAGGCCATTCGCAGGATGCAGTTGTAGGTCACAGACGGCGTTTCACGTTGCATCCCCAAGCACAGAAGCGAATTTTGAAGCCCCGGCCATTAAACCATTTGTTCCTCTTCTTTCTCTGTTTCGTACCTCCGTGGCAGCGTTTTGTTTGACTTGCAGCCGAAGCCCGCGGTGCGCAGCGCGATCCTGGGGCGGCCGGGCGAGGCACCACGCGTCGCTCCGAGCAGGGGCTGGGGCGGGAGGCAGTTTCCAAAGGAACCATTTTCCCCTCGGCGGGGAGCCGCGCCGCCGGGCGAAGCTCGGCAGGGTGGTCGTGCGGCCCGAGGGGTCCCGGCCATGCAGCGCCGTGACCTGCGGGGCGCCCGGGGCCGGCGGGCGCGGCCCCTTCTCCGGCGGCGCGGCGCTGTCCGCGGTGCTGAACCCCGCGGCCATGTTATTGCCGGCCGAGCCCCGACCGCCGTCCTGTCCCGTCCTGTGTCCGCCTGGGCGGCTCCCGGGTGCTTCAGCGCAGGGAGATCACGGCAGGGGAGTGCTCTCACCCACAGCCTTTATGTAATACGCCGTATCGCTCTGGTATCGAATGCTGCCAGCAAAATCAATGGCAAATACTACAGGGCTTTCTCCTTCAGAACACGAGCCCTTCCACCACCACAGATTTTTTTTGCAGCGAACTTGGAAGTGTAACGTTACCTACATGAAATGGAAGTGCAACTGAAACCAGCAACTAGACAGGAACTTGGCGTTTGCTGTTTTTAAGCACAGGTTCAGTTTATGGAAGGACATTCTGAAAGCGAGTATCAAAACAGCATGTCATCAGTGAGAATGAAATAATAACCACTCGTGGTGCAGGGAAAGTTCAGGAAAAAAGTAGATATCCATTAGCAGCAATGCAAACACAGGCATGAGGTTTTCTCCTTTCTTCATGTCTTTAAGAATAAACAGTTAAATTTAGAAAGGTGTGCAGTCTAGTAGATTATTTTTTCTAAATTCACATTAATGTGCTTCAGCCTCTCTAGTACATAAAAAAATTAAAAGGCCTTTTTGTCATTGGAGAGACAAATGTTCATTTTCTGTAATTGCACACTGGGTGTTCTGAAGGCAGTTGCAAAATAAAAAGCAAATATGCTCCTCTGGTGTGATGAGTAGAGGCTAAAAAAATAAAAGAAGGCAAAACCAACATGACGTGTTTTGTGTGGGAGGATAACAATTTTAAAAATATACATTCTGCTTCTAAAAATAGAATGAATTGATATGCAGGGTCTTCAAATTAAAGGTCAGAGGTGACAAACCAGGACAAAGGTCATGCAGCTCATTTTCAAGCAATCAGTTTCTAGTTTTATTCATGGTTGAACAAAAGCTTAATTATACAGAAAAGTGAGGACTGTAATATTTAACTAGTCAATTTTAACAGGGAAAGGTAGTTTTACAAAATTCTCTATTTTTTTGAATGTACCTCAATTATGGAATTATTTGTGCTACTGTTACTGATACAAAAATGGGTCTGTCTTAAATTTAAGCATTAAAATGCATTTCTTAAATTAGCATTTAAAAATCTGCAATCTGTATTTAGTGTTAGTACTTGAGAAATAAGAGGAGTGTGTAACTATTTTCTGCTTTGTCAGTGATTTTAGTAAAAAAAAAAAAAATCATTATCCTGATCATCCATGCTGTTATTTCAATAAAGTTAAACTGCAGGTCCATGCATTTTGGCTTTTGTGCACATACTTATTATTTCTAGCAAACCACTTCCCCCAAATCCCATTTCCAGTCTGCAGCATTATGTGTGTCAATGTGCAGTAATTATACAGACCTAAAACCTGACTGTTGAGCTAGTATGTGTATGTGATTATCATTTTATTATGTGCAGTGTCTAAAATTCAGGGGTTTTAACAATTTGAGCAGATTGGTTGAATGTTTATATTAATTATATCACATTTAGACTAAACCAGGCTTTTATAAATATTCTAAAGGTATGTAACAAATATTCTATAAGTAACATTTGATACATACTTAGACCACATGCAGTAATGCAACACTCAAGGCTAACTCCAGAAATTCCACTGTTAAAATTTGTGCACTCACTAATAATTTTGTATCACACATTAGGTTTCTGCTTTTCTTTCAGATACTGTATCTCCTGTACTTAATTCAGCTACTGATATGTGTATTGATTTTGAAGGTTTTCATCTTTTATTTTAGAGATTGTGAAATTTTAGTTATGTATCACTGATGTTGCTGTTAACTGTTTTTTTCCTGGTTTAAATTAATGACCTGTTTGCACTAAAGTTTATAAAAAATGACCATTGCATTACTTTATTTGTTTGGTTGTTTTAAACAGTGACTGTCAGAAGGCATGACATTCAGGACTGATGCCCACTCCAATTGAAATGAGAAAGATGTGCCCTGTACTATCCATCCTTCTAGGAAAGTGAATATTGGTGTTTAAAATACAGACACTTATCTGCAGTTTAACTTCTATAATGTTTGATTATTTTAATAGACAATATCCATATCAATATTTGATAAGCATGTTAGAAACTACAAATGATGAAAACCTCCATCTTTATTAGTGCTCTCAATAATTCAGTGACAAAAAAATCCCAACCAAAGTAATAATTCAGTGACAAAAAAATCCCAACCAAAATGAAGAAAGAAGATTCTGTGTTTTGTAGGTAAATAGCACATGCAAATAAAACAAAAATTCAGTGCAAAAGGAAAAGATACGTGAAAGGTGTGTAAATTCCATCAGAACAAGTATTAATGTAAAACGTCTCAGAAAGGAGGTCTGAACAAACCAGTTAAGTTGTTATAAAAGCAAATAAAAATTATATAATAATATATTTTTTAAAATAAAACTTGTAGTGCCATCACTTTTGAGGGGATGATGTAACATCTCTGTATTGAATGTGAACAATATACATTCAATTTAGTTGTAACCAGGATGATTGGAAAAAAACACACATTTTTCTTTGAAGATTTAAGTATTTAATTCAGCTTGTCATAATGTCTCTTTCTTAATTTGGCCTTTGACATGTATCTTTTCAGCACTTCATTTGGCATTGTTTTGCTTGCAAGCAGTTATCAAGGGGGGAAATAAACCTTATTCTCTATATCTAGTTTCTCACAGGAATAAGCAATTACAAAATGAATCAATGATCAAGTTCTGAAAAATATTTTGATCTATCTATGAGTCGAGAATTGTGGCTTTTAAATTTTTTCCTCACAAGGTACTGATACTAATTTGTACAAAAATGCAAAGAAAAATCCATCTGAAAACATATAATGAGATCACAAGGTAGTTTTTTGTTTCATTTGCTGTATAGCAAATCAGTGTGTGGCAATTTCAACAAGCACTTGCTAACAGTAAACTAGGAACAAAATATTTTAAATACAAAGGAAGTAGAAGAACAGTAATCAAGGATAATATGTTTCTTTTTTGAATTGTGTATTTAAAATAATTCATCTTTGAATCACAAAATATTGTTTGAAATATTTGTTTTGCATTACTTTTTAATTAGTTATGATAGTTGTTTAATATATATATATTCAAATGCAGACTGTAAGAAATTACAGATTTTACTAAATCAAATACACTAAATATGAGAATTATACATAAGTAATTTTAGTCCTTAAAACAAAAATATCCTTGTTCAGCATTTTCATTTAGTATGTATTATTAAATTTTTAAACTACATAGATCCTAAATAGTTTTTAATGCTAAAGCAATTGTCACTATAATAATAGCATTTAATTTTGAGGAGAAACTCTGACCCTATAGTTGTCAGGCTTTCATTAGCTAACATTCGGATATGGTGGAGTTTATTACTCCTTTTTATTGCCCAAAAGAATCAGATTCATAACAGTGGTGGAAGCACATTTTACCTTTCTTTGTTATCTTCTCACTGTAGTCAAACGACATTTTACACAGTTAAAAGGTGTACATAACTGGATGTTTGGTCTACAAAAATGTGTACTTCATTTCTTAAAAACTAAGATATGCATAAACTCTTTTTATATAGGGAAAAAATCATACCTGGGCTATTACCTAGCTGTTTTATTTACTTGAAGCTGTAATTACCTTCCTTCAATTCAGTGACAAAAGTGGGTAAACTTAGCAAAGAAAGACTAAATTTTAATTTGCTAGTTGTTCGATTTTCTTAAGTTAGCATTATTTAAATATTTTGTCATATCACAGACACTTGCTTTCATCTTCACTTGCTAGAAAAATAATGATATAAAACCAGAAGTATGGAAGAACAGCAAAGTAGATTAAGAAGAAAATTGTGAGAGCTTTCAACTTTTTCCTCCTGTAATTATATAAGGACATTGATACTTGAGTATACATTTTCAGGAAATCTTAATTTTTCTTATTTATGCATTTCAAACTAACTATATTTTACTGAATTAAATGAAAAGGGGAAAAAAGAGTTTATACAATAAAACCATCTCAGGAAGACATCCATTATTTAGAACTGCACGTTGAGGAATACATGTAAAACAAGTTAATTCACAGTGTAAGACTACACTCAGTTGTGGTGTTTTAAATCAAAATATTGTGTGTGTAGTGCTTCTACCAGCAGTCAAGAACTGTAAATCAGAGTAAGATTAATTTTATCTGACTAGCATGTGTACATGTGTGTATATTTTTTAAAAGCTGTTTTATGCTCTATACTTGGGTTCTGTACACAGAGTTTTAAAATTTTGTGTATACACTTTGCAGCATTCATCCATTTAAGTCTTCACTGCTGATGAGTTAACGAAAAGAGATCCTTTTAACATTAGAATGTTTTCCCCTATTCCTTTGCATCACTATCTTACTTGTTTGGTATAAAATAAAGGTGGGGGTTGTTTTCTAGTTTTCCTGCACTCTGATCATACTTACTAGCATTCCTTAAAAAAATACTGTTGGCTTTACTCTGTGGAAGAAATCACTCCCCTGTCTACCCCTGACTGTGAAAGAAACAGGTTTAACAGCTGAATTTTTTTTTCAACTTACTTTTGGAGGAAAACATATAACTGACTTAAATGAAGTAACTATATATGCCTGCCTTACTTTCTTCCAAGCAAATTGTATTTCTAAATCCTTTGGCAGCAAACTTACTTAAGCTAATGAATTCAAAACTATCCATAGCTAAGAGAATTCTTTTAAAATATATACAAACTTACTGTTATTTTTTACTGACCAATAAGTTGTCAAAAAATACATAAGCTGTTAAGTAAGCTGAATTACAGAATGTGCTCCCTGTAACAGAAGGTTATTACCTTTGTTGGGTGTTTGTCAGTGTGCCTTTAACTGATACTACACTTTTCATTGTATTTCCTATCCAGAAATATTTCCATATGGTGTTCTGTTGCATTATTTTTGTGCCTACTGTTACAGTATTCTTCCACGTGCTGTGAATGCCTAGTTAAAATAAGGGTTGCTTTCAAAGGAAGAGACTTTTTCTCTAAAAACACCTTGCTGTCTAGTGCAAAATTCCTAAACAGCATTTATTTACTTATTTGCAGTTACGAAGTTCATGTAAATGCCGAGATAGTTACAGAACTAAAATGCCAGAATATTTTTGTGGTTTGTACAGCATAAGGAGGCACAGGAGAGAGTTCACCATGAGCTATTTCAGAGCTCAAACGTGATTCTATTTAAATGGAATTTATCTCTTTCAGTAGGATGCAGCAAAATACATGCCAAAATAGTTTTTCGTTTAAATTATCTGTTTAAATGAGTTCACAGAATTGAAATGCCCAGGCTTTTCTACACTAATATCCTTTAAGCCAAGTTTTGGGCACTGTATCAGGAAGCTTTTTGTAATAACTATAAAAAAAATACTTATTTTTAATCCCTTCATAAACTGAAGCAGGCTACGTGCCAAAGCCAAGAACGGATCCTTTACTCTATGCTTGCATATTTCATTATGTTGCATAAATAATGCAAGTAAATCTGAAAGACACAAAAGCCACATAGCCACAGGTTGGCAGAACAAAGAAACAGATACAAGAGATTGGGCTTCAGTGCCTGAAGGTGTAAAAGCTGAGCTAGGTTTAATACGTGGCAGAAGTCCACACAATTTCAGTGGAAAACTTAGTTACTACATAAAAGAGGAACAGAATCAGCTTGCCAGTGTTGATGCACTGAAAAGAAAGATTCTACTACCCTGTTTTCTGCTTTCTGGTGTTGGAAACGATTGAGGATTACTGACTGTAGGGGAAAAGAAGTTAGAGAGAAATTTGGTTTTCATTTGACTTTGGTCATTCTTGTTCCTACTTTGCTCAGTCCTAGTAGGTTATCTGATTTTTATTTTTTTTTTTTTAAGTAAGAGAGCAGGATAACTGACTGGACTGTGCTCTTAAATTGGAAAGAAGACAAAACTCAGATTTCTCAGAGTAGAGAACTGGGCTTATATCTAGACAGGTTGATAATTGTTTTTGGTGGGGTTTAGTTAAGATAGATTATTCAAATAGACAATAGAGGGTGACAAGGGGACAGGCTTATGGCAGGTGAGTTTGTGCATGCTCTTATCTACCCATCTTTCATTTGGTAAACAAACCGGGCAGTGTAAGTAACAAACTTACTGCAAAACCAAGGTATTTTTCTTCATGCTTCCTGCCATCTGCAGTGCTTTTTTTCTGCATTATATTTTGATTAGCATTCTGAGAAATTAACCAGGCCTTTCTCAACTAGACCAAAGGTACATCTTCCATGAAGTTTCAGTCGAGTCACACATCTGTATTTATATGACTGACTGGTTTTGTACAGATTAAGACCTAGAATTTAATACCATTACACACTATGCAGTTTTACCACTGACATAATTGAAAGCATTTTTCTGTTGATATTCATAAATTGGCACTGAGTTACAATTTAGACAATGAAAGAATCCTGTAGAATTATTTTATTGGGGTTTTTTTCCTTAATCATACACAAGGTATGACTTCATTGCTTATTATGTACAATTTAAGCATAGTAAAGACAAGTCACTAGTTCTTAGGTTACCTATTGCAATTAATTATTAGAAAGAAAACAAAGACCTTCAAATATTCTGCAAATCTCTGTTTTTTCCCTCTGTTGTCATCAACTGCATTGCTTTCATAAGAGACCAATGAAAGGGGCAATGCCTTTACTGGTGCTAGGAAAAAAAAAAGCAGTGGCTGATTTTTTATCTTATGCCTTGGTTATCTCATTGTGGTTTTGATGAGCTAGGTAAGTCGCAAAGAGTAAGTTTATAAGTCACTTCATAGAGTCAATGCCCTGGCATTCTTGGCCTCCTAATGAGCTGTTAAACTGGAGAAGAGGTAAATAAATATGGTACTCTGGTACAATGTACACGGTACTGACTCCAGCTCTCTGATTTTAGGTTCCTCAGAAGACGATGAGGTCATTCAAGAAGGTCTCCTCATGCTCAGGTCAGTCTTCTCTGGCATCTTACATGGCTGACTGTAAAACTGAGGTACTGCAGCACTTCTGTCCCGCTGACTCTGACGAACCTAAGTATTGGGTGGGAGGGGGAAGACTCGTTAATTTCGTGCACAGGCTCCAGAGTTCTTTGATGCAGTTTGAGGGTTCTGCTTCTGCAAGACAAATAAACAATTACGTAAGGAAAGTTTACTTAACAGTAACCCCACCTCAGACACTTGTCGCAAGTTGTGGGAGCCCACAGGTTTGTATGAGGGCTGCAGGACCACCACGGCAGCAGAGGTACCAGTGGGCGCACACGTCTCAGTCGCTAACATACCTACTCCTCGCGTTACTGTCGTGCCGCTGTCACGGTACCGCCACGCAGTCCCCTCCTATCGCGACGCCTCAGCATTCCCGCCCACCTGCCCTTTCAGGCCCACTGCTTTTCCAGCCCGCTTGTCCAGCCCCCCTGTTCAGCCCCCAGCCCTGGCACGCCGTGGCCGCCCGGGCCGGCGCATGCTCGGGCGGGGGCTTCCCGCGGAGGGCGCTGCGCTCCCGAGGGATACGCGCGTCCCGCCTCCCGCACGGCGCCGGGAGACAGATAGCCTGGGGCGGGCGATGGCAGGGTCGGGAGTTGCCTGTGTGCTACGGTGGGAAGAGCTGCCCTTGTCACTGCCGGGCTGGCGCAGTTGCCCGTCGGGGAGGATGCGCTCCCCGCTGCGGTGCGCACACCAAGTCCCCGTGCGGCTGTCAGAGGGGAGGAGAGGGGCTGCCGCGAAAGCGCCCGGGGCACAAACCCGCCCGCTCGTGGCCCTGCGCCCACCTCCCGGGAGGCGAAGCGGTGAGAGCGGGCCGTGCGGCCGGTTCCTCCGCGAGGGCCGGTCCTCCCTGCGGGGCGTTAGCCCTGTCAGACGGTCTGCCGCGACGACTGGCCAGAGCCTCCTTAAATCCGCCGGGGAAGCGGCCGCTATCAGTTGCAAATCCGCAGCTGAGAGACGGTTAATGTACGTGAGACCACATCCTGTATCCGAGCGCTCCGAGTCCCTACCGCGTCCTCCTGCCCGCGGATCATGCGCGGGATCACAGCAATTCCCAATATTTTGTAAGTCCCCCCAGCAGACCGCCGGGATTGCCAGCAGTGATCCACGGACGGCAGGGCGGACCTGCGAGACGCAGCCGCCGCTGTTTCGTTTCAACAAAAAATGCTCATAAAGCTCGTGTTTGAAACGGCGCTCCAGCCGTCAGTTCGAGCAGCGCCGCCTGCGAAAAGCGGCGCGATCCCTCGTCGAGGGCCGCCCGTAAGGGAGCAGAGACGGGATCCGGGCAGCCGTTCTCGCCCGCCTTAGGTGTGAAGAGCGCCAAGGAACTGCGGGCGAAGGGACAGAGCCGCCTGCTGCGCTCTGGAACAGCATTTCCCTAAAACAGCTGAGCGGTGCGAAGGGCGCCGCTATAAAACCCGTAACTTCACATCCCGCGGTCGCACGTCGAGGAAATCCCGTCCCTGGTAGACCTGAGCCGTGGGCAGCGCGCAGTTGAGTCGGCGCTGTCCTTTGTTAAAAAAAAAAAAAAAAAAGGAAAGAAAAAAAACCCACAAAAACAAACCACCACGTTTTCTAATAATAATCTTCAGGAATAATACGGAGGGCAATAAACCCGGCCAGGGTAAGGCGGGAAGCTGGCGGTGTTTGTAGCACGTCCGACCCTGCTCTCCCTAAGGCGCGGGAAGGCACGCCGCAACATCCCCGCTGGGAAAGAGCCGCATTTTCTGGAAGTGTTAAACAAAAGCCCAGGGGCAAAGCCCGGCGCTATGGGAGGCTTACGGGTACAGACCCGCCGCTTCTGGGGCGCTGACGGAGCGCGGCCGCTGGACACCCGAGCCCCCGCGCCGGTGGGCGCCCGGCTTTCACCCTCCAGGGCGCCCCGGCGGGCGAGGAGCAGGGGAAGCGGCTTGCCCTCCCTGCCCTCCCCCCCGAGCGGCACAGCCGCTGCCGGCATGGAAGCCTGCCGGGCCTCTGGCAACCCCCGCCCTCGCCCGGGCGCCGCACGTCGGCGGAAAGGGAAGGCGGCTTTGGCGCCCACACTGTAGGTGAGAGGGTTTTGGCGGGAACAGCTCCGCACCGGCACGGAGTCCTGGCCATGGGGAGCGGCGGGAAAGGCGCCCCTCGGCCTCCGCGCCAGGAAGAGCCGGTTTCGATAGAAACCGTGTAAGAAACAAGACGGGCGTGTAAGAAACCGTGTAAGAAAAACTCCGTCCAACATCGGCGGGGCGGCGCCGAGCAGCCAAGCCCGGGCAGTGAAGGAGAGGGGGGCAGGGGCGTCCCGGCGCCGTCCCTGCTCCTCCTGCCTGCCCGTCGGCGAGGAGCGCTGGCCGCGCTTTGAAATGGGAAGTGGTGGCAGCATCCCGAGTTCTTCTTTCAAGTGTAAATCACGCGTTTCGTTTCAAATGCACGCAGCTCCATAGTTTGTTTGGATTTTTGTGGGGTTTTTTCTCTTTTTTTCCTTTATTTTCTTTTGGGGTTTTTTTTTTGGTGTGTTTTTGTGGGGTTTTTTTTGAGGGGAATGTTTTTCTTTCTTTGAGGGGGTGGGAGCGGTTGTTAGGGTTAGAAAGACAATTATTCCAGCTTCCTATAATTGTTTTTACCAAAATTACTATCTATTTAGCGAAATGTAAGGATAGAAATATTAATAGGTCAACTGTTACCATTAGGCTAATTTTTCCACGAACTAGCTAATTTTGTAGGTTTTTTCCCTATTTGTCCTCTTTTCTCCTCTTCTTTGGGAATGAATATTGTAAGGATGTTAGTGGCTTGGGTTTTTTTTTAAGTTTTCCCCCCTTTTTTTTTTTCTTCTTTTTCCCGGAGAGTTCTCAGCTGGCAACAGCTCTCTACCTTCCACAAAACTTGAAAGGCTGATGTCCCTTGCAGGAAATGAATGAGTCGATAACATCTGACACCAGTGACCAGTCCAGTGACCCCAACCTTAATTCCACTAATACTGGAGGCCTGAAAATCTCAGTAAAGACCCATTGCAAATCCCACCCCCCTCCAGTTTACAAAATCTGCACTTACTTTGCAACGTATGAAATAATTTGCAATCAACACATTTACATTCTTTTATGTAGTTTTGTAGTCTTTAGTCATCGAAGAACACATTATACTGATTTTTTTCACTGAAATTTGCTAATAAGACGCTTTGTCCATTTAATGAACTCCACCAACTCGTTTGTGTCTGTTTAACCAATATTCTAACCTCTAAGGATTTTTTATACCAAATGTCGTTAAAATAAATCAATCTATAAAAATAAATTCTTTTAAAACGGTATTGAAGGGGATATTTTCCGTCTTTTCAAAGGGAAGGGCAAAGAGATCTGGTATTTTATAAACGTGCCCTTGTGCCACAAGAAATGTACTTACATTTCAAATAAGTGGTGTAAACATTGTTTTCTTCCGGTAACCTTAATTTCATAGCTGGAGTTTCACGTGTGTTAAAATCTTGTACATTTATATATTGGATACCGTCCCGGTCATAAGATCCAAGCCTATAAAATTACTGATTTAATATTGTAAAATAATCGCTATTGTAAGGGGGGAAGGGAGGTTATAAGCCAAAAGCAGTGGTATGTTGCACGAATGCGTAAGGCAGGTCAGTGTAGGAAGTCGACCTCACTGTTGAAATAACCTATAGGAAATTTACGGTTGACGACTGCAAAGGAATTTCAGGATTTAAAGCTTCTGCTCCACTTGCCAGGCTGCTTGTATTTGTACACTCTTGCCCCCCCTCACTCCTTTCTTGCAAATGCTGACACGGAGCCTCCACCTTGGTGTTTCACACAGAAATGAGGCGCTGGGGGGGGAATTGACGCTTTCCTGAAAGGCAACAAAAGGAGTAAACAGGCCCACGGGGGCAAAGACGTTCCCCTTAATTGGGCAGACTGATCGACGCCACTTCCCAAACAACAGCAAGTGCTTTGCAAATGCATAAGCCCCTTGCATTCAGGTTCTGCACGGATCGGTTTGTTGCTTTGGCTTTTGTTTGTGTGTCCTTGGGATAAGACAGAATGCCGGGGGGAGAGGGAGGGGGCTAATAAGAAAGTCATTGAGCCCAGGTTTTAAATAGGTATGGGCAACGTTTTTAACATATATATAATACTGGATGTAAAGCAAGGTTATATGCGAGTAGGTGGTGATCAGGACAGAATACATTCATCTGTACCTTTACACTAACGGAGATGAACAGATGGAAAATAAAACGAATTCTCACCTAATTAGTCTGTTTATTCTGACGTCTATAAAATATTTTAAGAGCATTTGAGGGTGAATACAGCAACGGGAAAGGCTAGAGGGCAGGATAGCTGTGTACCTGTGAGCGCGGAAGGGGAGTGCCTTTGCAAAGGGGCTGTGACCAAGCCCTTCACACATCACACACTTCTTTTCCGAATTGGATCCCCTCTCCCGCTGGCAGTGAAGACTTAAAACAGCAGTCCCTGGTCAGCGTTATGCCTCCCCTCTTTGTCTTCTTCCTCCAAGGGTTTTTTGGGTTTGTTTTTTTTTCCGCCCTCCTCTTCTCCAGTAAATCCTTTTCTCTGACAGTCCTCTCCTAACTGCTGATCGAGGTTCACTCCAATTCTCGGCTTGAAAACTGGTCTCTTATTTAGGAAGTCATTAATCACATCCCCTCCCCCGGAAAGAGATGGCGGAGAAACCTGTGAAGTACAATTCCTCGCCCCATCCCCCCTTCAGAAATGTTTTGAAACGCTAAACCTCCGCACATTCTGGGCCATATTAAGGTGATATCGCGTTTCCGGCGCGCTTTTAATTTGAATGCGAAATTAGTAACGATCCGGTTATACATCTGCCCACGTTTTGCGCCGAGGGTGACACAGATGCGTCCCGGCGTACCCCGCCCGCGTCTGTACACACGTGTGTCCCTCATCCGCGAGCATCTCGCCTTCGTATGCGTACGCGGACCCCGCCTGCAGTGGGCACAGATACCCCCATAATCTCCTCTGCACGGCCGTCCCTGCATGTAGCTGCTGTTCAATGGGCTGCATCTAGAAACACATGGATCTTCCTATGGATATGTGCATGCACGGGGGGGGGGAGGGGGGGGGCAGAAACTCCAGAATAATACGTCATCTCTATTTCCCGTAAAGAAGCGTGCAGATTAGCTGTCCGAAAAGGAAGGAGGAAAAAAAAAACCCGCCGTGTTGAAAATTTCTTGTTCATTCATAAATTATTTTGGTGTGTCAAGCTAGCTGAAATGGCGATTGGCTGCTCCTGCCTCCTGCCAACCCCTTAAGGATCCGATGTGAAATTAGTAGCAAGAAAGCATGTAATTGACCGAGTCACGTGTGCGCAGGGGGCCAGAAACGGAGCGAGAGAGACGGGGAAAAATCAAAAGAGGGAAAGCACATTAGACCATGCGAGCTAAATTTGCGATCGTTCAAAATCAGGATGTTAGATTAATGCAGAAGACCACTTCGATCCACAGGGAAAGTTTTCATCTCACGAGTTTGGAGCAGAGGGCCCGTGGGGCAACATGGCCGAAGGTTAATTTTCTTTTTCTATTGTTTTACTATGAATTTCGCTCGCTCGCTCTCTCCCCCTCTCTCCCCTCCCCTCCCCCCACCCGCTTTTAACCCAACTATGCATTACCCTTTTTTAGCAGCTCGCGCAAGGGGGCTTTCTCCAAACCCATTGTTACCCAGCTCAGAAACTGTTCCGTACCGCCCACACCGATTCACAACTTGAAAAGCTTTCAGGGGGCTATTGTTTGAATTGTTCCTGTTTGATTAAGCACAGTTGCAGTGGTGGGATGAGAAAACGGCCGTACACCTGTCCCAACTTTAATCGAAAGTTTATTCCAAGGAGGGATGGATACACGTTGGAAAATAGTGGTTTCGGCGCTGCATGTGCAATAACCAATTGTGCAATCTACCCAATTTTGCTTATTCTCTCTCCTCGACCCCTCCTCGGCCGGCCTCCCCCCTCGCCCCCCCGGTCCTGCGCCTTGCGAGGAGAGGCTAATTGGGCTGAGAATTTCTGTTGAGAAATGGGATCGGTCTTAAACCAGCAATATTCAAGTAAAGTATCGCGTTCCGTGCTGTAATGTGGCTGAAAGATGGAGTTAAATGGAAAAATACACGTATGTACAGAAACGTGGGCTGCCTTGGGCACAGAGAGAGGGAGAGCCTCCGTGCGCAGTGTTTCCTCTCTGTAACCTCCGGTGATTTTATTTTTTTACGTATTTTGGGGAGAAGGTTTTTTATTTTAGGATTTAGGAAAAAATATGCACTTTTCGTCGTTGGCTTTTTGATTTTGTTTTGTTCTCCCGTTTTTTTTCCCCCTGTTCCGTTTGTAGTAACTCCTTTATACAGCGGCAAAGGATGTTACCAGAATTTAACTCTTTGCTTTGCATCTTGTCCCATTCTTCCTTCTTTTCCCCCCCCCTTCCCCCCCCACCCTTTACACACACCCCCCTCCGCCTTTCCCTCTTCCTCAGCAGGGGCGAGTAAAGGTGGAGACGAGCCCGGGAAGTTGCCGGAGCAGGAAGAAGAGGAGGAATCCCAGGTTTTACACGGAACCGGCCATTGCAAATGGTTCAATGTGAGAATGGGATTCGGGTTCATCTCCATGAGCAACCGAGAGGGAAGCCCCTTGGAGTCTCCAGTTGATGTCTTTGTACACCAAGTAAGACCCATTTCTGTCTTCCATCTCAGCCTGCCACATTTGGTTGAGTTCAGTGGGACTCTGGTTTCACGTGAAGTAACTTATTTTTTTCTAGGTATTTAAGAACTCCTGTAATTAAAAAGTTGCTTTAGGTAGTGGTTTTGTTGGAAGCGTTACAATTTGAGTAAATAAGGTCGTTAGATTGTACTTAGTCTCTGTGGCTGGAGATTTGTGTAAAGAGGTGTTTCCTCGTATCTTTCTCCTTGGTTAGAAACGTCTCCTGTGTTTTTTATTTATTTTCAAATGTCACACTTTTTAAGGTTTATCATTTGTCACCAGACTGATCAGAAGCAGATAAGCCTTTCCTTGGAAACTGTTTAAAATTAAGCTGGGAAAAGGATAAATAAATGTCAGGATTCATTCAAATAACATTTGAGTAGTTCTAAACGGTTTACTTGTAAACCTCGAATTACTTTTTAAAAGCTCATCTGAGATTAGTTAGTGAAATTAAGACATAATTATAGCGTTATTTTATAGTAATTCAGACCCGAGAGCGTCCCTGTGGTGATACTCTGAAGCGTGTATGTGGTTTGGTTGGTTGATTTTTAATTATTCCTTTCTGGGGGGAAAAAAAAAAAGTAACGATTAAGGATTCAGACCAAAAGCAGCGTCTCTGTAAGGCTGAAGGGAAAAGAAGGGGTGGTCCTTGGTTTTATTTTTAAGCACAACAGGGTGGATGGTTTTGTGTTTAGAACGTGGAAACTGGCATGAATGTCTTCACGCAAAGGAGTTTCCGATGCAAAATAGGTACAAAATGATAAAGGAACTTTTCCCGAGGTCTGTACCGTGGCTTGTGATGAAGGAGCATGTGTAGACCTCCCCTGGTCCTTCTGTAAGTCCAATTGGAACAATGTTATTTTGAAGTTCATCTGTCTTCTCTGTGATCAGAGAACAGAAGAGAGCTGTCAGGTAAAGAGACCATTTTGGTTTGGCTAGGGCCATGTTAGAGAGGCAAAAATGCATCTTTTTATGTGGTTGTCCATTTTCTATGACGTTTGCAATGACGGGGCAGGGCGGTGTTCCATGATTATGTAGTGATTCCCTTTTAATGTTGCATTTGGTGGCCTGGCTTTATTTTATGGTAACTTTTCACCAGGGTTTTTTAAAGCATACACCTTTGATTAGGTTAAGAGAAGGGTGGCTGAATCTTCTAAAGAAACTATTGCTGGGGCATGTTTCCTTGTGGTGGGTGGTGGGGTGAATTTCTGATCTTGCCTTACATGTGCCCTGCACCTAAGGGCCTGCACTTTTATATAGCTGCTTGCATTTGGAATTATGTACACAGTGTAGAATCCAATAGTGAACTTACTGAATTCCTATACTTCCTGCTTTGTACTGCCATGTGAGGTGCCCCCTGTTTGCTGCTGCTTTTTCTCTTTAAAACTGAATGCATGAAATACTTCTCAAAGAGCAGTCTTTCTCCTTTTCCCCCTTTCTTCCCTTCTTTGTATCTTTTTAAGTTGTGAAATTTCTCTTTAGAGTTTTATAAATTTACTTTAAAGATAACCCCCCATTTCTTAATGTAATTTTGTGTTAATGTATGTAATTTTTTTGCTTCTCAAATAGTAGAAAAACATTTGAAGCATAGCAGTGTTGTTAATAAAAAACACATTTGGAAACAAAGATATTCTTAGAGCTGTGGAAATAGAGAAGTGTTGAACTGCATGATAACCTGATACATTTCAGTAATACTAGACAAGGTGTGCGGTTTCATAATGGAAAATAGTCATAGAAAATAATAAACTAGTAGTAAATTTGGAAGTTGCTATTCAGTTGTGTCTTCTAAAGGAGGGGACAAGAAGGAAATGTTATACAAGTTTTTTTATTACAGTTTAATAATCAACAAATTATACAAACCCCTGGTTTTCTAAGACATATCACAGTGTAAAATGCAGTGAAAACTATCATGTTTCATTGCACGTAAACTGTGTGCTTCAGTCATTTTGAGTTTACTTAGAGATATGTCTTACAGAGTGAAGTTATTAGTATTCTACAGCAGATTGCCCTTACAACAAAGAAAATACATTTCTCACCTTTTTCTTTCTGATTAAATCTAAGATATATATATATATAAACTTCATGGTGACATGAATCTCATTTCCATCAATCAAAAGCAGAAGTTTTCTGTTTAATGTAACGGGAAGAAGTGCTGTCTATTGTGTTTGAGAGTACATTTTAGATAATTGATATTGCTATATAGAATGCTTTGTGTTAGCTGACTAGTGGTAACAGTATCAGCCTGAGCATAAAAATGTCTTTAAATCTGTAATGTTTTTTAACAGTGCTGGTTGTACAAGACAGTCTGTTGCCTGAACAGTTATTGGACCCTATTCCTACTAGTTTCATTAATTTGAAAAATTAAGTTGTATGAAAGGTCCTTTTCAAGGCAAATATGTTTATTAATCTGTTGAAGCACAGTATTGCTGTTCAAAACTGCTTTGAAATCACTTCATCATTTATTTGTGTGCATCGAGTGTTGTATGCATTCACTCATTCTGCAGTGTTTGTAGCTACTAGTATCATTTTATAAAATCAGGCAGTCTAAGCAGGGGAAAGAAGCTTCTAGTTAACTTGGTCAAGTCATGTCAAAGCTAGCTTGAGCCCTGCTACAGTATTTTTACTTTTTTATCTTACCTTTTCTTGGTGAGGTTATGCCCAGTTTACGAGATCTTGCTATGAGCAAAACCTTACTGTATTTTAATGAAGTCAGAATTCCTGTAATAACTGAAGCTCACTATACCTAGACTTTTGAGCGTGTAATAAATAATTTTGCTCTCTTCTTGTAGTTCCTTCTCGGTTGTGAGCAGATGTTTTTCTAAAGTCAGTGCTTTGCTAATTGTATATATTGATATATTTTTAGAGGACAGTGCTTTTGTTCGGACTTCTCTCTGTTCATGAAACAGCTTCAGTATTGAGTTTTTAACTCTGCCTTTTAAGTCCCTCCTTTGGCGTTAATCATTTGGATTGATCTTTTCTGAACTACCTTCAGATTGTTGTTACCCTTCTGGTAATGAGGTACCTAGAACTAGATGTGCTATTTAAGGTAGAAACATGTCAGCCATTATATATGTGCCTCTGTGTGTCTACAGTGTAATTGCATACACTTACAAACGTCTACATGCTTGTCCTTTTTAGCTTTATTCTGATACAGCTTAAATCTTAAAGTCATGTGTTTGAGTCACTCAGGGTCATATAAAAATTACAAGTCCTAAAAAAGCATTTAATTTTTCAAACACAAGCCATGACCAATGCAGCAATGTGCCTAGTCCATTGTTCTTGTCTTTTTATTTTTCTATCTTTCTCTGTCTTTTTCTGTTTCTTTTGGAAAAAAAAAAAATAGAAGAGTAGCAGTGTTAGTCCTTTGTAACACTGTTAAATCCAAGGAATGTGCACCTTATTGAATTTGGCTCAGTATTGTAGGTTACCAGGGAATGATAATACAGCTTGCTTCTCTTTTTGTTGTGAATTCTGGACATAGTTATGTGTGAGGGGGTCTTGTTAAATTTTAAAAAAAGATCCATTTCTCAAAGGGTAAAACAGACTGGAGAGGTGAAGTGAGTGAAACGTTTTGTGGTGCACGTGAAAAACGGTCTTCAATGCAAAGAACTAAGAAGAGCTGAAGCTCTCGTAAAATCAGAAGAGGATGATGTTTGTTGTAATTTTTTTGCATTTTCAAAGTTGTACACACAACTTGGATATGTACAACTTCTTTGGATGTTGGCAGTAAGGCAAAAATGCTGTGTATTCTTTTTTGCACAAACTTTGTACAGACTAAGTTAGAAACATGTCCCTTTTCCTTTGCTTAGTGTGAAGCCCAGATGTTAGAGATGATAATGAAGGCTAGGGTGCTGAGTGTAAACAGATACAATTAAATGCATGTATGTGAATATCAGTGGTTGTAAATTTCTCTTTCTCAATAATCTGGTCTTTCAGGCTGGGATGGATTGTTCAGTTTACATTATGTTTATTGGGACCTGGCTCTGTAGTTCAAAATTCTTACCACATTAAGGGATTTCTGAACTGGAACCTTAAACACAATCCTTCTTTGGGATCCTCTTTTATGAGATGGGGAGAGGAAGGAAGGGAGGAGCAGCATTTAGGAGCTGGTGTATTTTGTTTTCTCATTAAAAGGAACATAGTTGGCTTGAAATTTTTCACTTTCATCTGAACTTTATTACTGTTGCTACAAGTTACTGTTGCTACAAGATGTGATAAAAATGGAAGAGTCTTTTTTCTTTCATTGAGTTCTTCTGCACTGTACTACCATTGTATATTATAAATTTTGCTCTTATTATTTCAAGTACGTTCAACAAAAGAAAGAGGAAAAAGTAGTGAGACCAGTATGACTGTAAACAGAAGAATAAATGGAAAATGATACATATAAGTAGTATCTGAAAAGTCTTTTCCCTTACTTGACCAACCATCCCTTTTGATGATGAATCAGATGCCTATTCTTTGAAGCCCTAGTATTTTAGGCACAGTTGAACTACTTTTTCTAGGACACAGTTGGGCATGGCATGTTACATTCAATGTTGAATTATGAGCACATGTAATCCCATGCTTTTGCAAGGATGCATTCATTCATCTACCATACCTTCTCCATTTCTTTATTATTGGGAGCATGAAAAACGCTATTTAATTGTTCAGGATAACTGGAAGTTCTAAGCAAGCAAGAGGGATCAGTATTGCGTTGCTCCTTGTTGTTAAACATGACACAGCAATACCTGTTTTGGACTATAGAAGTCTTTATGCAGAGTATGCTATTAAAGCCTTGCTGTCTTTGACTTCTGCTGGGGACCAGGCAAGCCCAGTCCTAATCAAAACAAAAGTGGCTAGCAGGATTTAGAGAGGGAAGCTGAGGAAGGAAGCGAATGGGAGTAAACGTGTGTCTGCAGTGAGCATGTGTATGAGAGATCCGGCAGAGATCAAACGTGGGTGTCAAAGTCTGCTCAGCAGCCTCAACACGTGTAGGTAGCATCTGTAATGGGTACCTGCTGGGGACCCGGAGCCAAGCTTTGGCACTCACCAGCTGTGTTGCAGCATACAGAGAAAACTGACTTTAAATTATGGGGACCATGGATTTGCAGTGTGGAGCAGTACGGCACTGGGATTTTTTTTTTTTTAATTTATTTTGGCTACTAATGATGTCATTCCTACATTTCAAATCCTACCTATGGACGCATAGATGGCAAAATATACTTCACTGACAGCTTGATAATTTAAGATGGTTGTCTGAAGAAACTTGTAATCTGGTTATTTAAGTTATGGAGCCGCCATCTTCTGAACCTTCCAGATTTCATACAGTACACTTTTATTGATAGACCTATGTAGCATTTAAGTGAATAGCAACACCATTAAACCCAAGTGGTGTCAAATCAGATCAGATTTTGCTGAAGGATTTTAAACATTGCATGTTGACAAGCAAAAATCATAAGTAGCTCAAAAGGCAGAGGCCTGCAGTGGGACTACTTTGTCTTAAGGGGTATTACCTCTTCGGCAGAGCAGTAAGTACACCCTTTCCAGAGCATGCTATCCTCCTTTTCTCCAAGACTGAGGAAGTTGTGCACAGGGGTTGGGATACTGGAAGGAAGAGGATATTTTGTCTGAGGCACAAACATAAGATATCAAAGCATGATACATACAAAACATGAACTGAAGCTAAAAGGAAATGAATTGTCAGATTGGGGAAAATGTTGTTATTGTTGCTTGTCCTGGTTTGCGACTACATTACTTGGGTAAATCTAGAGCCACCCAGAGCTTTGTTACAGACTCTTTAAAAAGTATACTCCCATGTAAATATTATTTATCTTTCTTACGTAACCTATCATGGTAAAGGCCTCTCATTTTACTCCACTGATTATCAACAGAAGCAAAATTAGGCCCACCAGTTTCTACAGAGTTGTACAGAAGTGACTGTAGAGGTGTAATTTAACAAAAATCCTAGGAACATAGAAGCCAGAGCGTAAAGACTGTTTATGATGTTTCTTAAAATGAACACAAATAATTAAGGACATAATGTTTACATTTTTAATTCCCCGTATGTACGAGTGCCTTTTTCTTCATCTTTTGTTAAATCAGCTGAAAGTTACCAGGACTGTTAGAAAGGTATTATGTGTTACTTGGCTCTTTTAAGGGACATTAGTCAGGACAGGTTTGGACTGGCTTTTTCTTGCTGGATGTCACTGGTGAAAGCAGTGAATCCTTAAATTGCTTTTACATCAGCAGAGTATCAGTAAACACCTCTGTATGGAAGGTGGGGAAGTGCTTCTGATTGCTTGAGCCCATTTAGTTGGAGAAACTGGTGTCCAGGCTTTTCCTCAGATTACTCTGGCTGTTCCTGACTTAAAATGGAGGGGGGAGTTAACTCCTTGGGAGATGGCTAGGAGAGAATTCCAGGTCCTTACTCCAGAGATGTCTCAGCTGCTCGCAGAGCAGCTGTGGAACTTGCTGCAAGTTTCACAGTCTTCTGTATAATGGAAAACTGGCACTGAATTTGATTTTTTCATAACATGCAAAACTGTAACATAGAGCAGGTCAGCAGCTGCTCTGCAAGCAGCTGAGTAAGGCTTTGCAGTAGCAGTGTGGGTGAATAGGTGGAGGTTGAAACTCTGTCTGCAGTCACACTTCTTGGTGGGAATCCTATGGCCATGACTTTACTTTTACATTTGGCAGCAGTGCTGCTGCCTCAGTAAGCTTCAACAGCTTTGATAACACTCTCCCTGTTGGGCTAGCATGAGTGCTTGTGGAGCTGCATGGAAAACTCAGCTGGGGAAATATTTGGGTTTGTGTCTGATTTTTATAATTTTTCATATCAGAGAAACGCCATGATCCCCACGAGTTAGGGTGGGCAGTGTTGGCACCGTGGAAGGGTGGCCAAGGATGTACGTAAGCAGCTGCCAGGGTGAGGTGAAAGTATTGGAGGAAAGAGCTGGAAGCTACTTGCAGAGAAATGTGAATGAAACTGCAGTCTCCTCTGGTGCAAAGTAGCAGAATACTGGTCTTCCCACCTTCAGAGACAATGCAAGTGTTAGTGACTTTTCAAGAAAAAGGGCACTGAGGATATTGGGATGAGTACAAGCATCTGAGCTCTCCTTGGAAGTGGAATGTTTCAGGAGTCTTTGGGTCACACTTCAGTATTACAGGTTTCTCTTTTTCTTGTTTAGTGGTTACAGTTCAGTGGTGGCACTGAAATACATTGATTGCAGTTTTTAAAAAGCACTATTTATAAATAAAAAAAATCAGGGAATTTTTCATTCATGTAAATAATACGTGTTTCTTCTACAGAACAGAAATAAGTATATTTACAGAGTATGTTCATAATAATTTGGATATATCTTTTTAGTAGATAGGTGAGAGCTTAGTGAAATTAGTTGATAATCTAAAAAGTATAACTCCTTAATTATTCCATATGTATGGAATTTCAACTTTGAAAATTAAATACATCAACTTTGAGGTGATTTGTCTGAGAGTGTGTAGAATATTCTTGTTCTATTATCAGTGCAGGAGTCAAGAAAATCGCACAAATAGTTTATATTCCAATGTTTTGATCTGGTGCTAGAATTACATTTTTTGGAAGGAGGGAGGCTGAAATGTTTGGGTTCATCATGTTAGCTCAATAGGTTAGTATTTTCACCTCTTAAAATTGTTTAACAGTTAAAATCTGAGTGAATGCATATTTAATCAGTATTTGGAGTGTATGAATTTATCTACAAAAGTCAAAGTAATATTCCGTGACTATTATAGATCTTAAACTCTGTTAAAAAACACTAATGATGTTATTACATTCATAAACATGTAATTTTCATGCATTTAGCTGATACTGGCTTTCCCATCAAAGATAATCTGTTCCCAGAGAGGCCCTCTTTTAATTAGTCATGATAATTTATAGGCATGCAGCGTTGAGGGATTTTTTTTTTCCTTGACTGCTTTTATTTTAGTGTCACTTGAGGCTGCTTTAACATTTGTGTTATAACTTTCTCCGTATATGATCATATAATTATATGCACCAAAATATTCCCTGGGCTGAAATTGAGGCTAAAAGTGATAGCCACTGTGTACTTTAAGAAGACTAGAATAACATCAGTGTGTATTTTTTTCCAAGTACAAATGACTTTAAAATCTCTTAATAGTGCACATGTGCTATAATTTTAAAAATGTTTTATTTCATTTTACAACTGTGTTTTGCAAGGTAGTAATCAAAATCATGGTTGGTTTTATGGGCTACTTGTAATAATACAATTGTAGGGGAAATATGGGATTTTAAAAAGCCTCTGCTGATGACATGTAGTAATTTCTGAATCTTCTTAGACTAACTATATTGAAAATACTAGAAATATATAAAAGCAGTAGTATAGAATGTGCCTAATAGACCCAAGCTGACTTCTGTAGACTCTGGATTAGATCCCCAAGTACTCCCTCTATTTAACAGATATATATTGTTATCTCACCCTGCTTAATTACCTGGCCTAAAACATGCAGAGTACACATTTTGAGAATTAGCCATTTTGAACACTAAAGTGGAATAAGATCCAAGAATTATCCAAAAACCTGTTTACTACCCTCTTCCCTGGATACTAAATTCAGTAGTGTATCAGGTGAATGGAAATTCGAGAATTGATTCAACAGCGAACAAAACCTCATCCTTAATATAATGAAAATATTACATCCCTTCTCTTCTTGTGAATGTTACAGACCTGATGGGCCAAATTCTGCTCAGTCTTCTGTGAAGTGATCCCACTGACCTGTGAAACTTGTTCAGTAAAATGGGCAGTATTAGAAGTGGATTTTAAGTCTCCTGTATGAATACTTTTACTGGAAGTATGTAGTTTACAGCCTTTTGTTTTTGTGCTCAAAAACATGCATGCTATATTGTAATCTGAGCTGTTCCCTGTACAGTGCCTAAAATGTAGATTAGTAAACAGGGTTTGGGTCTCTGCTGCTTAATTAAAAGTTGGCTAAAAGTGGTACAACTTGTCAAGTTCATGCATACACATCATGTTATATGTGCAACTTGGATATCTTTTTCATAAAGTGCTACTTTTTTTGTACTGTGAATGTCTAATATTTAATGTCTTGCCTAAATTCACCTGACCACTCATCTGCCAGAATGCTTTGATTGAAAAGTTTCAGGCTGATAATGTTCTGGGTTTTTTTCATCTTCCTGTTGAAAAATTGCTCAGTCCCAAATAATTTCCTCGTATTAGGAAAGAGTGGTAGAAGAAGTATGGGAATCACTCCAAGTGTGGAAAACACCCCTCATTGTGCATGCAGGCAGGTTCTGTTGAAGGTGAATGAAGTTTACCTTTGCAGTTGAAGAACCTTGGGATCTTGAACAGCTATTCAGGTCTGTTCAGGGACTTTGATTTCTGGCAGGGGTGATGGGATGCAGTAGGTATTTTTTAAAAAATAAAATTAAAACAAAAATTTAAAAAATAATTTTTTAAAAAAACTTCGTAACTGCAGTATTTCATATCTGTATTCACAAGGGAAAAGATGGGAATCTCCCTGGCGGGATCCATCAGGATCTTTTTCCCAGGCCTTTTTATTAGGGATGTAGACATACTACTCAGATACAAGGGAGATCATTGACTGCTGGGGAGGAGGAAGTAGCTGAACCGTCTGCTTAGGCAGAAGAGGGTGAACAGTTCACAGATTTAGAGACATAATATAGTCCTCAAATATTTGTGAATGCAGTTAGCCAAAAAATGTCCATTTCACCACAGTGCTTAACAGCTCTCCACTACAGTGAATAAAACTCTCATTTGGCTGTGCCAAATCTGCTTTGTTTGCCTGCTTCATTGTTTTGGACGTTTTTGTGTCTGCCTGGTGTGTGCTAATTAAAGAGAGCACATTAAATTTGTAATGGCTGTTTTATACCAGTCAAAATCACATTTGTTTAATGATTTCATGTAGCATATTTTGCAGAAACTTGTTTAATGGGTGGGAAATGTAGGGTAGAAGTAAACCCTATAAGGAATGCATAGTTTGTGGTATAGGGGTCTGGGTGATTCCAGCATGCAGGCTGATTTTAACAGGGCATCCTGTTCATTCTGTGTGATTCTGATTTAGAAACTATTGTAACCTGGAGAAAAAAAAGATTAAATAATTTTTAGAAGTGTTTTTAATTGGCTTCAGGAAATAGTGATAATTGTTAAAGATAGACATTACTTGAGCGTGATTTGTCTGGCTGTGAAGCAGATGCATTAAGAAACAAAGCAACTTAATTTTTGATACTGTAGAGATCTTTGCATGTCACCATTGACTTTACAGGACTAGTCACAAAGAGAGGACTGTGGGATTGAACTGTAGATAAGAGAGCAAAAGATTTTAAACGTGCATTGTTAAGATGAAATGAATATTAAAGATTTTCAGGTGGCAATATAGTACATCTGAAGATAAAATTTTTGCTTAGAACCTACTGGAATAGGACTTTGTTAGTGTTAATTCATGCTTTTGTGAACACTTAATGGAACAGTAAATACCACATCTTTCACTAAAGTACTGTGTAATTCTCCTGGACTATAGTCCATTATCTACACTAAGAAGGTAGGCTATCAGATTCTCCTCTTAGCAATGCCTTAATTAAGAAAAAATTTAAATAATTAAATAATTAAAAAAAAAATCTACTAAACATTCCAAAATATGATCGATCAGATTTGAAAATGTTTAAAATTGTGTAAATTCAAAATAGTGATTTAAAAGGTTTCTTTAAATATGATCTGTACCTACACTGCCTTCAGTAGAAATTATCAAAGACTTCTGTAAAAATTAAAAATGCATATTCCACTTTACAGGTCTTAGCGTTTAGTGACTACATAACATTTTTCAGGAATGCAAATGCTTTTAAAATTAATCTGCAGTCTGCTTTGAGCAACAAAATCTCTTCATGTTTAATAATGTGATAGATTCAGTTTCCCCAAAGAATTTTTACATTAATCTTCATTAATTTTTTAATTAAGCAATTACATATTTTTAATTGCAGATTAATTATTTTTGTAATATATTTTCTTTTTTACTGACAATAGTCATCAGTAGTTTACTGGAAAATGATAGCACATTCCATGCTTATGTGGGTTTAGTGTTAATCCTCACAGAGATAGTACTTCTTCCTTGGATGATCATTGTTCAACTGGTGACGGCTGTACATGGACCAAGATTAGACTATTGTAGTGGCTACAGTTGAAGCATTTGGCCAAAGATTAATTATTTTTAGTATTCATTATTTTGTAGTATAATCAGTGTTTAAGATTTTCTGTGATCTTCTGCATATTATTTTTTTTTATATGGGAATCAGTATATTTTTTAAAATTGTATATAAAACAATGCTCTGTTTTTATAGTTTGATTTCATTTTATCCAAATATCCCTTACAAGGGATCTAAACTGGCATTGACCACAATAGGTGTCATGAAGTGCACCTATAGTATATTATATTCTCTTGAGTGAGGTAATATCATAAAATGATTGATTTTGTTGTATTTTTGGTTGTAGGATGATGAATATAATCTAATTGTTAAATTTTTAAAAACTGGTAAACCTTAGCTGAGTTTCTGTTTTCTCCCTCCATCTGATGTGCATTTTGAAAGTACGGTATGTTTTAGCTACACTTCAAGGGCCAAATGTTACTGAGACGTGAAATGTTGAGCCAGGTGAAATCAGTGAAATAGTGTCAAGAAGTTTCAATATGTGTGCACAAATTCTCTCAAGGATTTTTTTTCCTATCATTTCAATTGGGAGCTTAGATACTTAAACCAGAAAAGCTTGATTAAGTAAATAAAGGGGGGGGGGGGTAGGTGTACAGACTGTCATTCGGTGTTCTTGGTTTTCCTATCTTTGTGAGTGCTTTGCAATCTTTAAAATGCCCCCAAAACTAATTATATAACAGTATTATTTGTATAAACTTATCATACATGAATGTTCATCTAAATTTCTTGCAGGACATTGAGCAGGGTCTGCATTCGTTTAAGTGTAGCTTTGCCATTTTGTGGACAAGGTTGAAATTCCTGGCATTTCAGGTCAAAAAGAGGACTTGGCAGATAATTATTTATTGATAGTATATAAGAAAATAAAAACATGTGCTGATCTCTGACTTTCTCCACTTCAGTGGAAATGTAAAAAGTTTAGTATGGGGTTTTTTGTTACTGTTTGAATCCAACTGTTTAACAAAGTTGATCTGAATTTATGTCTTACAAGAACATTGTTCTTCTTGGCACACTCACATCTCATTGCCCAATTTTTAAAGATGATGGACAAAAACCAAAATTGTTTCATTTTATTAAATCTGTATGGAAGTAAATTATTGAACAATAAGGGACATGCTAAATACAGAAGAAAGACATTAGTCCTTGCTTCCTTTAAAATTGGTATGTTGGAAAATACTGATTACATTATTGTAAAATAATTTTTAAACATTTACTAAACAAAAGCAGATGTTCAGATTTTGAAGTGTCAGGTTTCCATGAATTTGACAAATTTTATAAAGAGCTTTGTGGTAACAGTGTTACTATTAAAATGTTACTGTTAAAAAGCCACATTCAAGCATTAAGAAAATTAAATTAGAAAAATTAATTTAGATATTATGCAAAAGACCCCACAGTGAAATATTCATTATGATATATGATAGTATAGGAAATACAACATCTTCCAAATATTGTATACAAGCCTTCTACAGCATTCATGCCTGTTTCAGGAAACAGGTTTAACAATGTAGGTCAGTTCAGATCCTGCTGGATAAAGGGATGGCAGAGAATGGTGCTGACTGTGGTTTTTATATTTGCCAGTCCCCTTCTGGATCAGCGCAGTGCAAACCAACCCATATAACTGTAATCTAGAACATGCCAAAAGTAAAGATTCTGGGCCTTAATTTTTCTGCTTGCTGATGAAATTTGCCAGTCGGCTGTTGTCTTCTCTGCTGTGCTACCGCTGGCACGGTTGGAGGAAAACCTCTGGTCTGGCGAGCAATGAACTATGCTTTTCTTCTTGCACAGATGTTGCATTTATTGTGCGTTCAGTTGGTAATACCGAAGCAGGGCAGGTTGCTTCTGGAACAGAAGCGGTCTAGGTGATGTGCTCCGGTGATGGAGGGATTGCAGGATGCTGCTGAGGGTTTGGGTGGGCAGAGGGGCGTTCGGGGGGGTGGCGCGGGGTGTTTGCCGCTGCCAGGGGCGCGGGTGCCACGGCCGCGCTGAGAAGGGTCCGGGGCCTCCTGAACGGCGCCCTCTGCTCCCCGCCCCTGCCCGGCGGGAGCGGGAGGAATTTGCCCCCTCCCGGCTCAGGTTGCAGGCCTCGACCGAACCGGGGAAGCGAGGGTCAGGGCTATTCATTGCCTATCGCTTCCTCAGGCCATTTATAACCCGGTCCTCCCCGGGCAGCTGACTGTGGCCCAAGGAAGTGATTGATATGAGAGATTCAAAGATCTTTTTATTACTCTCAATACAGCTTAAATGTTTTGGGGTTTTTTTTCCAAAGAAAAGGCTAATTTGGCACTCAGTGCAGAACTGGAAATGCTGATATCTTTGAGGATCAAAATAATGATAGATCAAAACCAGCCATCTGAGAGGCAGCACTGCTGGAACTGTTGTGTTTAGTGCTGGGTGCATCCCATGTCCCCCGCAGTAACGCGCATCTGTGCCCTCTGCTGGGACATTGGCGTGGGGCAGCAGGGACCAGGATCATCAAATCCAACTCTTAGCCTTGCATGGGGCATCTCCAAGAGACACATGATGTGCCCAAGAGCATTGTCCAAATGCTTCTTTGAACTCTGTCAGACTTGGTAACTGCTTTCCTGGGAAGCCTGTTCCAGTGCCCAACCGCCCTCTGGGTGAAGAACTTCTTTCTAATATCCAACTCCCCTGACAGAGCTTCATACCATTCCCTTGGGTCCTGTCACTGATCAACAGAGAGAAGAGATCAGTGCCTGCCATCACCCACAGATGGCAGGCACTGATCTCTGGGTCAGAGATGGATATTACATCAGCCATGACCAATTCACCGTCAGCCGCAGGGCACACTGATATACTATAATGTGAATTAAAGAACTGGGAAGCAAACACCTTTCCCTGGAGCTTTGCTGCTGCTTATGCCTATGCTGCTTATGCAGCACCCATCTGTATGGAGGTGGTGAAGAGGCCGAGCAGTGGTTCCCCCTGTGCCTTGTTCTTCTCTCCCTGGCTTACAGGAGCCACTGCCTATCAAGATGGCAGCAGGGTGGCCCCCAGTATTAAAACAACCTTGAAAAGAAATGCATGTGAATCCTAAGCTAAGCCATTTTTTTGCTTTGTTGATGTTTGGAGGAAGAAGATGGAGAATTTGGATGGAGAATTACATGTGGGTATGATAGGAAGTTGGGCATTTAGTGATTTTCTTAGACCTCTTGGGTAAATATCTAATGATCTAATGATCTTGATCTTAATGATCAAGGTAATCATGTTACTAAATGAAACACCGTGTTGGAGCAGTCATATTTACAGAAACATTTGAAATTTGAAAGGGAATACATTTTTACTAACAACAAATTATTTTTCTTGAACTTCTTAGAACTTTTCAGTGTTGTTTTACCTCACAGCTTAGAATTTCTTTTTAACTTCTGAGTGCTGTAATGTGACAACACACAACTTTTGAAAAATATTCAGCAGAAGTATTTGCTTTTGTTTATTTGCAAGGGCAGGATAGTCCTCCAAGCTAAAAAGTCTTTCAGAAAGATTAATGATTGTAGGATTCCAATCTTGCAAACATTTGTTCTTTAAGACCTGTTCATGTAAATAAAGGTTTCAAGATTAGGACCTTAAATATGCAGCTTTTATAACTATTCACCCCTTAAAAATGGGTCTTCTGCTTTTGTCTGTCCTTAGGCGAAGTTCCGCATGGACTTGATGGGGTATATATATATATATATATATATACCTTTAGTACTTTAAATACTTCTTTGAAAAAAGGATTGATGGTCTATTAGAATTCTTTTCTTTATAAAATCACAAGTAGTAGTACATATATATACACTTTATATACTATGATGGAATATATATATTTTCTTCACAACAGTTCTGCTGTAAAAGAAATAAAATCAAGCAATCCTTCCCAATGCAGGTCGCAATATGTTGATTTTTCCATCTCTCTGGGTGAGTTGTGTAAACCTTGTACAAGTTTTCTGACTGTGGTTTATAATAGTATAATTAAAACCAGTGCTTTTTACATTTCTAAATATAAAATACACTTCTAGACTGTGAGTGGTGTGTAATGATTCATCCTTCTGTGACAGTATCTCCTGTGGGATGTGTTTGGTGTAATGCCATTAACTATGATACATTTACTTGAGTTACTCCTTCCTCCCCCATCAGCATAGAACTTGCTGGAATATCATGTTTTTTTCTGATAGCATTTTTACTTGCAAACTGGTTTTTTAGATGCATATGTTACAAAAAGGAATTTGTACAGACAGAACCCTAAGGTTACTTTGATTGTTTCAAAATAGTGGGAGGGGTTAAAGGTGCTTTATTTTTATTGCTAGCTTCAAATAGGTGGCACGTGCTTCTTGGAAGTTTTTTTCAAGCAGAAGTATTTCACGTTTCAACTACAGAGAACATTGTTTTTCTGTAGTTTTAATTAATTACTGTTTGCCATGTATTCATATACGTTTTAGTTAAACACGGTTGTTTCACGGAATGCGGTTTTTTTACTATACATGCCAGATAATTGGAATATTTAGGTAATGTTTCCTTTGGGGTTGGCTACTTATTTTAACTGTTCTATGTAAAATTCTTTGCCTGTTTTTAAGGTTAATGTTAAATGTTGCTTTTACAATCCAAATTGGGAGAAATGCTTTTCACAAATCACAAGTCTTGGAGAGCCCAATAATTGTCATTCCATACACCCGTGCACAGTTACATTTGGTTGATTTACATTAAACTTTTCATTGCTGTTTTTCTGAGAATGAGAATTATTCTTCATGGTTATTTTTAAATTAAGTAAACATCTCTATTAATCTTGAAGAAAAAACTGTTTGCCGAAGATGTGATCCATGCTAGGCTTTGGAATTGGTTTCGTATCTTTTTTGTTGTTGTTTTTGGTTTTGTGTTGGCTTGTTTGTTTTTTGGTTTTGTTTTCTTCTCCTGGATAAGTCCTTACTTGTTACCTTAGCAGTTTCCTTATTTCCTTAAGCCACCTGACTGTCTCTTTCTGCTACAAGAGGCAATCCTTCCCATCCCTTCTTCCACCCTGGCCTCATGTTCCCACCCAGACTCCCATGTCAGTTCCACTGCTTTGTAGCTGCAGAAGGTGTTACAATACTTCACTCTTCGAGCTGAAAACTAGTGATTTATTTTGTGTGTTTGAGTTTCATCTGTATCATCAAACTCATAGGACTTTGGTTTTGCTACATGAGAAATTGAGCTAATTTGAGGAAAACAGTAGAAGTGTGCAGCCTGAGGAAATGTCCTGGTGTCAAGAAAGTGGTGGAGTGTAATTTTTGAGGAACTGAGCCAGAATAAAATGGGAGGTCTTGCTCCCTGAACTTCTCATTGCTCTCGTTGATTTACTTGTTAGCTAGGGAAGAAAAGGCAGAGCGACACTTTGCGTAACTGCATCTCACAGAACCTCCCATCTTCATTGGCATACACTCATCATGATTGCACTTTGTATCAGTGCCGGGCTTGGTCTGGCATTCATTTCCTTAGAAAGAGATGTTAACATTTAAATAGTGGAGTGAGTTTCCCATTGGCAAAATTTAATTTGTGACTGCCCTTCCAGTATGTAACTAGCAGGTATAATTGTGCTGTCTCCTTTACTGGGCACACTTTTTTCTTAATGGTAACCAGGGGATCAAGTTAAGCTCCCTGGAAATGTCTCCATGATTTGAACTTTCTTAATAGATTCAATGTAATGTCTATTAGCTGATCACAGTGGCTACTTCAACTAAGGCTCAGGGTCAACCAGTGCTACACCAAATAAGCCATAAACAGCTTCTCTCCTAGTGCCCAAACTGCTTCAAAGCATGCTGTAGCAGTCATTTTTATTTCTCTTTGAAGGACGTTTGAAAAATATTTTCACAGAAATAAGACACTGAATTGTCCTGAATGAAATTAAAAATGTTTTTAAAGAAATACTTCTCATGAGCAGGCACGTTTGTCACTCATGGTATTAATTCAGTGCTGCAAAGCACTGGTTACCTCTGCCATACCTACAAAGTCACTTGGATTTCACTGGATTTGGCTGATGATGTGTGAAGTGTGGAAGTGAGCTCTGTGCAGGACTCCCTTGTGTGGCAAATTGCAGGACAGGCTCTCAATTTTTCTGTGAGCAAGTAGGACTGAATTCTGTCTGTGCAGCGACAGTGAAATTATGCCGGGTGCTGCATACACATAACCTGGGCAAATTTAGTAGATACAATAAGATGTTGAGGTCTGGTTGCTGATAATTTAACATGAAGTCAGAAGAGTGCTGTATTTAATAAATAGCAAGAGTGATTATCTTCAGATCGTTTATTGACACAAGTTGTGCTGTGACCGGCTAAGGTGCGCTATACTACACATACAGTGCAGTGCTGCTTACTGGATGTTACTGTTCACCCCTCTGTTTAGTGAGGAGGTAATACAGAAGTAAAAAAAACAAAGGAGCCTTTATTTATATACATATATTTCCTATTATATATGTGTAAATACATAGAATTTCTGTCCAGTGGCAAATCTGTGTTTAATAGCATTGGATCAGGATCCTCACACCGAGGTTGTCTTTCATATATAAAATTATAACTGGTTTGAATTTGTAGCTACTTTTCTTGTAAATGCATCTAGGTATTAATTTTAGAAAGAAAAATTGATAAACTAAGAAAAATCTGTTAAAGTGCAACAGGTAACTAAGAAGATCATTACACTTTTCAGTAACCATTTTTTTGCATAGATTAATTAAAGTAATTTGGCACTTTTTCTTGCAGACAATAATTTGTGTGCCTTGTGCACTGATAATACATACACAGTCTAAGTGGATCACAACTGTACACAGCTGCCTTAATATAAGGCTGACCAAAGTAGGTATGGATGTTTCTGGCACACAGATAAGGAGGATATCAATGTTGGATATATTGTAACAAATTGAATTATTTGGCACATTATTCTAGCAAAGACTCAGTTAAATGAATAAGATACCATTTATCTTTATTTGTAGGTTGTTCTTTGGGTCATTATTGATTTCCAAATTTCAGATAGTTATAATAAGTTACCACGGTGACATGAAGAGTAAGCAATTTGTCTTTTTTTTTCAGGGCTTGGGGGAGGTATGTTGCAAACAAATAGAAAATTTAATGTAAGGAAGAGTAAGCTGCATGTGAAAAAACATTTTTAAAGGGAGAATCAGTTGTGAAAGTAATGTTTGAAAAACTATTATAAAATGCAAATTTAATTTCTATTTAAAGATATTTGCATAGCACAGGAGTTTCTTTATTTTACAAAATAAAACGTTTACCTTTTCGTAGCAAAAATATATAAATCACTAATTTCAAGAGGAAACATTACAAACTTCTTTTCTATCCCATTAGCTTAGCATTTGAGTCAGCATTTTACAATAAACTTTGTATTTCTTTAGAAATAGGATGTAACTCACAGTAAATAAATAATTTCAGAATTGCCCCAGGAAATTTAGAGATCGGCCAAGGAAGAATTTTTCTTTAATATCTTTTTTTTTTAAACTTCTCAGATAGTGGTAAGGAAATGCTATTTCATGAGAGCTGAAAAAATGCAGTTGTACACTGCTGGCTTTCCTTCATCTTCTGTGGGTGCCCCTCCTCCATTTTGTTTTCCTTTTTCACAAGTTTTCTGGTTGTGCTCTCTCTTGACCTCACTGTGTGAGCTTGTAGCGACACAAGACACTGGTAAGATCAGAAAACAATCTTGTTGGGTTTAAACAGGAGCGCACAAGTCAGGAAAAAGACTGCAGAGGCAGCAAAAGGAAAGTGAAAGTCTGCTGGGTTTTTTTCTATACAATAATGTGGTAGTCTTAAACCAGAGCTTGAGGTTTTGTACAGATTGTTTGACATTTAATATTGAAAGATAGCACAGCTATTTGTAAAAAGTCCCTGAACAGATTTCGTTATGATCTGTTTTTTCTACTGTGATTTGTTATTACAATTCAGTAAAGAATAGAAAAATAAGAATAAGCACTCTCAATCTAAAAAGGCAAGCAAATGTCAAATAGAACGATTATTTCCTTCTGGTTTTCTGCATTTCAAATAAGTTTCCCTTATATAAACTGTTGAAAACCGTGTGACACAATTTAAATATTAATTTTTCCTTGCAAATGAATGCCTTTCATTTATTCCTAAGAAATTACATCTCTGATCTGTGCGTAAATATACTTTTTTGTTCAGGAGTTGGCTTTAGCTTAGTATTTTGTAATAATGATCTTTAAAAACTTTATATTAACATATTTAATCTATTTCTTGGCATTAGTATTCTAAGTTCCGTGTTTTGTATAATAGTGTATTCAAATACAGAATGTAAGCGGAAAATACTTGTATTTTTGTGATAGAGTGTGCTTTTTCTTGGCTTGTGAGTACATGATTAAGCTCTTTATAAGTGTTATAGAAAGTGCTTCTTTAGACAAGCGTAAGAAACCTACATGCCTCTTGTTCTTGAGCCTCCAAAGTCATACCCATCTTTAGTTTGATTTTCATCTTTCCTTTGATGGGATTTTAAAACTACCATTTTTTAACCTTGTCATACACCTGAACACCAGGGAATGTGTTCTGGAGTTGGTATTTCATTTCCATGTTTATCAGTATCCACATTCAACAAGGGAAAGCATTCACAAGTTTTGTGAATTAGGTACAGTATCTGATAACAGAATCTCCTGAATACGGGTGTTCAGTGACTTCAGACAAGTCTTTTAAGAGAAAATACATTTTGCATTAGTTTAGTTTGCCGTACCTATGGGTCTGATTTTTACACATCTGACTATGGACTTAGTTTCTTGGCAGCTGATTGTTGATTACATTAAACAGTAGTGCTGAGATTTCTCTGAGGATCCAGAGATGAGAGAGGAGTGCTGCTGAGCTGTGCTCACAGGTACCAGCGTGCAGGTTCTTGCTTATATTAAGGCATGGGCCAGCTATACATAATTTTTGCAAACACCTGCCTGACGAGTAGCAGAAACTCTGCCAGTTAACGAACCAGTATTGCTCACTTCGTGGGCTTTAAGACTGCAACTAGTGATAAATAACCACAGGTCAGGAGCAGACTGAGGCAGTGGAGTGTGATCCTCCATGATCCAAGAGGTTGCATGTTCCTCCCTGTTTTTTTTCTTCTGCCCACAGCAACTGCTACAGCATTTGGCTCATCTGGCAGAAGAGTGCATGCCTGGTGGCATCACTCTGGTCAGCAGTGAGAGCACAGCTACCCTATCTTTTGGGAATGAGGCAGAAGTGAAGAAGGAAAGAATTTTGCCAGATGAATGTTAACTTATGCTGTGCCACCTTGCTTCAGAGACAGGGAATGATGCCCAGGCTGTTTAATTAGCAGCATATATGTAGCCTGAGACATAAAAGGAGACAGCAAAGACTTGAAATGGGTGCATATGTGTCTGCCAGCAGATGTAGTCAAGAGCCAGTGAATCATGATGTTCGTGGTAACAGTAAAATTTTTGTAACTCACACAATTTTTTTATTTTTTTTAAAAATTATTTATTGCTGTTCATTTTCTCCTCACTTTTACATTTATTAATAACAGATTGCAGCAACGGGTATATTATTTCCATTTCCAAAAGGATTAGGACATAGTAAACGTTAGAAGATCAGAGATCCTACAGTGGGTAGGTAAACCCACACAGGAGTTAATTTGTACCTGGTTAAGGGCAGCTTTGCAGTAGATCTCCCCTGTGCAAGTGGGATAGAGGCATTTGACAGCAGTGTATTGGCTTGAACTGCAGGTGAAAGTGTCCTGAGTTGTGTACTGTTTAATGTGATTGAGAGAAGTACTTGTGCCATGTGGGAGGTAACAGCAGTACGCTCAGCACACGTGCAAATGCCATGTGTGGATGCACTGACTCATGTTAATGTAATTACCTCACTGTAATTGAGTTAAGTACAATTGATTTAACAGTAGTGAAGATGAGCCCACAGTTACAGTCTAATATGTGAGCACGTATTTGATTGTCAGGGTTACTGTTCCTTGCAGGAGGCTGGGATTTTTCTTCACAATACAGTGAATGAAGAATATGCGTAACTTTAGCACCACCCACAGTCTGAGTGGAACTTAGGATGGTAGTTTTTGTTTCCATGCATATATTTTCCAAATACTGTGTAAATTCTCAATAATACACCTTTTGCAGAGCCTTTTGTTGTGCTCAACCTTTTTGTTGTGCACAGCACTATTTTATTTGATCAACTGTTCTGTAGGCTGAATTCTGATACTGAGGTAGAAATATCTTTTCTTGTCACTTAATTGCTTTTGGGGGGATCTCATGGCAATAATTTTTAAAGCCCTGTGGTTCGCTGCTCCACAAGCTCGATCTTTTCTCAGAAATATTTTTCATTCATGCTTTATATTAGTTCACAGTTTCTAAGAACTCAGACCTACTCCAATAGTAATTGCCTTCTCTAATTCACTATGTTAGGATTTACTACTCCGTGATTTAGAAGTCAGTGGAAGTGTGAAGATGACAGGAGGAAGGGGTTGAAAAAAATTAGTGTCTTGATTGGCTCATCAGCTAATGAGCCCATGAGATATGAATTGTATAGATTTAGTATATAATGTTAATATAAACAGACTTTCTTCCCAGTGAAGTGGGAAATAAACTTTGAAAATTATTTTTTTGAGGTCTCTACCGCTCTTTGTAGTTATTAATAGGAAAGCTTTGTGACAAATTCCGAATTTTCCTTGAAGAGTTCATCTGTGTCCCTCTCAGTTCTAACCACGGTGTATGACTAATGAAATATCCCACAAAGAAAAATATTTTGAAATTACTATTAATTACTAAACTTTAGTTATCTTCTAAAGGTTTATTTAACTGGTACTCTTAGATTTGATATAGTTTAGCACATTTAGATTAACTGCACCAGAAGGAGAAGTCTTACCTGCTTTGCTTTTTCTGTGCTGGCACAGGGTACAGCATCAGGCAGTTCAGCAAGCTAAACCTGTTTTAAAAACAAAACACACACAACCCCACCATTTGTTGTTTGGTTGGTTGGTTGGTTGGTTTTTTAAAGAATTAAATTTACATGATCATTGCTGCCTCAATTAGTGATGACTCACATGACTGCCAAACCTGGTACACTGGATGGGGGAAAGAATCTGCAGCTGGAAAGAGCAGTAGGGAGCTGCTCCCTTTTCCTGAAAAAGCCATCGCTTAAATTAAATATTATGTTAATGAGTTTATATGAGTAATTCTAACATTTTAGTTGTGTTGTCATTTCAGAAATATTCAGTTCTGAAAATAGGATACTTTGTATTTGTCTACATAGAGATATCCATATCCCTATCTTTGTCCACATATATTCATAGGAATTGAGTAATATATTGTAGATTCAAGCTGCTGTTTAAAGAGCCAGGTATTTTTATTTTATGAACTGTTCATTTCCAATGGATTAATGGGTTTAGTTCATTTTTAAGAACCAAATTTCATATTTGGCCAAAAAATTGCCAGGATAAGTTCTCATATTAACTCAAATGGAGCAGAAAGTATCAGGGACAAAACCAAAATATTCCATGCAACTGTGATTACAAGTTTTAACAGCATAAAATACAGTTAGTATATGTTATAAATCTAAGCACATTATTAAGCATATTATCATTTCCTTATTAGAAACTTGAGTTAAGCCCTGAAGCTGAAGCACATTAAGGAAGCTAAAAATAGTTCTGATGTTTTGATAGGATGACTGAGTCAGAACATTTTCAAGACTTGGGAGTAGGTTGTACCAGAAATGGTGTGGTGTTACTATCTGACTTAGAAAAAGGAACACAAAACAGATGGAGCAAATGTTTTTATGTATAACAGGTCACTAATAACGCATGGTGGTGGGTGAGATTTTTCAGATTTCAGAAAAACACCACTGATGGCCATCTAGTAGGGATGGTTTAAACTCTGAGTGACGTTGGTGAGTAAAGTCCTGTTGGCTCTTCTTTTATCCTGGTTTGAAGCATGGGGGCACTTTGACCAGCGAAAAAAATAGCTTTTTCTATGAAGTCAGGGGCTCGGACAATTGTATAAACAACACCAATTGTGATGGAGACCAAGCCTTGCATGAATCTTTGTATAAACAAAGCCAGTGTTTCTGCCTCTGTGTCTTACTTGGGGCAGGGTGGCATAAAACCAAAGGCAGCAGTGCAAGGAGAGGGACTCCATGTGTTGAAATTAAACTATTGACATTTTTAGTGCAAGTAATCCAGACCTTCAGTAGGCAAGTGCCGGGCTCTGTATTTACAGAAACTTTTAACAATATTCGAAAGCCTGTCCCCTTATCAAAACTTTTGCTCCCAAAACAGGGAAGCATCATGTGTTAACATGCACTGAGGCAGGCTGCCTCAGTAACCTGGGCCAGCCTCTCCCGGGCTGAATCCATGACCCAGCTGCTTCCTGGCAGCTTCCTGAGTCATCCTGTCTTGTAAAAGGATCCTGCAATGTTGCTGCTCAGTGTGAATCCCATCAAGTGCAACTGGGCTTA
Organism: Platyrinchus mystaceus; assembly: GCA_035041135.1. NCBI lineage: Eukaryota > Metazoa > Chordata > Aves > Passeriformes > Tyrannidae > Platyrinchus > Platyrinchus mystaceus. Next base: position 71,290,083 of record JAWWLV010000121.1, on the reverse strand, counting down.
TAAGCTGCCATTTTATTCTCTTAAGATCAATGATGTGGTAATCAGTGACCAGAAATGACCTTCAAACGGAAGTATAATTTTTGTAGAACTAAAAGCAACAGAGAGAAAAGGATCTTAAAATCCACAAGCCAGAGAACATGTGGCTGATGTGCTATGCTATGTAATTTCCTGGGCTAAGTAACACCCAGTTTCTCTAGATGGCTGTGGTGGAGTCTCTGTGGGCCAGTCCGCCTTTGTAGTTTCTGAACAAAAACCCTGCCCTTTCCATTGAGATGGGCCTTTCTAACTTTTCAGTGTTAGCTTTTAATTTCCAAGTAGAATATCCATGTTACTTCATCCCAGATCCTAGCATTTGTCCAAGTTGTTGTGTGTTGCTTTGCTGGGCTGTTCTTATGGGAACACTGCTGGGAGAGATTTCCATCACTGTCCTGGCTGTGTGCTTACTTGACTGATAATATGTAACCAGTTCTGCGTTCCTTTCGCCAGACAACAAATGACTTTGTTACTTGTTTTGATTTTATATGTGATAGGCCTTCATTCTATACCATATAAGACAATGAAAAATGGATTAGTTAAAGGTGTTATTTCCCAGAAGAGATACCTGTGACTTAAGTTATCTGTGAGCACACTCACAATATGTTTTCTTTGATGAGAAAGAAGAATTTTTAGATGCCCTCTTATTTTTCTGCACCCTTTGGAAGACAGGACAGAAAGATTGTTAGTTTTTAAAAGCTGCATTGACAGGAAAGCAGTTAATTGCCATTTTCAGTCTCTAAGAAAGTTTTTCGTTCACTTTAGGTTATGTCATTTGAGGAAAAAACACAGGTGTTAAGCTATGCTGTGATATCCATTTGATGGTTAATACTTCTTAGACTCTGTTCTAAATCAACAGCTGAATTTAAAATACAAATATTTTACTGATAAAAAACTAATTCTTGCATCTTCAGCTATTCCTAGTTTTAGTTGCTTATAGGAGGGAAACCTGAGTTCTTGAGTCTGTGGAGAATCATGTATCTCCCAGCTCTACATATGTTTTTATGGTGCCTCTTCTGTTTGTGTTTAAATGTCCTAATTGCCAGGAGCTGCCCCCTCTCTCACTTTTAAGTTTCTCATGATTGTTATTAGCTTCAGGGGCTTAATTCTCTGGAAACACTTGAGTGCAGTTAATCAAGTTAATATGTATTAACTTTAAAAAAACCTAACAACAATCAGGACTTTAATTTTTTGTAGTCTTGACTTTCTGTTTTCTTGTCAATGTTTTTTTTTTTCAGTTTATATCAAAAATATTTTGCCTGTCTACATAACAGACGTTTATGCACCTGGTTACTCTGAGGAATATTTACGTGTTTACAGAACAAAGCCATTGGTAAAAAATCCCACCTAGTATATGAACTGCAGAAACTTGACAGGTGACTAATCATGAACATAATCTTATGATTTTCTGGCATTCTTAAAATAACTATTCACATGACATAGTGGTCATGTCTAAGTGGTCTTGGAGGCGCAAAAGTTCTGTGTAGCTATAAAGAAAAAAGCTGGTTTACTAATTTGTCCTTAAGATTTATTGAATTGAAGGGGGTATGTGTTTAAGAAAGTGAGATACATTATGTTGGATTTGTCTCAAAATTTTTCACCATCCTAAGTTTTGCATTGGTTTGTTTGGTTTGTTTTTTCCTCCTGTGTTCTGTCCATGAGCACATGTTGCTTATGAGCAGAATGTTTACCAAGCCTACACGGTCCTATAGACCACATTACTTACGTGTATCTCGGAAGAGGTGGTTGTTTTTCTGTGGCAAGTTATCTGTGCAAGCTTTTCCCCAGGGTGTGGAAGTGCACGCTCCGAGCACACTTTAAGACCGGGGTGTCGAGTGTCCTGACCAGCTGTGCTTACGTTGCGGTGCCTGCTGGGTGGTTTCTGCACAGCCTGCCGGGTCTTCACGCAGTGCTTCGTGCAGCCTCATATCCGCTCTTGGATAACCGGTGTGTTCTCTGATACTGAAAAGGTAGTGCAAAAGCTTTGTCATCTTCTTCCTACTGTGTAAGGTCATGGTCAGCTTCTGGAATTAGTACACTACTTCTTTGTGGATACAGACATTAGTAGTGTATTTTTTTAACCTTTAAAACACCATAAAAGCAGATTTATCAGGTTAAATTTGTCAGCATAGTGAATAGAAATGCAAGAGCTCTACCACATAATATTTTCTTAAGACTGTGCCTGTCTAATTAGACTTACTTATTGCATTATCCAAAATTGCTGGAATTTTTTTCTGGAGGACATGATAGTCTCACTTGACTATTGATATCTTTGTTGTCCTTCTATCAGTGAAATTCTTATCTATTCATCTATTTATGCCTTTTATCCTATATGTATTTTGTAACAGAAAATGAGATTCTTCATTGTTCATGTTCCCATCTGGCCAAGGCAGGCACGTCTGCTCACCATCTCATCCCTGTGCACCCCCTGTACAACCCCATGGCTCTCAGGCCTCCTCTTGCAGAGCAGGAGGGGGAGTCCAGTCTCTGGACCTGCAGTCCAAATCTGTATTTCCTCCCTCTCATTGTGTGGAGCCTGGATGACTCAACAGCTGTTAAATCCTGATCACCTCTTTCTGATCTGTAGCAGTTTTGAGTCCCTGCCTGAAGGTGGAGATAGTTTTTGTCTGAGCAAGCAAAACTGGACTGATTAAAAAGTGAGCATGTTCTCCAGGTATCCAAGCCTGATGGAATTAGAGCACAGTATCTACTCTGTGTTTTCGCCATTGGTACTTTTATCTTCTCTAATTCTGTGTTACTGTACTCTTAGGGATCTAATTAAGGTGGAACATGAATGGCCTTTCACAGGGGACCACTACTCATGTTGATGATAGTCTGCTTGCTACAGCTGTATTTTTGGCAAATGCTGTGTTTATTTTTGGGATGGCAGGGTACAATAGTAACAGATCTTCCCTGAAGATTCGCCGTGTTCCAACTCAGTGTTTTCAAATTATTTCACATAACAATTTCATCTACCATTTTCCAAAAATACTTTTACCAAAACTTGAGTCATTCTCACACATAGATAGTTTTTTCTGGTAAGTTTAGTTCACTGCATCTCCACAGCTATTTGTAGCTATAACTGAGAGTCAAAGACTGCACACATGAATGTTGACCAGTGCTCAGGTGAATCTATTGAAAATCATTAGAGTTAATTTAACCAGCACTTGAGCAATTGCTCAGAAGTCTTCCTTCTGTGCCTCTACTCCTGATCCTGCTCACTTCCTCTCCCAATGGGATGGCTCTTGGAACCTGCTGGTGCAGGAACTGCTGGGCACATGCATCCAGTGTAGGTACTGCCTGGATTAAAAAAAGCCTTTGTGATTAAATGCTCCAAAATACCTGTTCTGTCATATGTACAAGAGACATTTGCAGAGCTCAAGTTCCTGGCAAGTAATGTTTTCTGCCAGCAAGAGCTTTCTAGCTAACCTTTTATTATACTTTGTAATGGCTACTTTGCGTGGCCTAGTGTTTAATTTGGCCACTGTATGATTTATCAATTTGATCAAGCTGGGTTATGGAGTTGGCTTTAAATTACATGTATGTTTTTGCATGCACATACACATGTATATAAACTGTGATAAGGGAATACTGAGTTTGTACAGTCAAGGAGGAATGCATAGACAATACTGATGGTGAAGTCACACATACAGCTGCAAGTCTAACTTTAATTTGTACTTACTTGATTTTATGATTACCTACTGCCTTCCCTCCTCCCTCCCTCCCTTAATGTGTTGTGCTTTCAGCTGCAAATGGCTGCATCTTACATAATAGCCAGAAAATAAATGCTGTGAATATGGTCATATGTCACTGAAAGGAGTCTAGAAAAAGAATTAATACACTGAATTTATTGTTTCCCACAACTCAGCTGTGTTTCTTGCATTATAGTTACCATACGATGTAGCTCTGATTTTAGCCTTTGGAGCTTTCTCTTTGAAAGAATCCAATAAAAATGGAGCCTGGAGTTTGTTTACTTCTGGTATTAAAAGCAAACAGCTCAGAAAGCAGGCCACTTTTATTGGACTTGTAAAGGAGCAATATAGATGGTAGAGATTTCAGGCTGTATTTTGTCTATCGTGGATTTCAGTTTTTGGGGGATACTGAGCTGTTGGTGTGGGGAGAGAAGTGGAGGGTTGGCTGCTTTCACTGATGTTATGGCTGTCTGTGAGACCAGACCATTGTATAAATGCAGCAAAATGGCTGAGTGGAACCATACATATGTTGTAAGGGAAAAAATGCAACTTTTATGTAGTTTTTTCTCCCATATGAAGTGTAATGTTGTGAGGAAGAAAAGTCCTCAGCCTACCCTAAGAGAAATAATATCATTATGTAGAGGACTGATTTAATGTTACTACAGATGGGTACAATAGAAATAAACTTCTTTTTCTTGGAAGTAAAGAAAATGTAACTACTGCAAAGCGAATGTCCCTGGTCTTGTGAGTCCTTGGCCTGGAAAGGGTATTTGGAAGAGGAAATCCTCAATCATTGTTTGTGCTCCCTTTGTCAGCCAGCATCTGTGCCCCCAACAGGCAGGGGAAACCTGAGCTTGCCATATATGCCACCAGTGCCCTGTGAAACAGTGGGCTTTTAGTATTGAAAGAAGGATGGGAGAGTCTACAGCTCAAATCATTGTGTTGAAAGGAGGTTACTAGATGAGGCAAGTAAACCATAAATGTGCATTTGGAAGGATTTCTGCTGTGGATTGTTTGCCTTACAACTGCATCAGAATTAGTCACCTGCCTGGGTTTCATAATGATATGTGTCTGGCGTATCTGAGGTGTAATCAACCCACAAAAACAGGCTGATCCTTCCGGGTGTGCTCTTCACAAAGTGTTGATGGGAGCCGTGTCAGCAGACTGCAAGAGGAAGGACTTGTCTTTAAGGAACCCCTTTGTGTCTTCCTGCTGCAGCTGGTCTGACCCTCTTTCATGAGGCCTTGAAAAACATTTACATTCTTTGGCAGAGCGTGCTAAAATGAGGACATAAAAATGACAGATTCAGTATTGGAGTCTTAAATAATATTTAAGTAGTCTTGTGTTGTGTAACCTGAGCAGAAGCCAATGTTACTGTCATTTGATTAATGCAGTTGCATACGTGATGTTCTGATTTCACAATTACTTCCTAAATAAATAGAATCATAACCATAGTAATAAAACACTATTTCAAAAGTAAAGTTTTTCAAGTGTTTGAGTACCTCTCCAGTACCTATGCAAATAACTTTAAATAGTTTATCTTTTATAATTAAAATCTTTTGTCCTCTTCCATAAAAATTACTTTAATCTGCCTCCCATTTACTTGAGAAGGGTTTTGCCTTAATTGCTGTTTTCTCATTTTTATCACTGTGAATTCAGAGGTGTTTCACGGAAACAGAGGTTGTGTCTTTTGTAATAGAATATAGCTTATGCTTTGATAACAGAAGTGGCTCTGAACCAACCATTTCTGTTAGTTTTTAAAATGCAGCTTTTTAGAGAACTACTTCACCATAAAGTTACAAATTAAATGCTCTCCCAAATAGTAATTTAAAAGTGCTGCTAAGTTCAAGTTACTTTTTGAATCATCAATGCTATCTCCTTCTACTGCTCTGTATTTCTAAGAAATAGTTTAACTTGAAGTCACCCACTCATTTTCTGTTATGTCTGGTTAGACATTTGTTACTAGTTTCATTGCTCTATAGTACCTTAACTGTCATGTATTTAGATCATCTACCACTCCTGTCCCTCAAAAAAAAAAAAAGTGATTAAGGTTTGAAGTATAAAATAACCTTGTGCTTATTCTTCATCCAAAAAAAAAATGTTTTCTTTTATTCAAATACCTGAATACCTAATAGATATTCATAATTCTGATAAAATTGTATCAAATGAAAATATAGCTGCCTATAATTTGGTAGGACTGATGGCATACTAGGTTATCTATTACTAAAACAAAAAAGGTTAGAAATTGAATAAATGTGTATAATCTGCTGTACAAGCATAGCTAAGGAAGATTAACCACAATTAAAAAAGCATAGAGACCTTGAATCATGTCAGGAATTGTTAATACAGTTAATGCAGTTAATGTAACAGTAAATGCTGCTGTTAATTTTGCTTTTATTGTAAAGGGAAAAGTGTTTTGGTTTTACAGTATAGGTAATGTTGTGAGAAGAACTAACCAGTCCCAATAAAAATTTCAGCCTATTTATTGCTTCTTTGCTTTATGAACAACATTTGAACCCCACCAGTTTTGACAGATATTCTTGTTTTATTTTTGTGTTCATGGTGACTGTGATTTTGGCAAACAAATATTCTAACCACTATTTTATTTTTGTGTTTCACTTATATATTGGCATATTAAATAAATAGAATTTAAAAATAAATGGTAAATATAGTTTCTGACCTCCAAATGATTTAGTAGCATTGGTGTATTGCCTGTTGATGGTTTCTTGTGTCATTTCTGTAGGACCCCTTGCACAGTGCAGTGTGAGTCCTTGGTGGGAACCAAGGACACCTGTACCATAAAACAATATTTGTGCAAAAGCTGGAGAGTAGTTCAAGAGAGGTGTCTGCTTACAAGATAATGGATTTTTATCTTGAGATTGCTTAGGGCATAGTTACTCTCAGCCAGCTAAAATGCTATCCATGTTCACTTATTCCCTCACTCCCCAGCTCACAGTAGCTTTCAAGCAGACAGCATTCTTCTCTGAAGAATTAGAAGAGGTTGTTAAAGCATGGAGGGGCTTTGCACTAATGCAGCTGATCGTAGTTTTCAGAGAGCATTCTCTGCAGCATGATCTCAGGTTTCTGAGGTGAAGACCTGGGAGGTTGCAGTTGTGGCACTGTGCTGGGCTGGTAGGCTCCAGTTCTCAGCCCAGGGCCTGGGAGAGGAAAGAGGTGATATAAGGACAGTCCTTCAGGCTTTAGCCTATAGGTAGCTGGGACCAACCAGAGGAGAAGGAGATAAAAAGGAGGTGGGGGCAGGGGTGGGCTGCTAGCACAGCCCAAGTCAGGATTTGGCTATAAACCCTCATTCTGCTTCCAATTCTTGAGCCACTCATGTATCTACACAGCCTGGGGAGAGCTGGCTCATCTGCAGCTTTGAGAACCTGTAGCTGCTGTAACTGTAGGCAACTTCTTTTTCACAGATCGGTTTTAGCTTCAATCATCAAATCATCAGCCAGGCCATTGCCCCAGCCCATTCCTCATAGCCTTGACCCCTCCCCCTTGAGAAAGTCAAGTTGCTGAGTTCCAGCACAATCCAAAAACGATCCTCTTACCTCCATCCTTCCCACCCCACAGTCCTAACTCATTACTGCTCACAAGTAAGATTCTTTTTGTCCTGGTTATGTATTAGCCTGTATCTACCAACACAACCCAGCTACAATCACCTCAACTTTCTGTTCCCCTTTTGAACTGCAGAACTGTTGGTGACTACCTGTTGCACTGCGATTCAGAAAGAAAGAGGCAGACAGGTATAATCGTCATATATTTTGCCGTGAGAATAGGGTGAGATAACAGGTTGAGGTCTCCTTATGTATTGCTAATTTGCTGACTCTTACGTTTGAAACGCATTTTTTTTAGTGTCAGCCTGTGGCTCCTGTACCTGCCCACAGTGTTAGCCATTCTTCTGTTTACTAGTGAGATGTGAACAGCTTAATTTTCTCCTGTAAAGGGTCACAAAAAGGTGGGTGAACTGCTTTCTCAGTATTTTGCTGGTACTATTTTGCTACTGGTATACAATTTAAAGTTTAAGAACAGCTTCCCCAGAGATGGATATTAAGGGTCTGAAGTAAGAAAACATGACTCTTGAGCCACCTTTATGCAGAGGAAGGGAAAGCTGCATGTGCAGAGAGAGATCCTGCTACATCTGAATTAGCTGATCACAATCTGGGCCTAATTTATTTTTAATTATATGCAGTCTCTTGGGATGATGGGAGGTGGATAAGAAACCTTTATATAGCTTAAACATCTCCTGGCATGGGGGATTGTCTTTCCCATGCATGGGGGTGTATAGAGGAGCACAGAAATGAAGCTCATAGACATTGTAAGGCAGGCATGGAAAATAGAGGTGCTGCAGTTTTTTTCTGAAAATATGGTTAACGAAACCAGAAAGGTGTAGTAAATCTGGAGGAAACTGTGGTTTAGGTGAGGTAACTCTACCACTGAGTCTGTGCTTTCTACCAGAGTACACTTTCAGTACTTGAGAAATGCAGCTGTGGGTTGTACATTGCTCTTTCCTGTGCTTTTGCATTTCCACCTCTGTTTATGGGATGATCTACATTGAAATTGGCTAATTTTTAGATCTGCTAGAGGACAACTGTGTTTCAGTATATTCAGCATGTTTTTTTAAATGAGTGAATTATAGCTATCCTGTGTTCTGTCCTCACCATTAACTTGCAGGAGAGATGCCTGACAGGAGACATCTTAGCCAAATCCGTCTTGCAGATTTTGTTGTATTTATATCCCTTGTGGAAGAAATGAGAGAACCGTACTTGGTATTCATGGATTTTCTGGTGGCCCACTCCATTTTATTTTGTGGGTTTTGTTTTTTTCATTTTTTTGGGTTTGTTTTTTGTTCCCCCGTATAGGGAGAAAAAAAATCTCTAGGACTCTATATGGTACCTCCTTTCTTCACTTAATAGAAGATGAGCTGCAGGAATGGCTTGTTTTGACCTCTGCCTTGGAAGTTTGTGTTCTTAACAGAGAGGAGGTTTGAAAAATACTATGCCTAGGTGGAAACTAAGAAAGTATGCAGCTCACTGTTGTAATGAATTTTTCAGTGTATGGCATGTTGTCAGCAGAGGAGGTACACCTAACAGTTACGCTAGTTTTCTTTCCCCCCTTCAAGTTTTCCACTTGAATCTTCACTAAAATGGGTTGAATGTCAGGATGTCTTGGAGAGTCTGTTCAGCTCAACATCAGGCCCTTGTATCATAAAAGAAGAAAAAACGGGAGGAAGGGAGGGAGGTAAGTGCATCCTCCTAATGAAAACAGAAAGGGGATAATCTGCCCTGTTTATCAGTTACATAAAAGGTCACGTTCATCCTTTCCTAACCCTTGTAGAGAGCCTTCAGGTTTCTGCAAAACTGCCTTACAGCAGATGAGTATTTGCAACAGAGAATGAGGTGGTTTCAGTTGCATGAAGTGATTGCACTTGCCTGAGGGCAGAAAAGCTCAAGTGGCTAGCAAAGGAAGAGAAGGGCCCCCATCCTGGGGGATCTGTGGGGCTCCCAAAGGCAGTGTGGTCAGCTGGTAGCAAGGGAATGCTTTTGAGGAGGGAACTTGGAGGTGTTCGACCATTGGGAGACATTAAAGAGAAGAAGATGCTTCCCAGTGGGTGAACTTCAAAAGGTATAACCTGTCTGGGATTAATGGTGTGGTTTCAGGAGATCACTGAGGCACTGTAAGTGGTAAGTTGGCAAGGCGCTGCATAGGACAGCCTTATGTGCCATGGCTGCACACTCGCAAGACTTCTTTTGAGGTGTGCTGGTGGTTTTTTTGACTGCATAGAACTGGTTCAGGGAGCAGAAACATAGCAGAAATCTGATATTACCAAGAAGAGGTAAACGGTTTTCTTCCTGAGTTAATATGAGACTTTGGTGAGGCCTTTAAACTGACTAAAGTGAGTCAATTCTCTCTTATTTTGTGCCCAACATGAGTGATGAGAAAATGCAAACTAAGAAATGAGAGAAGAGGCTAGTTTGGTTTTCATGCCTGATATTAAAGCACAGAAAAAGGAAAATTGGGTGAAAATTGCACATGCAGTAAAATTAAATGGTTTATGCAAAGGAGAAAAAGGTGAAAGTAGCAGAACACCAGTTATGTAGGTGCTACACTAACAAAAAATACACTTACTACAGCAAGAAAAGAATGGTGAGGTCAGGGAGAAAAAGCAAAAGATATGCTTATTGTCCAGGCTCATTTTATTAGTATACAAAATTAGAACAGCTGGTGTTGAATCTGTAACCAGATATAGAGGCAGCAGAAACATGATCAGATAACATTCATGGCCTGAATGCAAATACTGAAAATTACACAGAAAATTAGTAAGGTGTCATGAATGGAGTTGGCACCGTGTAAAAAACCGAACAGTAGCATGAACACTGTTTGGCCAAAATCACTTTGGGAAGGAATTATGAAGTACCTCTTGTAGGTCTTGAGCTTAGATTTATATACAGACAAGGTAATAACAATATTATGAGAGAAGAATACTAGTAGGTATAGTAACATTATAGATAGGCTATGTAATAGGCCAGATCTATATCTAAAAACAAATTATGATGTGGTATTTCTGTACACCACAATCTTTCTTACCAAAAGAATTTTCTTACCAAAAGAGTAATTCAGAATAGAAGTTGTTTTGGACTTGGTAGGAATTGCTGACCTTACAGAAAATATGATAGTTTAAAAAAATGAAGATAAGACATGAACTGTATTTTTTTGGTTTAAGTTAAATGGGATAACAAAAAGTCAGATGCAATTTAAGACAAACGTGTTAAATTAGGTGAGCATAGGTGAGCTAAAGTACTGGAGGCTTAAGCAGAGAAAAGGTTCAACTTGAATCTCAAAGGAAAAGGAGAATTGTGGGAAGTTACCTTATCCTTCTAGCAGAGAACCTTTTCCTGCGAGGGCTATTGGCAGAGAAAAAGTAATGCAGAAAGAAGGAGTGGATTATCAAAGGAAGTCACTTCTTGGAAGTTGTGGTGAAACAAGAATTGAAAGTATTAACCTGAGTTAGAATTCATTTAAATTTCCTAAGAGTTAAAGCAGTTAGTAAAAGTTCCTTTAGACACATAAATTGCAAAAGAATAAATCCTTCTGTTGTATAGGAAGGGTGGTTTTGATTTAGAGCCTTTTTGTTCAAAAGCTAAATAAATACCTCTGCACACTTCTCAGTAAGAAGAATAACAGTGTGGCTACAGCGACAGGATGATGAATGGAAACAAGGTTATGAACATGACTACGGTCATGGTGGAAATTCAAGACAGAAACAAATTCCAAGAAATAAAGATGTGAAATTGCAGTGTAGCAGCTGCATTGTGGTTACTGCCTACGTACCAGTTCTTTCTCTACTGTAAAGTTACTTGCAGTAGCTCACCCTTTCTCATAAACATTGTAGATGTAGTGTACCTGGCTCTTCATTATCTAAGAGCTGAAGTGCACATCTTTGAGAAGTTGCATTTTGTGGCTTGATTTTAAAGTTATTTTGTGCTATGCTGAACTTCTAAAAAAAATTGTAATTCTGTAGTTTTCTTTTTTACCTAAAATATCAAGGAACACACACTCATCTCAAAATTTGCCGTTTCCACTATGTATGCCCTGGAGCTCATTGAACCTTTCTGTGAATAGATTTAGCTCACTGGAAAAACAGAAATCTATCTCTGTTTCCTCTTCCTCTTATCCTCCCCCCTTCTTTTTAAACTGAGTTTGTTTCCTGTCAGATTAGTGAGTTAAATTGGCTTATGGGGAGAACTGAAAGAAGTGCCAGATTTGGTGCAAGATAAGCCTCCAGGAGCAGGAACAAGGCCTTGAGGTCAATAGGAGCAGTGGAGAGGTGTTTTGCAAGTGCCCAGTCTTAGTGCAGCAGAGCAGCATGTTGCTCTCAGAGGGGATGTTGTTCAGAGTAGTGGATTTTTTGTTTGTTTCAGCATTCTGCCTGCAAAAATACATGGTCTGCTAAAATAGAATTTTGGTGGCCAGCAAAAGTCCTTGTAGTAGAAGTTGTATCATGTAAATAATACTATTTTGCAGTAGTTTTGACCTGTTGCAGGTAGGAGTATTAGTATGCATCCAGTGTAAATTGGTTTACTTGTGTGTCTTCTTACTGTATACTCTTGCTTTACTCAAAGGTTGCTGGCTCTTGATGGAACTGTCTGAGGTTGTTTTGGAGAGATTGTCTTAATTGTTATTGTGGTTTGGCGTCAGGATATGCTTTCCTTCATGTCTGGATTTAATTGTTGATAATTTTGGAGGGAAAACAGTTTTCTTACTTTTGGAAACCTGGCATACTAGTGGCATCTGGTCATTGTACTAAGCAATCAATCAATCACTAGATAAAAAGGGGCAGAAATGAGAGACACAGAAAATAAATTATGTAAGCAGAATGCCACCAAATAACTTTCCCCTCCCTCCTCTAATGTCTGCAACAGCAGTTGTTCACAGTCCTGACTAGAAATGGCAAAGTTGTTGTGAGTAGGCACTTACTCCCCACACATTATTAAAAGTAATGCACACATATCTGATGCAATTGGGCCCCTATAATGATCCTTAATTCCAAACTTCCTTTCTTTTGTAGAGCCTGGTGAGAGCTGTAAGCACTCACTGACACTGGCCAGGAAGTGGTACTTTTCTTGCAGGCCATCTTGCTAATCCTATTTATATTTGTTAAGTTTTGATTTTTGTTTTGTAGTAGGAAATGCTTTCCCTAAACTTGTAATCATGGATTTTTCTATTCCTAGTTGTTGTTGCTAATACTACTACAAAATTGCCAGCATTTTGGACCAAGCCATTGCTTGTGACAGAGATGTGTGATGTTTTACATTATAGGCTAAAATACCAAGAAATAATAGGATATACCTATTAAAAAGAAAGAAAGAAAAAACACACAAAACCCCACTAGAAATGGCCCTGTCAAATTAAAAAAGAGAAAAAAGCTCTAGTCTGAAATCACTGTATTGACTGCTAGTAAAAGTAACAGTAAAGTCTGTGACAGCTGAAAGAGGGAGAAGCGAGGAAAAGCATGTTGCTTTTAAGTTTTTCCCTTTGTTCGTTGGCGGTGTGCCCATACACCCCATTCAGGGCTCTAGAAATGGTTCACTGACTTGAAACTCTGGCTGGTTTTAATTGTGTTGGTTTTGTTTAAGTAATGTGAGGAAAATACTGAGCTAGATCTCTCAACATTAAATTATCAACTTTACAGACATTTTTTGTCCAACTCTTTAGACAAGTTAAGAGTGATTCAGGTTTTAGATTTGTTTTGCTGGTTTCCAAATGCCATTTTTCACAATGGCTTTGAATTGTTATTGCACCCTCAGAGAATCTCACCAGGAACTATACATTTGCACAGTAAGTCAGACAGTACCAAATCCATGTCTAACATTGAAAAGCTGTTGAGGTGTATTCAAGGAGGGTACTGTGCAAGTAATTTGAAGTGGTTTTTTTCAACATTTTTTGTTGTTAAAAGTGCTTTAAAAAAACAAGCACGCAAAAAATATACACCCACATAACATGTGATTCGTGAAAGTGTAATTGTTCCTTTATTTAGGCTTTTAAATATGCTTAAAAATCTCTCTTACAAATAGAGTGCTTCATTTGGAAATAGAAGTTCTGTTGCTAAAAGTAAAATCAGAAAAATAAAAGCATTTTAGAGTACTAATAATGCCCTGGTGTAAGTTCCATTGTAAGCAAGTACTTACTTATTTTGAAGTAGAAGACAATGTTACGTGCATATCCGATGTCAAACCTTTTGGCGTTTTTTTAATAACAGTGAAACTCAGAAAGGAAAAATGCGTGTAACTCTTCCTGAGACTTAACAGTATCTTCATTAAATTGTAATTAAACAAAAAGACCAAAGCATCCATGCTGTGTTCAGTATTACAGGAAAATAAGGGCTTCTGCCTTTGAGGTTCCCTTGTGATTTTCACCCATCTGTGTTATCGTGATTGTCTAGTTTTGGAACGTTCCACTCTATGCTTAGTTTGGGACAGAATACGCATTGTTCTGTTCTTTCCTTTTAAAAAGATTTTCCATGGTGTGGAGGGACGCAGAGATGGATTCACGCCCTAGGCAGTATCTGATGTTTCAGTTGATGAGTGGTGGTGTCTTCTTTGGGCATATGCTGAACTTGGATGTTTCTTCATTATGTGACAAAGATCCTCTTATTGCTATACAGACATTTCAAAGTGAAGGGTTGCTTGAAGTAATACTGTCTTCCTGGGTGGTTTGTTTCATTGGTTTATGTAGTATTACTGTCTTCTAGTTGCATTAGTAAGAATACTTGAATATTTCTATTTTTGTGCCTTATGTATTCATTTTTTTTAAAAGCTAAGCTTATGATTAAGAGAACAGGTATTATTTATTTCTTCTTTCATGTGTCCTGCAGGTCTCCCATGCTATTCTCCCCTCCCGCCCGCCCTTTTTAAATAGTGCTCAACCTCTAGCCTGTAAAATCAACTGCTTATCTCGTGCTTCACACTGTTACAACATGTGAGGGAAGAGCCAGGAGTACTAGATCTGCACAACTGGATAAGCAAAATAAGACTTTGTTCTAAGCAATGGAGCCGTTTTCTTGCTTGCTTTCTGCTGGAAAATTATAAGCATCTGAGCTGCTTGGTCAGACCAGTGTTGGTAATGTCTTGTTGTGCTGGGTAGACTGTGAGAACTCAGCTGGTCTAGTACTTGGGTTTTTGAGAAACTACGGCATGTGTGCTTTCACATGTTTCATTAAAATAAATATTCCCAATTATTCTTTAATTTGTAACTTAGCTGTTAGCGCTGTTGGAAACAGACTTTGCAAGGGTGTCCCTCTTGAGAAGGACAGGGAGAAGTTAAGTGACACAGGTCCCCCAAGGTAACTCTGCTGCAGAACCAGGAACTGGAATCATGTATTTCAGCCTCATTGGATGTGATTCAGCACTGGGTTAGGATATCTCAGTCACAGAAAAGCCCAAGTTGGAAGGCACATCTTACTCTCATCTCATTCAGCCTTTTGCTGAAAGCAGGGCCTTTGGATTAGGTTATTCATTGCCCTGGTAAACTGAGTCTTAACTATTTCCAACAAAGAGACCTATACTACTACTTTGGGCTTCTCTGTTTAATTCTTTTTATAGTGAGCAACTTCTCATGTCTGGATGGAGTTTCTGAAGAAGCTCAAGGGGAGCTCTGTTGCCTTCTGTCCTATTCTCTGTGCATCCTTGTGAAGAGACTATCTCCCTCTGCTAAAGTAGTGTGTTGGTGCTGCAGACCTCTCATACTATCATTACAGGAAGTCCGTGTCAGGGATTGCCACTCGATTTGTACCTGTTCCCTAGTTGCACTTGTCAGGTAACAGATGCAATTTAGAGTCAAGTGTCACTTGGCTTTTTTGACATGTGACTGAGTTGGATGGCACCTGCAGAGAAGAGTCCCTTCTTGACATGTTTTATAACTCTCCTGGAAAACCTCTAAGTGAGTGGAAATTAATGGATTTTGTAAAATTATCCATGAGTTCAACTGATCTCATTCATGTACTGTGTAATTTCTGAAATAAAGTGTAGTGCAACCAGGGTCTATCACTTTATCTCCAACCCCCCACCCAAAAAAACTCTATTGCTGTCTCATTTAACTTGATGATCATTTTATTTAAGAGTTCGATTCATCAGATTTGTCCTGGAATGTAGACTTACTGTTGTAAGTCTACTTACTGTTGTACGTAATTTATTTGGAGTTGTGATGAAAATTTTCATTGTATTAGAATCAGTGGTGAGCTCCTGTTGACTTCCTTTTGTCCAGGATTTTGCTTCTGCAGTGTAATAGCAAAAGATCCATCACTATTTATTTCACTTGCCTTGATGCTGATAATTTCCTTTTCTGTGAATGAAAATACAAATCTGTACATAAATCATGATAAGTAGATAACATTTTTGCTGTAGTGAACAGAAATTCAGCAACTCACTAGGGATATTTGAATTGCCTATCTCAGTGGACTTTGTTCAGAGTACCTTCCTCCTGCTTCTTGTGCTTCTTCTATCTTTGATTCATTTTCAGAGCAGCAGAGCCATGTCCCACATATAAAGAATACAAATTATTAAAATTTTGATCATAAATTAATTAGCTCTGAAGTGAATATTTGCTCTCTTTCCAGGCCTTTTCAGTTCCCAACACCTGTTAGGTGTTTTAAGATTACAGCATTTTCTCTGCTTCTTATATCTATAGCACTCATCACAGAAAAGGAAAATGTTATTTCAGTTTTGCTGACACTGAAAATAGGTTCTTGTTACTTTTTTAGTGTTGAATAGTGTTTTCAGTGTATCCGGGACTATAATTTGTAGTATTGCCTGCTATAGCTCACACAGAGGAAGCTGTTACTCAGCTTGTATGTATTGTAGGATGGTAGATGGGGTAATTTGTCCTGTTAATTATAAATGTAAATACTGTTTTTAAGGCAATGATAACCAAGAGTATTTTTCCTATTTACAGAGCAAGCTTTACATGGAAGGATTTAGAAGCCTAAAAGAAGGAGAACCAGTGGAATTTACTTTTAAGAAATCTTCCAAAGGCCTTGAATCAATACGGGTAACAGGCCCTGGTGGGAGCCCCTGTTTAGGAAGTGAAAGACGACCCAAAGGGAAGACAGTACAAAAAAGAAAACCAAAGGGAGATAGGTAATTACCTTACTTTGCTATTCCCCCTTTTTTTTTCTTTTCAAGTTTTTCTTGAAATTATGTTTTCAGCATTTATTTGTTCATAAAAGGAAACCCTTCTATGTAAATTTGGCTTTTACATGTAGCTTAGTAATTTGATTAAAGCTATATCTATCTAAAACTACATAAATCACCCACTGATTAGTTTTACTTGAGAAGGTTTAATTAAGTTAGAGGGAGCCTGCAAAGGAATGTAATATTATTTTGAAAATATTGCTATTAGACTGAAAAGAGAGGTCAACCTGAATACAAGTGAAATAATGATGTCATGTTTAGATGAGATGTCATGCTAAAGAGGCTATTGTGTGCAGTGAGGTTTTAAACTATACATCAGTAGTTTTATACAAAAAAAAGTAGGTGCTGCAGTAACAGTTAAGATGTATATAATTTATATATTTTTACTTAGTGAGCAGAATGTAAGGTGTTTCCAAAGGTTTTAATGCCTGGTGGTCTGAAGAACTGTTGTAATGTTTTACAAATATCAGGTTAATTTTGATTGTTGCACTTCTTTCTAAATATGTGCAGCAGTCTGACTGTTACACTTTTCTTCCTGCCTCTGATGGCTTGAAGTTCTGCAATCCTCTTCACTACAAAGCCACCTAATTCATCAAAGATGGCCTTTCTACCCAAGAGATCTTTATTTAGATGAATTCTCCCTTTTTTCCTCGTGCTATTGCCTAGCCCAGTAGCTGTAATGACTGAGACCAAGAAGAACGTATAGTTTGTGAAGGATCCTAGTAAGAACATCCAAACAGCCAAGTTTTGCCTGCAGTATTTAATGTATGGAATAACTGAGAGGTGGTGGCTCTCTTCTGCTGCAAATTATGAAGCAAAGAGTAGCTTAGGAAAGATGGGGTCACCTGGAAAGGCAGTGTAGCACAGCTTCAAGAAATTTGGGATCAGGAACCTTTATTAACTACAGATGAGCTCCACTTGTCCTCACCTCTGTTCAAAGGCACTTTTTTTCTTGCTCTTTTTTTTCTTTTTTTTTTCTTTTAGTTAAAGACTGGAGACAACATGAGATTTGTCCCTCTTTCACCCTCTTTGTAAAAGCTAAAGGCCATAAACAAAATTTATTGCTGCTGTAACAGATCAGAGTCCATAACCACAACAAGGAGAGACTTTGTAAGCAGGACAAAGCTTTATTTTTGGTTGCTCCCCATATCTGGCCTTTCAGAGTTGTGTTGCATGCAATGGCTGTGAATTTTTTTTTATTTTGATCTAGGCTTCCAGTATTGTTGTTATTTAAACCATTGGTGTTTCAATGGGCTGTAATTACTTATCTGTTTAGGGTATTAGCATTGCCATTGTTCTTGATGTTTCATACTTTGGCAGCAAATAAAAGCCACAGTTATGCAGTCGTGATACTGTTGACCTGTTTGTTGCACATGTAGATGAAGGAAGACAGTCCTTGTCTCAAAAACCTTGAAATTTAAGTGGACAGATTGTATGTAGACAGGAAAAACTACATATTGAAAGACAGCGATTTGAACAAATGTAGATATTTATACTACACAGTGTAGTCAATGCAGAGGAATCAGTACTTTCCAAGTGCAATTCATCTCATCCTAGGGAAGCATATAAAATGTTGGGGTTGAGTCTTGCCTTATTGCTGTTCCTCTTCAGGGGCTACGAAGGGACTCTACTTCCAATGCTGTAGATGTCTTACAAGTCTCTAAAGTGAAGTGAGATGAATTCTCCTTTCAATCGTGTTTTTCATATCTGAAGCACAGAAAAAAATGGAACCTGAAAAACAGTGCGGAGGGGTGTTCTATGAGACAGTGTACTCTCTAATGTTCACTTGCCTTTAAAAAAGGAAAAACTCAAAATTAATTTGAATTAATTTGAATGTGAAAATGTGAGCAAAAACATCTACCCACTTCTGTCTCAGAATTCTTACAGTTAAGTCATAAGACACCAAAAAAAGTCTGAAATCTGAAATGTTTGAAGTAGTATTGACATTATCGTTCAGTGAGAAGCAGCCTTTGCTCAAAGGAAAAGTAGTTTTGATTGCCTAGCCAATAAAAAAGTTGCATCTCCAACATGTATAGTGAAAAGTTACTTGAAGATTGCCTCCATTTATGAAAGCTAATTTCAACTCCCTTTAAGTTATCAATATAATAGTGTTAGGGCCTAGCTTCAGTGGATCTTTTTATATGGTTCCTATTTTGAATGGATCCTGTTACTCTACTTACTGAGAGGAGTTAGACATAGCAAAGCTGGGGGGGAAAGGGAAAAGCGACAATATGTAGACAGGGAAGAAAAAAAATCATGACACTAAGGCTACCAGTGTTGGTAGGTTTTGTGGGGCTTCCATGATAGACTCAGGGTCTCTGTAATTTGCAGTGTTCTTGCTGTGGGGACTTTGCTGTGATAATATTTCTGCTTTGGCATTACTGTGGGCTACATTAGTTTTATAACATAGATGGGAAGTCTTTGTAGTTGTCACCAGTGGTATCAGCCACTTGGTCGTTCTTTCTCAGTCAGTACAAGGAAGGGAAAGTTTTTGTGGTCCATGTGGAATGAAGCTGTGTCTGTGGGCAGCCTGAGGCTTTAGGTTCCCAGACCTTACTTTAAGCTATTGTAATGCACGTGTGTCTTACATATATACTTTTTCACAGTATCTAGAGTAATCTGGGATAGAGGGGAGGTTTCTAAATGACAGAGCCGGGATTTGCTTTTGACAAGTTCTGTGTTCAGAAGGGGTGTCCTATGGCAGAGATGCACAGTGGAGGGCCTGGTCTCTTCCTACCCGAGTAAACCAGGGGATGAATTTGCAGCAAGTTACATTGTGACAGGTTGCGGCTTCTTTTTAAGGAATGACAAACATAGTGTGTTTTGCTTCGTTTTGGCAGTGAGCTGACACAAAGGCATGCTGTGCTGCTCTCTAGGAATGACCATCTGATGTAGGAAAGATAAAGTACTCTGAATTCATACTTTAATCTGTGATTTAGAGTAGAATAAATTAAATCAGAACCTAGCCCACCATCTCAGAGTAAAGTTTAAAGGAGGGAAAAGAAAGAAAAAATTATGCTACTTTTTTTTTCTTTTTTTTTTTTTTTTCCCCAACAGGCATTCCTGGTGTTTCTATGTCAGCTAAAATGACACTGTGTACACAACCATTTTATGGGTTGTAATTATTTATTCTTTAGTGCAACGCATATTTAAATATATTTCACTCACAGACCTTTGTCACAGTATTACAAAAGTGGGTGATGCTCACAGGACTAGAAGCTAGCGTTATCTTTGGGACCTAGAAGTATTATCCAGGATCTGTAAACAGTCCTAGTAGGAACTTGAAGTTGGATACTTTTTCAGCAGTGTCTGTAGTGCTCTATCTGCTTGGATTGGCCCTTGCTCCATGTGGAATGTTTCAGGGGAGACGGGGAGGATGACAGTAGTTGTTTTTCTCTTTTTTGATTTTGAACTCTTTACACCAAAATGGAAGCAATAAAATAAAACAAGAAGGGAGGGACAAGGAAGAAATAATTAGGAGTATAACTCCATCTCGCAGTTATAATCTGTGCCATTTCAGTCCTCTGTTACCCTTCGCTAACATCACACTCATGGCAAGGAAACTTTCTAGCACGAGTGACCTGTATCAGAAGTGGTTTAGATTTAAATACGTAATAAATAAGCAGTACATAGTGAGATTTGGGTTTGATTTCACTGTTTTGGTTTATAGTGCAGCCTTGCAAGTAAATGATGAAGGAGGGATTTGGGAGCTCGATGAACCATTGCCACTGGATAAACAATGATGCTGAATTATGTCATGGGAATATGGCTTGTGAAATAACTGTGTACCTATAGCTCAGCTGGCTAAACAGTAATAAGCACTACAGCATCAATGTAACACCTCAAAAACCGTTTTCCAGTGCAGGTATCTACAAAGGAGGAACAATTAGAAAAGAAGTGATTTTGTGTTTGCTAGTAACTCTTGAGCATGACCAAAAGCATAACTTTCAAATGAAGAAAAACATACTTCTAAACCACTGATTGGTGGGGAAATACAGTCACTTAGGGAAAGGGGGGGGCACTATAATTAAATAGTATATTTCTTCCCTGATGAATTGTCACTTAAAATTTATTTGTGTCTGAGTTAGTCAGAAAATGGTTTTAATATCTGCAGACATTCTGTGGATGATCTGAAGTCAGACTATAATAAGAAAATCTTAAAAGTCTTCTTTAAAATCTTGTGATCTCCACAAACAGCCACTAAACTGATATGATGCAGGCAGAGATGACAGCATAGTCAAGTGCTGTGGGGGACATTGGAATTAAAGTTAGCAGGACTAGGAGAGCCACTTTAGGACAGCAAAGTTACATGATACTAAGTTACTTCAAACTTGATATTATTATATCAAATCCATTTCTACTGAGTGAATCACGCTCAAGTGTATAATCTAATTTTCATAGAAAAGCCTTCTATGCCTTGAACCGAGCAGATTTTTGTAGAGGAGATGTGAATAATGGACTGGGAAGGAGAGACCTGAACTAGTACCAGAACAGGAGAAGCACATAAAACCCATGCTTATCAGATGGATGGGGCTGACATGGATGGGGCAAGGGAAAGCCTGTCAGTCCCTTCTCCTGGGAGCTAGGAAGCAAGGCCAGGCTTGTGCTCACTGCACATTACTATGACAGAGGGAGGCACGTCCACTGTTGCCCTTGACCAGTCCCAGGGATCTGCTTTGGACAGGTCCTGAACAGCACCGGGGTGAAATGAGGAGCAGACAAAGTGAGTCAGGTGTCCAGAGAAATGGATGAAAACTTCAGGGAGTTGTAGCCTTTGGCGCAAAATGGTGACAGCATGTCACTGTCAAAGGATGGAATCTTCCTGCTCCTCTTCAAGGTAGCTTGCGTTCACAGTTCTTCTGTTCTGCTCTGAAGAGGAAGCTGACGCAGAAGTAATGCAAAAGGTGCATGGCTTTTACACCAGTTTCTTAGAAATATAGCCTTGCAAAAGGAGCTTTCTCAAGGGTGGTGTTTCAGCAGTTAGAACATGAACACCTCCTCCCTGACTCTTCTTCACGTAGTATTAGATGGCAAGACTTTATTCATTCCAGTTTTAGTTCTTGCTTTTCTATTTTTCAAGCATAGGGCATTTTCTTGACTGTTTACTCTTTTCCTGCTTCATAGTGATTTTGTTGGATATCTAGTTCCTCTTTCTAGTGATGTCTGAGACCCCCTCTTAGGCTTAGAATGCAAAGACTGCCATCATTTTGTTCTGTTTCATAAAATTGCCACGTGAAATGAGGTCCCTGTGGCCTAATATCTTTTTTCCAACAAGGGCATATATTTAAGGAGAGACCATAAAAATAGGGAGGTATTGGCTTCCATCTCTGGCAATTACTGTTTTAAGCATTTCTTCAATATCAACAATTAATCTGCAGAAGACAATTAGATGAAGTACCTGAGTTTGTTGGATGCAACTTCCTTTTGGATCCTCAAGCAAAGCTTGATATTATTTGTGCAGAGTTTTATATAGTTAACAATTTGCACATTTAGACAATAGGCTAGAATGGGGATAAACACCAGTCTGAGACGTGCTCTCTTACATGATCTTAGGACTTATATTTGCTGACTGTGCCACAATAAGTCACTAAACTGGTATGAACTGCTTGTAACAGGAACGGTAGAACACTGCTAGATAAACAAAACAAGCAAACAAAAACCCCACAAACAAAACCAACCAAACAAAAGAGACCGAAGAGCTTTGCACTACTCCAGTACTTTAAGAAGGTTATGTCTTTGCTGGACTGCAACCATTAGGGACAAAGTTTTTCATCCTTGCTCTTTTTCTCAGGCTGACAACTTTTTGGAAGGCTTAGCACCATTTTGTGTTTTTCCAAGAGTGAGATAAAACCAGAAAAACAGTGGGCCTTGTTAATAATGTTAATAAGTAGGTAAATAATAGCTGCCACTCGGTGCTGTGGATTGGAGATTTGAAAGCTGGCTTGGAGATGGATCAGAGTCTAGGGCAGGAGGTTAATCTTTGCTCGTCTTTGTGCAGACCCATCCAAGTCTTAAGTTAGAAGCCTCTGAAAAGTGTTACTGCATATATTCATTAGACAGCCCTTGTTAAAATCTACATCATCCATCTGTGTTTAAAGGGAGCTCAGCAGTCACAGCCTTCCTGCATAACAAACACACAGTGTGCTTCCAGGACTTGGTCTGTCCAGTCTGATGAGAACAGAATCAGATCTCCAAGACCATGTGTTTTCTGCATGAAAAAATGAAAGGAAGGTGGCTTAAGGGATGAAAGAGAAAGCAACTGCCACTGCCTGGTATGTATAGCACCCAGTATCTTTGGACCATGCACTATTTGGCAGAAAACAGCAAACCATGGCTAGCTTCTACCCCCCAGATCCAGCATACAGCATTGGGAGTTGCCTTCCTCAAAAGATAATGGATTTCTCTTCCTGCCTAATTCTGCAGCTCAAACAGTGGGAAGCCAGGAGGCAGAGCTGAAAGATCAGTGCTTGCACCTTTGAGCAAAGTATAGAAATGGTTACAGTTGTGTGTAACAAGATAATATCTCTGTGAGCTTGTATTAAGAACAGAGTAGAGCCTGAAGAAAGTTGTCTTTAATGTCTGTTTGTATGCATGTAAGTTAAGAAGAGGTAGGCCCCAAATTTTTCATAGTGTTTGTAATAGGGAATACAAATCTGATGCTAAAGTAAGGACATGCAATTCTGAAAACATACAAGGAACAGATGAAGTGAGTAGGAAGGTGTCATTTTTATGCAGGCTCATGTAGAGTAAAGCTGTCCCTGCACAGCAGATGGGTTTCTTAAGTACATACTCTGTTCTGGAATGCAGAATATTTTTCTTTAATTGGATGTCTTTTTTAGGCCTCGTGTTTTCTGACTCTTCCACTCTCTTTCATCAAGGGATGAGCTCTCTCTCATTTAGAGTAAAGTATCAGCATATATTCAGACTTTTGCCTGTACTGATATACCTAATGATCCCTCTTCAGTCTTACCCGTAGTAATGATTTCCATATCTAAAGGAATTTAGAAGCATGAAAGAATTGAGAACTTTACTCAGTTTAACAGAGATTATTCACAAAGTCAATAGATTATATGTTAAAAGTATTTCAGTAAATAATTTTCAAAACATCATTTCTGTTTCTGAAAAATCTTCCTAATATAACTGGCATTTTCTTCCTTAATTCAAATTTCTTTCTCACTGTTTAGTTTCTTACTAATATACTACTTTCAAGTAGACAAGAATAAACAAAAAAGTGCATGCATTTTCAGGGTCCAACTTAGCGAATACCTAACCTTGTGCTTTGAAAGTAGTAGGGAAGAGAGCATTATTTGAAAAGATTTTCCATATTCTGGAAATTTCTGTGTAAGTTGATACTGATCCTGACTACAGACTGTGCTGATTTCTGATCATGTGACATGAATGAACTGGGAACAGACCCGCTCACAGGATGAACTATCTTTTAAAAAGATGCACACTGTCTATGCTGTATTTTATTACAAAAATATTTAGTGTAAATAATTAAACCCCAAATCTTCTATTTTAGAAAAGCAGCTGGTTTTTTTTTTTTCTTTTTTGATATGTTGCACTCCAGCATCACCTAACAGACATACTCAAAGCATGTAATAAATATATAACACTGAGGAAAGATTATAATGGTAATTCCAGATGATGGGAAAATTTGCCATGTAGTTTGGGCTGTTGAAAAAGATGCCAAAAACTCAAAAGCTGGAGAAAAATGAATTATAGCATAGCTGCTAAATCAGATATTCCTGAAACGTTGCCTTTGATTTAATGCTGTTGATGAATCTGAAGCTCTTCAGAAGGAATAAAAGTTCTGGAGCCCTTTAACTTCAAATTAATAAAGTCTGTGCAGTAATATAATTCCAAATCACTACAGATGTTTCTTTTATTAGCTGTGGCTTCATGTTTCTGTCCTTGACACTTAAAGATCAAACCTACTTAAATATGAATCATTTAAAATATGAACTTACTTCAATATCTTATTTTGCCAAGAAGCTCAGCAGCTCATTATATAAGAGAAATGTGTCACGGAGGCAGTCATCTCCATAGTGGTGGTGCAGGAACGCTAGTGCTGTTCCCACTGTGAACCCCCCCATTCCCAAAGGTGCACCTACAATGTGCTAGAGCACTTTCCAAGCAGGTAATAAGACAAAAACTATGTCCTGAAAGAAATCATGGGCTTATGGGAATACTTACACCAGGAGAGGTAGATTTATTTCAGGGAAAAAGTACCAGCTTAAGCCACCCCTGCACAGCGATGTGGCATCCTCCATCCAGAAGCAGCAGGACTGAGTGGGACTTTGCAGTTGCTTCTTCTGGTTATGGCAAGCTGTTCAGTGAAGAGACAGTGGAGCTCAAATAGAAATGCTTCAAGAACAAAACTTAGGGAGAAGATTAGGACGGAGCAGGAATACGAAAACACAAACACGGGATATGAGGAAGGAGATGAATGAGAAAGGACGTGGGTAAGGGAGGACAGACCATTGAAAATGGTGTCAATATGAGAAACTCAGAGTTTTTTCAGGCTCCAAATGGTTACCTCAAAGCTGGAAGTTCAAGCAGTCTTCAGGGACTGCAGAGAAGCCTGAATCCCCTTAGACACAATCAGGGATTGAATTGAATTTTCCTCCATTTTGAAAGATTGCTGCAAGTTAAGAGCTAATCCGCAGGGAGCTGAGGAGTAGGTGGGATGCAAACTCCTGCTCTGCAGTCTTGTGACAACTGTGGTGATTCCAGAGGATCTGGGATGGACCTTTTCCAGTAGTGGCTTATTGCGTGTTCCTCATTTATCAGGTGACAAACATGACACATCTGGAGTTGCTGAGTTTGAGCTTTGCCCTAAATGTGTCAGGTGCTACAAAGTAGTAAGTGCTCTGTGGGCTCTAGTATTTCAAATTGGGCACCTAGAATAAGGCTCCCTTGGAAAATTATTTTGGCTTTTTTTCTCATGCTCCAGAATACTGTGCATTTCATTGAGACAATTAAACTACACAATTTCATAGAGACATATCAAAGTAATTAATACCTGTAATGTGTTAAGAGACCTTAGTGAAAGCCCCAAAGTCAATACTTCTCATATTCAAGATGTAGCTGGATATAGTGGTGAGTTCAAGCACTGAGTTGAGTATGCCAAAGAAGAATAATACAATAACTTACATTTTGTGCAGCAATTGAGAAAAGATCATGTAGAACTCAAATGTTAGTTCACAGGCTGTTGCTACAGTGTAAATAGTTTCCTTCTCTTTTGAATGCTGAATTTGTAGATAATGGGATTTGTAGAAATTAGCATGCACGTTTCTCTTACTAGCTAGGGGATTTGAACTAGTTTTTGTTTGAAACTGTAATGTGACATTGTAGGGCAAGGATGAAGAGACTGGTTTCAAGGAAGAAGTTGCACGTATGTGTGCAAGAGAGAGCAAAGGTGACTGTGGCCGAGCTGGAGGAATAGTGAGCTGAGCTTGGCATTTGAGAAGGGGGAGCTGGGTTTGCTCAGTAACAGACTCATGGAATGGTTAAGGAAGGAAGAGCTGTGAAAGTTCACTATGAAATATGGGAGTGAGCTAAACAATTTCTTTTCTTTGATCTCCATTCATTTATAATCTTATTGGGTGTTGAGTCTCCTGGCACTAGAGCTTTTACAATGAATAGGTGAAAGTGCAAAAATTGATTTAAATTGCACTCATCTTAATGCTGAATGGCTTTCTTTAGCCTAGAAGTCACTTGGAGTTTTACTCTTTTAACTGCTGGACAATTTAAATGCTAAACATTTAATTTACTTCAGACAGCTCTGAAAACAGTAGCAAACTGCAGACTGCTTAATTAATGTTGCAACAGCCTTTGCTTCAAAGTTTAACCAGAAGGCTTTGATTTTTTTCAGTCATAAATGGATATATTTTCACCAATATAGGAAGCTGAAATAGTTGTGTTTCAAATTCAGTTTCAGATTTGCTAGTGTTTAAAATGAGTTTCTCTGCTTTTTTGGTGTGCTAAACTAATAACGTGAAACAATGGAGACTGTGTGTAAGTCTGTGTCTGCATAATGAGTTGTACTAGGGAATTATGCAGTGTTACTTCTTCCATCAATGAGAAGGGATCATCAATAGTTGCAATAGGATTAGAAGTTGTATGTAGCTCAGATGTAAGCCTATTAATTACCTTTTTAAGGGTTTCATAAAGTTTCATTTTATTTACATTCTTTTCTCGGGTTAGTTTTGATAAATCACTTCTTTCTAGTTATTACATGAAAAATCTTTAATTTCCTGTTGATCAGACTCATTTTTTCAAATTTTTGTGCTTCAATATAGTTTTTGGAGAATCATGGCTAGCTGCTCAAATAATAATTGGTAGAAATATGTGCCTACGTGTCCTTCTAATAATTACTTAAAATGTGATAAGCATTTCAGTTTTCTAAGTCAAAAAAGAATTCTCAAAGTATTTTCATTTACTCGTTATTAATTAGTTCAATGTGATTTCATTTTATTTTATGTGGGAGTATCACTTCGCTTCTGGAATTTTTGCCCTTGTGTGCATTATGTAACATAAAAATTTTATTTGGAGCTCAGAAATAATTTTATCAAATGTTTTTGTTCTTGTTATCCCTGTATTTCTAACTCCCTGGAGCCTCCTATAGTTATCTTTCTCCTTTACAATTTTATATATTTCTTTCATACATAGAAAAGAAACAGCTGGCATTTTTTTAATGAGATCTGTATGCTCATTGACCAAAAAAGAAGCAGCAAGGAATCTGTTGTATGGCTGATTATTGCAAGAAAATGAGGTAGTAGTCTCACTAATAATCAGTAAAATTGTATAAACTGCTGCTGTTTAATTTTCTGAGTTAGTTAATCTCAAACTTTCACCCTCACAAGAAAACAAATTGTGTTTAAAAATGCCTGGTGTGGAAAAATGGTACTTTCAAATGTAGAGATTAGAAACATTTAAAACATACATATCTGTGGTTAAAGATGCCGACTCTTAATTCTCCCCTGTGTGGAGCTTTCCTTTTTTATCTTTGAAGTTCAGTCATTATTCCATGTCAATGCCATTGGTTTATTTTTGTATCCTGCAGAAATTAATTCAGACTGTTTAGATCCAATCTTTTTAGAACATTTATGAATGTAACTTATCAACAAGTTTACATTTTATGCAGCCGGTGGAGCTGGATTTTGGAATTTGCTTTTTTAGTGGTTCTTTTGTGGAAGAGAAATCTCTCAGGCATGAATTGATAGTCCAGATCTTTTGAGGTCTGCCTGTGCTAACCTATGACCTCTGTTCTTAGGAGGTCAACATCTGAGGGCAGGAGATTAAGGCAGTTAAAAGATTGGAATGGGAACTGGAATGGAAAAATTAGCCAGCACATTTTGGGTGGAAAACATCAAAGTCATCAAACAATTTGCTTATTTTAAACTCAGTTTAAGGGTAACAAGCTAATTGTACTGTGTTTGTTGATGCAAGCAATTTATATTATTTGAGAACATTAACACTGAAGAAATTTTTTTTATTGGAGAAACATAATGAGTCTTCAGTATAAATGTACTATATTTTGTTTAGTAAATGCTTTCCTGCAGCATTTTAAAGATAACTCAGGATCTGATCATATAGTCTGTATGCACTTAATTAGCTGTATTTCTTACAAGCAGCAACATTAAGTGCTGTGGAACCTGAATCTTGCTTGTGGTCTGCTGAAGACCCCTTGCTGTCTTTAGAGAATACAGGTGCTCTCAGTACAATGGAAAACTTATTCCCATATTAAAATTTTCCAACTCCGATGCTTAAAATCATTTGTAAGCAACTCTTTTTGTTTCAGCTTTTCAAATGTAAATTCCTTTCCAATACAAATTTTTGACCACTAAATGTTCTTTTATGGATTATAAATTGACTTAGAAGAAAAGACTGCATTGTCTGTTTGTTCTTGTCTGACATAGTTCAAAATTCATTAGTGTGTGTTTTTAGAAGAGTGACAACTTCATCTTTCATCTGTACGTTGATTTCAAAGACGTTATTATCTAGAAAAAGACACCTTCCCACATCTGAACAATTATGCAAGTTCAGGGATCTATGTAAGCAATCACATTTTTGTCTTGATCTTTTAAAGTGCAAATCGGTATCATTGGCAAAAGCCAAACCAGTGTTTCAGCATGCAAACTCACCTAGCAGGAAAGAAAGCGAAAGTTACAGATACCTCTCAGCTCAGGTTCTCATTACCAGTGTATGGATTATGGTACTTCTCCTATAGGTATGACTACTAATTAAATTAAAAGTACTATAATACAGCTAAACTCAAGCAGCCAGCCATCTGTAACCCTCAGTCTAACCTCCACATGTTATTGTTCTTTTGATAGTGAAGGATATGAGATTTAAACCCTTTTGCAAGCTTATAAATTTCCAAACTATTCCTCTGAAGGTTAAAACCTTCTTATTGCAACTTTTAGCCCTGATTTACACCTGAGGGAAAATTGAGCAAAATTATCACCATAAATTCTTCCTCTTTCATGGAAGGAAAAGAAGGGAAAGCAGGAGGAGCTGTTGTGAACTGCAGCAGCCCATGGATTGTTCCCTCGGACGCAGCCACTGCTTTGTTTCCTTCCTGCCATTTCATTGGGTTGACTGGAGAAGCTCTATCAGCTGCAGGGGTGGCCATGGCTGGCTGTGCTCCACGACCCTGGTGGTACTGCTGCTACTGGATGTGTCCTGCATCCTCGGTGATACTGGCACAACTAGCTAGTACAACTAGCTCTGCATCCCTACAAGTACCACAGGCATAGGGAAGCAGCATTTGCAGGGGCAGAACCAACCCTGACAGCTATTGTACCTTGGAGATCTGTTCCCTGTTTTAAGTTTTGGGTTAAAATGGGGTAGCTTCTGATCAGCCATTTTGGGATGCTTGCTTGTCAGCACTCGCTGTGGTTAAATAATTGATGGATGGAGAGCTAGTTCTGTTTTACGGAATGTTTTTGGTTACCCACTTTTGAGAACACGTGAATCCTTGTGAAGAAACAGAGAACATGTTAATTAATACAGAAAAAAAGTTAAGCAACTACAGTGTGCCTGACATGACTTAAGACAACTTTCTTGTTTGCCTAAGCCATTTCTATACCTTTCCTCTGTTCTGTATGTTTAGATAGTAAACTCTTCAATGCAGTCCTTCTTAATACATATCATACTTAAAATCACTGTCATTTTTAATTACAATAGTAATTGTAATTTAATTGGCTATTTGAATTATTAGAGAGCAGGGGTACACACAAATTTTTAAATCCAGGATTTTTGTTGGGGGGGTGTATCCTCTTGTTTCATGATGTTTGATGATTCAAGCATCCTCTCCACAAGCCTGCTTTTCTTAATAACTTCTGCTTACGCTTCAGAAGTAGTCTATCCGAGGTCTACGGGTAGGTCTAGTGGAGAGCAGGGTGCAGGAGGTTTTTCATCCCTTAGTTATTGTTACATTAGTTCTAAATGTACTAAGAACTGCCTCCAAATTTTATGTGCAGTAGCTTGCAGGGCACAGTAGACTGCCTGCTGAGTTTGCAGAAACTCAGAAACTCAAAGAATTATAATGCAATTTTTGAATGACTTAGAAATTACATTTGACTTCTTATGATGAAACCCTGCTTTGTTTTTGCTTGATCTTTGTGAGAAATAGCTAGAGAATGTTTCATTGGTTCCCTCTTTTCACAACAAAAAAACACTGCAGAGCTAGACAAAACTGATTAGAATTACTGCAAATAGTATTTTCAGGCTTATTTGTTTGTGAAGGTTGAAATTTCTGGCAGTGCAGCTGCGCCAGATTCCTGACTGCAAGCCCCCAGAGCTCTTGGAATGAGTGTCTCCAAATGTGCTCTAATTTGCCTCAGCTGAGTCACTTCCTTACCATGAACTGCTGTAAAGAGATTATTACTTCTGCTTTGCTTTCTAGGGTTTAGCCTGCACTGCCCCCCTCCTTTTCAAAATAAGAACTCATCAGAAAACACCTTTTGTAGTAATGCAGCTGAGTTCAGAGGGTTTCAGAAATCTGGATTTTTGGTGGCCCTTTTTGTTTAAGGGTCTAATAGGGTTTGTGTTCCTCATGTGTTTCTAGCTGCCAGTTTGAATGAGAAGCCAGCAAAAAAAGCATGTTGGTTTTCTTTGTAAGTGGTGGTTGTAGTTGTTTCCAACTGCCTGGCGAATGTGAATGTCTATGAGATCCTTCAGGTGATAGCTATCCATAAAATCTTTAGAAGTATATAGTGATACATCTAAGCTGTTATATGTAATTTTTCATAATGGCCCATATTTCTTGCTTAATTCTTGCATAAAATATGAATGAGTCAAATTTGAAAGCTTTTGAATGCGTCAGAATAATGAGTCTTTACACCAGTATAATGTTACAGTGATTTTATAGAAGATTGACCTTAATTGTCAGGAGAAACAAAAGATTAAATCTGTTGTATACCTGTATTGTATATACATGTATAGTATATACATAAATGAGTATGCAATAGATTCATGAAAGATTGCCTCAGCTGCCTTGAAGAAAATGGGTACCAAAAGGAAGATGACTTAATAAGAGATCGGTTCAGTACTCCTCAATTACAAAAAAACCCCCACCATACATCATTTATAGTTGCAGGGTAAAATTATCAGGAACTACTAGTGCTTCTTTCTTATGGTGTCAGTGATATTCTCTCTCTGTTCCCAACTTCAGCCAGGTGAGCTTGGTACAAGTAGTAATGTAATAAAGTGACACTGTGGAATGTGAAGAATCCTGGCTTTATAACCTAGTTTAGTTTGTTGCAGTTGCTGGTAGCTAAGATGCTGTGTTGACTGGCTTCTTCTAAGAGATGCTGCATGCTCTACATTGGTAGGATATCGTCTTCTAACTAGCCAACAGCCCTCTGTCTGTGTCTGTGTAGTCAACGTGGCCACAGCATGTGCTCCTTTCACCTGGTTGTCTTTGATGGCACATCCTAAAATGCATTGTTTTACATATTCCCCTTTTGCAGTATGAGGTATTAGACAAAACGAAGCTGTACCCCAGTGTAGCTGTGTTAGCTTGCTCTCATTAGGCCAAGCGACAACAGAATAACAATGTCACGACATGCCCTTCTATCATCTGCAGTTTGCCTGTGTAAGAAGGTTAGTTGAGAGTTTTCATAAACCTGCAAAAAATTTCATGAATTACAGATTGTTGTTGAGACTGTAAGTGAATAAGTATATGAAGGTGGTATTAATACTGGAAATTAATTGTGACACTATATGCATATGCACACTAATCACTGTAGTGAAACATCCGGCTGCTATAATGAGATGCTGTGTTGTAAACGGGATACCACCATGTTCCCTTTCCATGGTGGCAGGTGGTAAATTTGCTTAAGCTTGCATATTTTGTTACATTGTAGAGCACTGCAGTTTGTGTGTGGCATGTAAATCCATTTTCATTTAACTTGGAAATGTTTTCTTAAAGCGGATTCTCACTTAGTTAAAAAAAAAATAAAACATTTCACAGAGACAGGCTTATGTGTCTTCTTTATTACTATTATTTCAAACAAATCTGGTTTTTTTTTAAAAGGCACTGCTTTATTAAATGGTAGTTCAAGTTTGTCAGTTTAAAAATCCTTATTTCCTTGAAGTAGCCAGCTGTAACCTCTGAAATGGTTCATTCCTACCAGTATGTGAAGTTTGGGGGTGAGATGGGAAGGAAATTGGGTGAAAGGGATTGCTGGTTATGAACTCGATAGTTTGTGGGACTGGAGCTAACTGAATAGAAAAGTGGCGGGTGAGCAGCATTCACCTCTTCACACCAGATGGGAGGCAGGGCTGATTCTGACCTGATGCTTTCTGTGGACTGATGATTACTAGTGCCTGTAGACAGATCTTCAGCATACTTCTGCCCTAAATCAGGCAGGCTGTAGTGCTCACTTTCCTTTTGACCCCTATTTTCCCCCCAAGAAAAGGTGAGTAATAGTTAGAGAAGGTTTAAAGTGCATATATCCCATGATTCAGAGGAAATGGAGTACCAAACATGGATCAGCTGCAAGCTGGTCAAGAGACAGAGAACAGCATAGGGTTGTAGCTGAGTGCTTTGCACTTGTGGTCCAGGGTGCGTGTCTGGGCAGGGCTCTGCTTGGCTGGGGTACAGCTCTTTGCCAGGGCAGGTTGGGTGTTCACCCCGTTGTAGCTGCCCAGAGGCCCCAGGCACTCCGTTCCTGGGATGTGTATTATCTGTGAAAGCCAGCACAAATGAAGGCATGTGCCACAGCTTCATTCCAGCTGCACTGGAATCTGGTGGGGCAGTGGCTTAGCACTGATGGCCAGGCTCCCTGTGGGTGTGCTGTGGCTGGAGTCCAGGGTGGCCCCTCCTGGGAATGGATGGGCTGCATAGTGATCTCTGAGAGAAGACAGACACTTGTAAAATTTCCCCTCTTGGTTTTCAGACAGGCAGCACTCATGACACTGCCAAACACACCCACAGGCTGAGACTGCTGAGATCAAGCAACATGGCCAGGATTATTCTCCTGAGGATGCTGTAACAGACACAGCCTTAGAGACCTGTTTGGTAGAATGTGCCAGTAAGTTAATTCTGCATATGCTGCAGTCTCGTTCTTCAAGGGACAAAAGCCTCTCTGGAAGAAAATCAAAAATGGGGAAGCTACAGATATGGCCTTGGCCCAACCCCAGGCCGTACCCATTCTCAAGGGGGATTCAAGACAGATTCCTTCATATTTGCAGGTTAACTTAAATTTTTTTTTGCATCAATAACTGTTTGTAAATGTGCAGTAAATGAGTGCATCTAGGTTATTGTCAATGTAGGCATTGAACATATTGAGATTTCTTTTTCCTTTGTATGTGCTTGTAAACCATAGATACAGAATATCTAAACTTCCAGCGGCTGGTTCTGTATCTCCTGCCTGTGTCCATTAGTGCATAGATGGGTTTTGGGGCTTTCGTTGTTACATGCTGAAACTCTTTGGGGACACACAGCTGGTGTTTAACTATGTCTGGTTATCAAAACTCTCCCCCACAATTGCTGCAAAATTCTTAAGCCAGAACGGTGTTTCACAATCCAACAGATACTTTTTTGTGTGTGTGGCTGACAAATGATGCCTTTCAGTGTGTTAGAGAGGTACCGTTAAGCTGAAAAGAATTCGAATTTCAGAAAGCAATGCTGCACTAGTTTGAAGTTGAAGCATATGAGTTTTTTTAGGTGTTGATTTTTCTGCACTGTGCTATGCAAGCTGAAGAAATGGGAATCTCCTAGGTTCTGGACAGCATTAACCAACTGAATCCCTATTTATTATTTTTTTCTGCAGGGAAACTGTGACTTTAAAAGAAATGGATGCTGCTACCTGACTCTGAAATCGGGTCTCTGTCAGGGTACAGTTTCAAATGATGGGGGCTGTGGCCCCCCTGCACCCCCAACCAGCACTGTGATCCTCTCCCTGCAGGGTCACTGGTGCTGATCTAATTCCACAGAGAACCAGTTCAGAGAGTTTAACAGAGAAAAAACTAATCCTGCAGAACAAAAAGGTACTGAGAAGCAAATGGATAGAGAGGTGGCAGAGTGGGGGATGACTCTTGGTAACAGCTCCACATTCGGTGGGTTTATCTGGAGTAACAAACCCTACGGGCAGCTCTGCATGAAACATGTTGTGCTCTCTGCTCAATGTGGCAGAGACATTCCCTGCAACGTGGCAGCAGCTTTTTGGACCCTGTAGTAAGAGCGATACAAAGTCTGCCCTCACTGGTGGCAGGTGGTGATTTAAGAGCCAGCGGGGTTCACGGGAGGAAAGTGTCAGGAACACAAAACCCAGCAGGGAGTTGGGTTTGGCCTCCAAAAGGCCAGAGGTGTAATTAGACATCAGCAAGACCTCGCAGAGGGTTTGGGGAATGTGCCAGGCAAGTTCTTTTCTATTTGAGCTTCTGCTGTCGGACTGCCAGGCAGATCTGAAGTATCACAGTTCCGCACAAGAACGACGGTCTGTGGTTTTCGCAGGGCTGCAGCTTGTGGTTTTCCTGGCCAGGGAAAGAAAACAGGATGCGAAAAGCAATCCTACCTATTTTAGATGCTTTGGTGCCCTGACACCATTAACTTGTCTATGAAACTGTACAGTATCAGGAGGTTGGTGACTGACTGGGAAGGTAAGCAGCATTCCCCGGCTCTGTGTCTGACATCCCTGTGGAGTTGGAAAGCAGCCTTTAAAAGATGCAGTGATTAGGCTCAATTCAGTGTTAACTTGTAGTTTGGCATTTTATTATGGCAGTGCAGCATGTATGCAGTGGTCATTTCTCAGTTCCCTTCCTGCCTTTCCGCAGCTGCTTCTCAAAACTTGCAAAATGCAAGCAATAGGCTTGGAGGAGTCAGCTTGTGGTGTCATCACAGCTCTCTTCCTTCCCTTCCAGCTTCTGCTAAGCAATCTGTTTAGTTTTTTTCCTGCTTCTGTTGCATTAGTTTGAAGTGCTGTGAGTGATGTGAAGACAATTGGAGATATGTACTAAAACTAGCATTTCCTGTTGTAGTGTTTTGCTATTTCACATCAATCATATTAAGTGTGTTACAGTCTCAGAGTTTTACTTTGGAACTTAAATGTACTAAAATTATAGCCTGCTTTCTCCATGACAAGCTAAAGACTAACACAAATTTCACATACAGTAGCAGAAACCATATTCTTTCCATCTGATTCTACCACATGCATCAGTTATAGAGTGTTTTTATGTCATACACAAGAAGTTACTGTTTCACATTTCTTAATGACAGTTCTTCACAGGAAATTCTCTCCCTAAATGAGATGGATTATATAAAATCAGCACTTAAGGTTAGTAGTACTGTAATGCTGAAAGGTAGACCTAAGTGTCAGTAACTTTGTGAAAGTCAATGTACAAACCACTCAATGTTGTGTTTTCCAGGCTTCCAAAAAAAGGAAAACATATATTCCCTGATATTTCCAGATATACATATTTTCCTAGTATTTTCTAGGAATCAGTGAGTTTTCAAAGCAT
The DNA here is from genome assembly GCA_035041135.1 of Platyrinchus mystaceus. Lineage (NCBI taxonomy): Eukaryota > Metazoa > Chordata > Aves > Passeriformes > Tyrannidae > Platyrinchus > Platyrinchus mystaceus. Next base: position 71,254,688 of record JAWWLV010000121.1, on the reverse strand, counting down.
TCGTAAATGCTGATCAAGTATAAAAATAAGTTATAGAATTATTTTACAATGTTGAGGTAGCAAATTAGTTTTATTGCAAATCATTCAATCACCCTCAGTTACCAAGGAAGTTAAACAGGTGTCTTAAAAAAAACCCAAACAAACAACCAGTTCATTTTTAAGAATTTATGGTAAAGCTCTACAGTGATATTAATGTTACTCAGAGTTCCTTTTGTACACAGTGTGGTACTGGCAACTGAAGTCCTGGTTTATTGATGACTTTCCTTTATATAGGATGGCTCATGGTTTTCTTCTTGTCATCATCATTGGAGGAAAGTTACTAGCTGAACTAATTAATTCTACAAGGCTTCATAGGAAAAATAATTTTGCAGCTATTTTTTCTAACTGATGCACATGTGATTTAAACTCTGGTGGCAAGAGGCAGGGTAAGGTATGGAAATGCAGATAGCTGCCTCTGAAAGAAACAAAGCTTCAAGGAAGCTTAACATGCTGAAATCAAGGGGGGCATATAATCTCCATCCTAGGGTGCTAAAGTACTGAGCATCACATCAGTCCAGGGTTATTAACAGCTTTTGCTTTGGGATATGGACTTAGGACTAAAGAATGCTCATGAAAAAAGGACATAAGAACTGCAGGCAATGGCAATCAATCCAGTCCAATCTCAAAATGTGTATGACAGCCTTGTATCCTGGGAAGACATGGGAAACTTATGAAAAGTAGATGAATGCAGTGTTAGCTTATCAGTTGCAAATTGTGCTTTATTTTTACTTTTGTACCTTGTCTAGTATTTTATTAATTAGATTATTTTCTTAAATGATGGGAATGTATTAAAAGCAGTCTCACCTACAAAAAGGATCTGTTACAATGTACTAGGAAAAATTATCAGCTAAAAGAAGGTCTACCACATGAACTCTGAAATTGGTAAAAAGTAGTTTTCCGAGCCCAAGAGCTTCACTTGGTTTTAACCTCCCCATGCTCCCGTGTGATTTATTATTTGGAATTAAAGTGAGTGTAAAAGTGCTGTGTCTTGTGTAGTGTCTCACAGTGAGCCACCTCATACCATCTAGGCAGCCTTTAAGGACAACCATATTAAGGAAATATTCAAGTTAAAAATAACTTTCCTAAGTTGCACCCTACTATTTATGTAAAAGATAAAGGGGTGATGGGCAGAATTTAAACTTGACATTTGTAGGGGACAGCAGAGATTATCATGTCCTGCCTTTCCTGTTGGTGTGTCTGCTGTGGTTCCCCTTGGTCATTGTGGAACATTTGGATTGACTGGTCTTCCTCTTTTGCAGCCAGCCATGGTTGTCCCAAAGCTTTTGTGTCAGGCTATAGGAAGCCCAGGAAGGAGTTTGACTGGCACTATTCTGAATTTGGGGAGCGTGTAGGATGGTGGAAGCTGATCTGCCTGACAGATCTAGAGCAGCTTGGGAAAAGAAGATAACAGAAACTATCTGGTCCTTGACACCTTACTCCAGTTTGTGCTAGAGCAGGCTCAGCTAAGCTTCAGGTGCTTGATGACTTCTCTTCCTAAAGGCACACAGACCAGCGGGGAATGGCTGGGATACATTTCAATAAGTAGCATGTCAGGTCTGGTAGTGGGATTTCCTTTCGTTCCTCACCCTGCCAGTGTAGTGCAAAAACAAGTCACTTTGAACAAATCAGGGAATTTGCTCTAAAGTATTGATTATGGCTTCTAAGCTCTTTTAATAGCCTGATCAGCCTCAGTGTTGCAAAAGCCTCTGTGTAGTTTCAGCAACAATAAGTAACTGTTTGCAGCATGCCTCTACTATCATTACAGGTTACACAAGTGCACTGTTTTTAGGAGCCAGTATGTCAAAAGTCCTCTGGCAAAGAGGGAGACACATTGTTGGGTGCTTGGTAGTACAATTCAGTAATTTCTGGCTGCAGCCTCCTGTTTTTTGAGGTGCAGTTCGGTTTCCTGCTGGCAGGCCCATTGGAGAGCAAGGGCTGGAGGGATGGCTTTGTGCTTTTCTCATCCTGTTCAGGACAGCACATGCACAGCTGGAGTAGACCTGTGAGTACTCTCCCAAAATTACAGTATCTGCACCACAGCTGGAACGATGCTTCGTCTTGGCACAGGCATTGTGAGGTGTCATCTGCTACATCACAAGCACTGTACAAATGGGTCTTGGTGTGTAACAACTTGCAAGCATCCCCTTATTTCTCAATCTGAGTCATCTCCTCTAGGCTGTCTTTACTGAAACTCCTCTTGCTTCCATTTTCATCCTAAGGGCACTAAAGAGATCAAGACAGGGAAATTTGACCAGATTTTCAGAAGGCGATGATCATGAACAAAAATTATGCAGTCCTGTGTTACCTGGCTTTGGTAGGAAAGACATTATAACCTAAGTGTTGATGAAGTCAGTGACAATTATATGTGTGACTAAGAACTGCTGAGGCAGGGTCTGAGGCTGTAAGGGAGGGAGAATCTGAGGCTTTTGGTGAATATTTGGGGCAGTGAACCTGAGGTAATATATGATCTGCTACATAGGTCAGAGTTAGGGTTTGGTTTCCCTCAAGAACCGACAGATCAGGATTTTAAGAAGGGCATGGGGAGAATAGGGGAGTAGAATGGACCTGCTGCTGCTGCTAACAACCATTAAAAAAATACAAAGCCAGCTGCTCTCAGAGCAGAGCTTGATCCTTTCAGTGCCTTCAACGGCACAGTATATATTCAGAGGAGAGGAATTCATGAGGCCCTATGGACCTACACCATGGCATTACACAAAAATGCAAAACCGAACAATGGGTGGCCTCAGCAGTTCCATCTGGCTCGCCATTAACAAGGTTAAAGTAAAGTGGGTTTCCTTGGCTGTGTCACATACAATTTATACTTCAGATGCTTTAACTTTGGAGCCAGACTGAAGGGAGCACCACTCTAAACGCACACGGCAAGGGTTGCCTAAGATGTGTGGTAAGCACATTTGGTATTGATGTTTTTTGAAAGATACAGAGGAGTAGCATTTAGATATTTTTGGCTAAATAATTTTAAAAAAAAAAATCCTATTGACAAATTAGAATTTGCAGTCAAATATTGTTTATTCAAAACAATTTAAGGACACAATAATATTAGCAACTAGAAGCAGCTAACAGAAGAAATTATTAGAGGCCTGAGAAATGGTGCCACCAGCATGGTAACCTCAAAACTCCAATACACTTTTAAGCTAAAGGGGATATTGATACATGTAAATGTATTCTGTTGTAAAGCATTCTGCTTTCAGAGCCACCAAAATATTTAGGTAAGTAGCATAGTTAACCATGGCAAATAATGACCTTTAAAAAACTGCTGTAGAGAGGCAGTGGTATATCAACAGGTATGTTGCCCTGTTAATTTCTGTGCCATTGAGTAAAATAAGACATTGGAATTATCACAGCATTTTGCAGAAATCATGTTCTTTGTCTTGGCTTTGAGATGTTTCAAGGGAACCCAAGAGTCCTATAGGGTGTCCCATTCTTGAAGAAAAATTAAATTGTTACTGAATGAGTATGAAAGTTGATAATTCAATTGTGAAGCTGCTTTATGATCTATAAGACACACATTTGAGCAGTTAAATCTGTGATAAAGATCTAAGGTGATGTACAGAGAGATAATATACCTATTGTTGCTGCAGAGGTGTTCAAGGCATTCCTTGGAGCAGGACAGGTGTTGCCCTGGATGACAAGTCCTACGAAAAACCTAGCCATCCTGGTTGCCTTTGACCATAAATTGTGAGTTCAATAGCAGAGCAGAACTTCATACTCCTCCCAAAGAATTAAACTTGCATACCATAAAACCAGCAGACATTGTTGACTTGCAGTTATCCTAGCAATGTCAGTGTAGTCTCGTGTAGGAAGGCCTTCAGCAAGCATCGTGCCATGCTGAGCTTCCTCCTTGGTGAGCTGTGCAGTACTGCTGTGATGGGATACAATTCCTCTTCAGCATGCTCTCAAAAGGTTAGCATCAGCCTCACCAGTGTTGAACAGCCCCTGCAGTTGCTTTGTGCCTCCCAGGGTTTTCTGGCAGGTGAGCCAGTGTCTCTGATGATGGCCTCTGTTACATGCCATTAATATGGGAGTTGCTGTGGATGGCTCTGTGCTTGTTTATGCCTCTTCTTACTCTGTTGTCCAGCTCTCTAATCCACCCTCACAGTTCCTCTGTGCTGCCTTTTCATTTCTCTGACAAAGACAGAAATATCCTTAAACATGCCACTTTGGTTTCTGACTGTATGCAGCAGTCCTGTAATCATAACCATGATTATTGTAAGATGCCATTTGACAGGCACGTCAAATTTGCTGAGCTCTTCTCAAAAGCTTCCTGCCCACTGCATTTGAGGGAACTACAGGCAAAATAAATGGAGCTGAGAAGTCATCTCATGACTAATTGGTGACAAACCATTGACATTCCCTTCTCCTCTTCATTTTTAGCTAGCAGTCTGCTCTCCTTCTGTGAGCAGCAGCTTTTGACTCAAGCCCTACCTTAACAATAGCCTCAGATAAGTCAGAGAGCTATTCTTGCTGAGCCCTGACAAGTGTAATGCTTCCACACCAAGCTTTGCAGCGGTAGGAAGATGAAGAAAGAATATTGCAGCAAGGCAGAACGCGTGAAGGAGGTGGAAGGGAAGTTGTCCAGCTGCATGTATGAGCATATGTCCAACTGCAACTTGCATGAGCATAAACCGGGAAATGCCCCAGCTATGCTATGTGTGAGTGAAGGGAAAGTTCACAAAAAAAGCATTAGTTAACTTGAAATAGGGATGGTTTATTTATAGGGAATATGAAAAAGAATGGTGTAAAAACGTATTTCTTTAGAGTAGGGATATTATGCATCTCATCTGCTATATTTAGCGTGTATTTAACTCAAAACACACAACTCAGCTACTTTTTGTCAGTTAAGTTCTTTTCCAGCTCATTATCTCTAATTGAAAGGGAATTCAGCCACAGCCACACATAACTAAGTTCAACATCTGCATCTTGTACCTGGACTTGGAATGCTTGATTCTTTCATCCCCCCTTCACATATACACACCTACTGGTGCAGATCAAGCAAATGGAATATTATGATTGACAAATTCATGAACCCAGGTAGAAATCCAGTAAAGATTTGTGTGAAGGTCACGTATATGCTGAGACCAGGGTAAGTCCCAGACACATTGTGCCTCTTCATACTGTAGTTCCCCTGGTAAGAGCATTTGAGGACAATGGGAATTTCACTGCTTAATCTACTCCCTCCCACCTCCTGACAGTGTTTATCACACCCACAGTTGTGCCAATGCAATGGTTTATGATTTTGCCTCAAAACTGGAGGTGTGATGTGAACTAAGCTAAGCAAATGCTACAAATTGGAAAAAAAAATAAATTAACTGAAATATTTTCCTTTGAGAATTGGCTAGCATTTTAGTTACTGCATGGATCATCACATGGATCATCCTTAGGAATTTTTGAAGGAAGATCATATGCCTTTTGAAGTATTGTCCTTGGAAAGGGGGCTGTTTACTTCGTAGTTATCTTTCATTTGTTTTTACATTACCCAAGGAAAAGCTACGAATGAAATGTAAAATAGTTGAGCTGGAGTCCTGGTCACTTCTTAGAGTTCTGGATGGGTTGCAGCATTCAAGCAGGATCCCTGACAGTTCACTGCATTCTGCCTGGCACAGCATACTCTTGCTGGCTTGTTTCGCAGTACGGAGTATGAAAACAGAAGGGCACCCCAGGAGCTGTCTCTGATGCTGCCAAGACAGCAAGCAGCTGTGGTGCTCACTGTGCAAAGTTCTTCAGGAAACTGGAATGAAAGCTAAGCACGATAGTTTGTTGAGTACATTCTAATTCAGATTTTTGCATCACGTAGAAAGTGTGTGTTTTCTTCATCTCATTCTCAAATTTGTGCTTCCTGCCAACAGGAAATGAAAAGTGCACGGAGAGGGCTTTTTGGCATTTATGTGAAGTCCAGTTAAGCTCACGATAGCCCTCATTTTCTGTGTAATGTTTGAATTGTGGATGTAATTGAAATTACTTTTCACAATTTGTCCATGACTTTTCATAACAATAGTTGGACAGTGGTGAAAGAGCTGTAACAAAGAAATCAGTTTCAAAATCAGGTACTTTATGCCTTGTCCAGGATGTGTTTGATTCCTGCACTGTTTCAGTGAATGACAGTTTGTGGCCTGATCACCGTATGGTTATGCTCTGTTGTAAACTGTTTTTTCTTTCATTGGTTTACCAGATACAATCCCAAGGGACACAGACTCGGATCCTCAAAGTTATGAGGACCTTGCTTGCCTCTGAAATCAGTGGGAGTTAGGTATTTAAATACCTGTAAACCTTTGATTATACCTAACAGAGTTACATAGGCTGCCTGTGACAGAGAAAGAAGGTAATGCCACACTCTGCATCACCAGCTTCTGAGCCTGGGAAGGATGAGGCTTTTTGTGAAGGAAATTTGTGTCTCCTGGGTGGGGGACACAGTCTCCCTCTACTCTGTGGTTATGCGGAATCATGTATTTCCAGATGTTTTGGATATTTAGAATAGAAGGTTTGTAAGGAGGAGGGCCAAAGGGATCTTGATTTTAGGAGCGAAGCTTTCTGTCCCTTCAGGTTTTCAGGAGTGAGGTTCATTTAATAAACAAACGATTTGTTCCTGGAAGAATACAGGAATAGTTTAGGAAGTGACAGACTTCTAAAGTCTAGTCCCTTGTCTGCTATGGCTAAAACTGTTCAGGTATGACTATTTACAACCTCACAGAAGGCATTTGGTTCCCAGATTTGATGTTTCGGTGCTGCCAACAACCTCAAACCCCAAATTTTACTTGCTGTCTCTGTCCTGTGTCAGCTGGGAATTTCTACTGGACAGCCAGCAACTCAGTGCTCTAACTTACAGCTGAGCTTCTCAAGAATTACCAGGTTGGCTCCTGTGTTCATCACTCCTCTACCCTGGCCATAATATTTCGGTTTTCTTTTTTTAAACTTTGTGATCTATTCTGTGTTCTGCTTTCAAATGTTACATCAGCCAGCAAACACAAATATACAGCCTGCATTGCTGCGTTGCCTCACAGCTTGTATCAGCCTGACTTCTGCAACCAGCCTTGGCTACTGCAGTGTGACTTTTCTGTATTCGTACATTGTGGTAAATTCTTTTCCCTGTTACACCATTAAAGTTAACAGAAAATAAGCTCAGTGAAGTAATCAAAATTGCTCTGGATGTATACCCATGTGATGAGATCAGAAATTAGACCATTCAGATGCTCTGCTTCTGGGAACATGTAATATTTCTAAAAACTTCTTTTAACCTCATTGTTATAATTTTACTGGAGCGATATCATTTAATCTACATAATCCCAGCCAAGAGGGATAAAGTGATCTAGTTAACCACACATAGGGAAACTTTTTCAGTTATGTTCAATTATTTTTAACTCTACACAGACTTAAAAGAATTGAGAGAAATTAGTATTAAACCTGTGCATAAGATTTGCCATCCTGAGGCCAAACTAAGAAAAAGGAAATGCCAGATTTTGAGTTAACAATGTTTTTATATGCACAAATGTGCTTTTAATTTTTATGTACACAATTATAGCGAGAATTAATAATGAAGATAAATCTGGTGGTGAGATAGGGCAGAATAGTAGAAAATGGCATTAATTCTCTTATAATTCGCAGGAATCAGACAGTATGGGACAACAGGAATACCTGCCTCAGGTGGGAATTAAAAGCTTTAACATATAAGGCTTAATCCTGTTGCAGCTGAAATCCTCTTTTCACGCTTTACTGTTGCTTCTGCATGTTGATGTGAAAAGTTTCAAAATAGTTTTTCTTTAAGATGTTGAAAGCCTCTTAAAAATGTGTTACAGAAAATGCTTAGCACAGCCATTTAGTAATAATGTCAATATATTAAGCTAGTCCATTTTAGACATCTTGAGATGCCAATTCGAGAAGTGAATTAGGAAGTGACTGCTTTCTTTCTCAGTCAGTGCATCGGACTGATGCAGATTTTCCTTACTAGTAAAATGTGGCTATGGAGCATCTGAATGATTTAATTGTTCTTGCGGGTATTGAATGTGTGAACTTATAGGTGCTATTTCAAGGGAAACCAACCACCACATTTGATGTCCTTTTGTTACACAGTTGGAAAAGGAAGCCCTCCGTGTAATTCATGTGACATGACTTTATCAATGTCATGAGCTCTGGAAGGAACCCCTATAGGGATAGCTGGCATGGCCTCCTCATAGAGAGTGTGTCAGACAGTAACCATCCCTTTATTTCTGAAGAATTAAATGAAAATGTGAGCTGCTGGTCAAATCCTGCAATCCTTAGCACTTGTGAAGCCTACATTCATGCGTGTCTTCTAATTCAGTGAATGTAATGGGAGAATCCATTTCAAGGCTAGGATCTAAGTCACTCCACGCTCCTGTCACTAGATATTTCTGAGATTTTGTGCATGATACTGATTTATAGGTGATACTTAAAGTCATATAACTCTTAGCTGGTATTTAGGGAAGAAGAATATGTTTTGAACTTCCAGAGTAGCCTTGCTCCTTCTCCTGCTCTTTCTTTACCACTGCTTGCTTCAGTGCTCCAGCCTACTGCCAGGATGCCATTTGTTGTTTCCTGCTAATGTTAGTGATAAAATAAGGAACAAAAAGGAAATGGCAATTTTTAACAACTGATTCCCAGTTACTTACTGCCCTTTTATCTCATCTGTGGATTAACTGACCAGTGGATGTAGAAACCCTGGAACCAGCTCTGCTGAGAGGCAGATAAGGTCAGGCATGCCTCTTAGCTCATGAACAGCACCTCAGTGACCCAGAAAGAGTTGAGCTGGTTTTATGCAGCGTGCATCCTTATCCACATGGCCAGGAGGCTCAAGCCACCTCTGTGAAGGCTTCTAGTGTTACTGAACTGTGCTTCTGTAAACAGGGGCACCAAGCAGTGCTTTCAGACACAGGCAGCCAGGGTCTGCTTAGTTCTGGCCACCCCCACACCTGCCCAGCGCTGCGCCCCAGCTGACTCTGGCAGTAGGCTGCAGATGTGGGTACACACTGGAGCCATACCCAGAGCAGACCTTGGACAGCCTTTCCACCAATATGAAATATGGAAAATACTTACTTTCTAAAAAGCTATTGCCTACAGAGCTGGTTTAATTTAAAAACCATTTTCTATTATTATTCCCACAGAAATTGAGGCTTACAAGGGAGATTTGTAGCTGAGAATATTTGTGTGTGTGGTTTCATTGTGCAAAAAGATTACAGTAGTAGACTCACTTGAAGTCGTGGTATAACCTTTCATGTTGGAAATGCATGATATATGACTGTTTAAAACATAACTTCCTTAACCCGTCGTTGATCTTTATCTGGATGGGTTAAAGCCATTAAAATATACACACTCTTTCTATGCTTTATTGATATTATTGGAGCAAAACCATCTTTCATGTTATTTAGGAAAAAAAGACTTCACTTTGTAAATTGTTAATTCAGGAGTTTTTAGCTCTTAATACAAAGAAAACCCTTTTGTTGTAATAAATGAAAGTACATCCAAAGCATTCCTCTGTGAGGGTGCATTTCCTAATTTGTGAAAAATAATATTCCTCCCTGCCTTTAAAGAGGGCCGAGTGGATAGTAGAGGTAAGTTTTGTGGAAAGGAAGAAAGAATGGAAATGAAGTCGTTGAAGTTATTTTTTAAGAGGTGCTGTCTGTTGTACTCCTTTCCATTTTTTGTGGAGAAAAAGACTGTATTTTTTGCATTTTGAACCACCTTTCTGTTTCATTGTTGTTCTTGGTTCTAAAAAAAGAAAAACAAAAAACCAAGAAAACCGCCCCACCTTCCATAAAATTGTATTAGCAGATTTTAAACAATTTTATTTCCTCACAAACTGAAGCTAAATTGCATCCTGACAGGCCTGATTTATCAGGCAAATTCCCCATGTTGTTTGTCAGCTTCTTTGTTGGGGGGGAGGGGGAGGGGAGACCCAAGCAACAAAAGACCGTAACCTATTGATATTCTGCGATACACTAGGGAAAATAGATTGATTTAGAACTAACCACAGAAAACTAGTCGATCTGATGAGTTTACAACAGAGCATTTTTATTTATTTATTTGTAACAAGAGTAAACATCATCAGTATTCCACCGTGTGTCATTGGAAGCCTTGCAGACCGTGGGTTTGTGTCAGCGTGCTGGGGCTGTCTGTAAGATGAAAGAAGGCAAGCTTAAAAAATGGAGGGACCTTGTTTTTCTCACAAAACTGAGAGTCTTGGATCTCTTGGTACATCATCATGAGTTGTAAGATTTGCAGGATAAATAGGTGAGCATTTTTATTTTAGTTCATCTTTATTTCTTTAGGAGATCAACATTTTTTTTTAAAATTATATATCTGTTATATATCTCAAAAAGCTAGTAAAGCACAGGAAATTTTTTAACTGAATTTTACTGAAGAGCACCAGCCTGCAATTAACTTTCCCAGCATGTCACCTCTGCACAGTGTTTTGCATGATGGAGGGGTGTAGAGTAGCAACTACTCACAGGACCAGCACAAATCTAAATGTGGCACCAAAGTGCCATTTTCTGAATTGGTAATACACCATTTACAACATTCTTGGATAAAAATAATTGCAGTTTTAAAATTAAACTGATCTTTTTTTTCCCCCATGGAATGGTAAATGTGAGGGTGTTAGTGAAGTTTTCTTCCTTGATATGAGCCTGCTTGGTGGACACACCATAAATGCTCTGATGAAGATGATAAATGTTCCATTCTCTAGTTTATTTAACAAGGTAATTTCACCTGACCTTCAATGATTTTTTCAGTAGTATTTCAGTATTCACTGTTTTGAATACTAATACCTTATTAAAGTGTTTTCAAAGTTACTTGTGTTCTCTCCTGCATTCAGCTACAGCCTAAGAATTAAAGGTTGATAAACAGAATGGTGTAAAACCCCAGCTATGTGCATGTAAGCAGGGCGTGAATCTCCCAAAATGATACCTGCAAGGGAATCTCCCAGTAACAGTGGGGGGATGAAAGAGTGAAGTTTTTAGTTCATCTTTATTTCTTTAGGAGATCAACATTTTTTTTTTTAAATTATATTTTACACCAGCAATGCCCAGTGCAGGGGTCCCAACACCTCCCCCCGTTCTTTCCCTGCTAGTGGCTCCTGCTCCTGAACCTTACTGCCCTGGCAACTGACCAAACCTTTTTTATTTTCCGGGGCAGTTGTTGCTTGATTTTAAGTTGCAGCAACTGCAGCCACCTATTTAGTTTCAGCATTTTTTGCTCTAAAAGGATAATGTCTTTGTGCACTGTTTTAAGGCCTAAGGGTAATGGCCTTTTTTAAAAAACACTCGAACTGTTTGGGTTTTTTTAACTTTCAAGTGTAGGCATCTCAGCAAGGAGGATTTTCATATTATACCTGTACTGACTAAAAGTGCTTAGTCTTTTTATAATACAGTAATGTATGAGAGGTGCCTGTTTATTAGCAATCGCCTGTGATCCTGTCAGTCTTTGGGTGCTGCTGCAACAGATTTGATATCCAAGATACGGTTACTGGAATATTTAAGTAATCCATTCAAATGTATTTGTCATAGGATCATAGAATAGTTTGGGTTGAAAGAAACCTTAAAGACCCTCTAGTCTTGTCTCAAAGCCAACTTGACATTAGTAGATCCTCAGAGTCCCAAAGACCCCTTCAGTCCTGCTGAGGTGTTGGAAGTCTTTCTCACTCATCCCAGGTAGTGACTGGGCGAGCACACTCCACCCTGAGCTTTTCTAAGTGTTCAAATCCAGTAGCAAGAAACATCTCCTTGCACTGCCTGATTTTTGGAGAAATCACTGAAGCCCTTGAAGAGTGAAATACCTTAGTTATGTCTAAGAGTCATGTTTCTGTTAGATCATGGATATTTTAACCTCCCTCTACAGCCTCTAGAGGAGTTGAAGTGATCTGCTGCATTTTTCATCTGCCTTTAAGTATGTTGTAAAAGTAATGGCTAAAAAAGACAGCATGTGTAAGTACAAGTTTAAACGTTTCCTTTGTTTTTTAAGTGCATAGTCGGCATCCAGTGTTTTGTAACAGCATCTCACATGCCCATGTGCCATTTTTCAAGGCATTAATGTTGCTAGATGGAGTATTGTTAGCCAAGAAGCAATTTTTTTGTTGTCCGATAACATTTAGAAAGGAAAAACAGAAGAGGAATTGGTGTGGGGTATATCCTGATGATTTATTTTAGTCTTCCTCTGACTATACCCCCTTTCCTCCCTTTCTTATCCCTGTTAGATGTTAACCCTTCATTTCCCACTCCCCCGCCCCCAAATGAGTCATCCGGGTAATTTAAAGCTTTTACTCTTAACAGATAATAGCCACACATATTATTCTTTACTTGTCGTATGTATTGGATTATAATCTAAATTATAATATAATTATATTTATTATTTTTATAGTAATTATATTTATTGTTATAATAATTATATTATAAAACAGGGCAAAGCAGCAAGCAGTTGTGTTTGACCTACCTACTGCCTAGCTCAGCTGAGCTGATAAGTTAATGTGGTGAACATGTTTGCAAGGTGGGGGTATTGTTGTTTAAAAGAGTCTAAGGCTGGGCTTTGCTTCCTAGATAGGAGTTGAGTGCTGGGACAGGGAAAAAAGCTGAAAACTAGAGAGTATTTTATTTTGCATTTGCATTTGGTTGTGAAACTGAGTACTCCTAATGAATTTCCGTCATCAGCTTATTGCAATTAATACAATATAGCTTATGTTGAAATCTATACCTTTTTGCTTGATCGTCTTTCCTTTAATATGTATAGATCTAAGCAATCACAAATCCATAATGAAAGAGAATTTAGGAGTGTTTTTTTAACCTTGCTACGTGTTCTCTTCTTTCTTTGTTAGTAGGTATTAATGTTACAGTTTTTTTGAGAGTATTGAAATACAATGCCAGACAGGTTCCTCAACATGTTCCTTTATTAAAATGTTCATCTTTTTTATTTAAAAAAATCATCCTGATTCACCTTCCTGTCAGTGCTGTAGTGAAGAAAGGATTCCCCGTTAGGATAATTGCCATCTCATTATTTTTTTGAGCCTGAAGCCACCTAGTAAATCATGGCAGCCTACTGTGAGAAAGACAGTCCTATTTTAACAAATCCTTCTAGCTTTTGCTTCTTTGTAAGAGTTGCTTCTATTATACTTGCACTTTTAAGGGCTTTTTGTGTTTAATTCATCTCATTATGTAATTTACATATAAACTTTTGTGTTGTATTTAAGCTAACATACATTATTTCTATGGTGCTTCTGAAGTGAAGAAATACTTGCTATGCTTGTACTCGTCTAGAGTTTCTAAGAACACACTCAAATGAAAATTCACTAGTTTTCTTAGCAGAAGTCAGTTTGTATATTGTTCTATATATTTATGTATACAGAGGTGTGAATGTATCAAATCCTACGTGCATATCGTGTGGTATCAGGTTTCATTATGTTGTAACATAAGTACACACAGCAGAGAGGAGCAAAGAGCTGAAGTGTTTGGGACAGAAGCGTTAATACCATACCTTAATGCATGTGGATGATGCCATGTGGTATCATTTGTGAGCCCTGAGGTGTCTGACCACTTCCATTTTGGTGTAAATCCCTTGAAAGGGAAGGCATTTCAGAGCGAGGTGTGATCTGTTCTTCTGGTAAGAGTGATTGACAAGGAATGAATAAACAGTTAAAAGAACTGAATAAATACCACCCTCCTGTTTAAGTCCAGGCACACCCTGGCTGGCACATATATATTCTAATGCAACACTTTAGCCAAATGCTTTAGTTGTTTGGTAGCAAAAAACATTCCCCAAAAGCCAAATCATAGTTCAGTCACAACTTCTGATAGAGTTTTCTTTTATAGTAGCATTTTAGTGGTGATTTGAATAAATACAGGGAATTACACTATTTGGCAAATAGAATGTATTGAGATATATATATATATATGCAAGGTGATGGAGGCCTCTTGAGTGAAAGCAGGGGCACATCAGGTTCTTGGTCAGTTGGTGAGGCGAAATGGTTCACTGAATTGGATAACACAGTGCATACCATAGTGACTGATGAAATTGATTTGTCCATGGGTACTGCCTACCCTGCTACTGAGGGCCTTTAACCTATTTCCAAACTTTTCCCTTTTTAAACCATTCACAGCTATAAAATTCTGTATTCTGAATTAAGGTAAAATACATGATTTCCAGAATGTCTGCACCACCCCCATGTTATACCATATTATACTATATTATACCATATTATACTATACTTATCCCAGGAACAAGTACACTGCTAGAAACCAATGACAGAGATAATAATAAACATCATTCTGTAATATCACCTAAATTACAATCAGTACATTTGTGAATTCTTAAATGTATTTATTGGAAGGGGAGAAAGTAAAACACTTAAGGGTTTTTTGTTGGTGGTTTTCTTTTGTTTCTCTAATGGCAAGTTTTACTTCCTTATTATTTTATCCAGAAGGTGTTTAGAAAGCTTGTGGTGAAAACATAGCAGAATGCTAGTTAAGAAAACTGAATGCTGCTGTTAAGTATGGGGTACCTAATTGAAAATACCTGCAATGATTTGGGGAAAAGTAGTCAGATGGATATTGTTTAATAACTTGCAAATTACTTTTTTAACTATAGGAGAGAAAAGCTTGATGTTTTGGTCTTAGATCAGTATGCTTGTATTTTACAACATATTTAGCATGTCATTTCCCTTCCTATGCTAGGGAAATCAATACTAAGTGATAATGGGGCTTGTACATGCTATTTTCTTTGTGATTCAAGCGGAGCTTTTTATTGTCTCTTTGTGGGTTAGTCTGTAGTATATGCAGACAGATTAGTCTTCACTTTCCATTGAAAAATCACATCAAACTTCAGTGCAATGGTGACATGGAACCAGTTCACCTAAAATAATGTTATTGCCATTCTAGAAGTACAGAGTTCTGGATTTGGTTTCTTGTTTTGTGTTTCTTATTCATTTTTAGGGAAGATACAGCAATGTAATTACAATAATTTCTGAAGGATAATGAAGTTCTATTCATCATTTAACCTGTTTAAATTATAGATCGGTCTTGTAGGACATGACAGCATACAGCATGCTGCAAGCAACTTGTGCTGTATTTTCATTCATCTGTGGAAATACAGATACCATTATTATCTTACTACTAGTGATGAAGAGATATGAAGAGGGAGGTGCGGGGGATTGTTTCTTGGAGTGGATTTGCAAATGTTAACAACCATTTTGCAGTCTTTTTTTAAATCATGCAGGTTTTTTCAATAGCATTTTTTGCGAGGTAAAGTTCAGTAGGTGAGACTCTGGCTGTACAGCTTTGCATGGACTAAACTTCTTGATTTTGGATAAACTAGTAGTGACCACTACATACTAGGTGAAATAGTGAAACAGTGCCTTGTAACTTCCCAGGAATCTGAAAATTTGAAATATTTTTATGTGGGCTGGAGCCAGAACATGTTGCATTATTTTGTACATATAGGTAGTTATAGTTACAGTCTTCTTTTTAATCCTGAAATTGACTCCACAGCCTAAATATATGTGCGGTCAGGTTTTTTTAAAATTAGTTGATGGCTAAGGGAAAGCAAAAAAAAAAAATAATTATTGGTTTAGTTCTTTCCAGTAGCATGTTAGATTATTATAAATCAAATGTCTATGCATTCAGTGCAAGTTTTATAAAACAAAGAAACGGAAACCATACAAAAATAGCCAAAATGGAAAGCTCAGTGGTGCACATAAGGTCACCGTGCCAAAGGCGTGTAATTATTTCTTTGTATCTTGTGTTAGAATAACGTAATCCAATAACTGGCGTTCCTGGTGCGTGTTACAAAGGATTCAATAAGGAATTGCTGGAGATTTCTTCAGAACTCCCCTGGCTAACAAGGTTAATAGAAGAGTCTTTGTGGGTTTCAGCCATGTTTGAGAAGTGCGGCTGAAGGAGGCTCTGCACCCCTCGGCTCCTGGGCAGCGCATCCCCTGGAAACTTGGCGCCCCGGGTCACAAACGTGTGGCTTGGGAGTTTTGGGAGAAGACAAACTCCGTTTTATGACTCTTGCCGGGGCTTTACTGATTTTGTTTTGAATTGAAACCGTAAATGCCATTACAGACCCCCTGCCCCCCCCCCAGTGTAAAGGTTTGGTCCGGAGCCTCGCCTGGCCATGCCTCGGCTGAGCCAGAGGAGGGGAGGTGCCGGGCCCTCGGGCAGAGCCGGAGTCGGGCTCGTGGCAGGGCAGCGCGGCCCTCCTCTCGTTTGGGTTTCCCTGGCCGGAGCCCCGTATCCATCGGGAGCCCGAAGTGTGGCCCGGCCCGGGAGCGGGGCCGGCGCCGGGGCCGCCGCTCCGCGCCCCGCGGTGTCCCGGAGCACCGAACCCGCCGGCCCTCGGTGCCGCAAGTACCGCGGCGATCAGAGGCGGTGGGGCGGCGATGGCTGGGGATCTGGTGCCCTCTAGTGGGACCGGGGCCCGCGCCCGTGGAAAAACCTTCCCGCTTGACGCTGCATTGCATAACTAACTCTCTCTCCCTCTTTGATTTTAGATGCTACAACTGCGGTGGCCTCGACCACCACGCTAAAGAATGTAGTCTACCTCCGCAGCCAAAGAAGTGCCATTACTGTCAGAGCATCATGCACATGGTGGCTAACTGCCCCCATAAAACTGTCTCGCAGCAGCCCGCTAGTTCTCAGGGAAGACACGAAGCTGAACCGCAGCCTTCCACTTCTGCCTTCCTGCGAGAAGGGGGAGGAATGCATGGCTACTCGTCTCCATCGTACTCTCAGGAAGGCAGGTTGGAGGTCTTGGAGCGCTCGGGCAGGTCACCACAGGAAGCTTCGTCAAGTAAGTTGTCTGCATCGCCTGAAGAACCAAACAGAAAGGGGCCTTCTGTTCAGAAAAGGAAAAAAACTTAATGCATTTGTCATAATGTTCCATTTTCTTTACCCTCTTGGGATGTCTACCTCATGCAAGTACAGGGGGAAATAATTACATTATCGGTAGCTGACCTGGAATTTTAACTACTGTTGAGGAACTGTGAATATTTTTTTTTCTTTAATAGACAAATCACTCCAAGCAAAATACATTTGAGCAGGGTGCATTATGTTTTACCGTCTGTATGTGTGTATGAGTGTGCATGTGCGTGTGTGTATGTGTACATACTTATAAATATATATTTTTCCATTAGACCATTCTCCAACTCCCACAAGACATTACTGTGAAGCAATAGGCACAGTATCCACAAACGTTCCTGAACTCATTCCTAGAACCTGTTTCCAAACGTGTTCAAAAAACAAACAAGAAAACCCAAAAAATCTCACTCAGAAATAAACCAAACCTGGTAAACCACACCCAGAACTGAGATCGAGACTGTTACTTCTCTTGTGAATGAAAGAATACTTTCATATTTTAAAGCTGCCATATGGTACTAGAGATACTAAGACATCCTCCATGCCATCAGTTTGAGTTTTTTTCTTTTTATCTCCACAAAGCATCAAAACCCCTCCCCATGCCAGTGCAGGCAGTGTCATGACTCAACATAGCTGTCATTGCCACCATCTTTTGTTGGTGAGGGGTTTAAAGCTCCAAAAGACACAATGAATGTGTAGTTTCTGTGCTGGTTTCTCAAAACGTTTTGTTAAATTAATATGGTTGTAACTGTGATTTAGATGTCTGTTGTGTAGGGGAGAATGTATAAGTTGTTAGCAAACAAACCCTTTTGAGTGGTATCAGGATACCATCCTGTTTAGCCCTTTGTATTCTGTGAACATTTAGGGGACCTTGGTGGCAGTAGTAGCAGCAGCAGCAGCAATTTCTCTTGGTCCCAAGTAGTACTTCTCAATTTGAAGGGTTTTCCCCCTTGTTTTCTGTTGAAATGCCGTGGAGGGAACTCCCTAGGGATTTTTGTTGTTGTTGTCTGTTCGGGTTTTAAAGAAAACAAAATGCAAAGTTAATGAGATCCTGGGCTAAATAGTTTCTTAAGAAAAAAGGTTGATGGGTACTTAGATCAGGATGTTTGGGGTTGCTTGGTCAGCCTCCCTTGCTGATGATACAGCATGTGTGCAGACCAGCCTGAGTGAAGGGACCTGCAAATTTTCCAGAAGCCCTGGGCATCATCTGCTTCTTGTGAACTGGAGGCTTTTGTTGACCAGCCTTTGTCCACAGTGCACTAGGACCACACACTTCTGTGTTAAAGAGGAGAAAGATTGGTGGCCTCAGAGTGAGACTCCCTGGGCTGCAGGCCTTGCTCGGGGTTAATAGAGTTGGAGCCTATCAAAACTTCAAGTCGCTTTCCATTTGCAACTTCTGAATTACCAAGTCATACGTAAGATAACGTACTCTGACAAATCCCATTGTGGATGTAAGTTAATTAGAGAAACCTGTATAATCCTTAACATTGGCAATAAACACAGGCTGTTAAAGCTTGAAAGTGTCGGGTAGGTTTAAGCTCGGATAATCAAACTAAAGAAACAGCCTGCATGAAAGGCTACAGTGAGCCAAAGTCCCACCCGTGGTAACTCTTTTGCAGCCGATAGTTACAACAGGTATGCAGCTGGCTCATTACGTGGCCTTCCCCTTCCCACTTGTCCTGCCAGATGAGACTTTTACTGGTGCTGCTGCTGCTTCAGTACAGAGGTAGTAATCAAACGCCTCAGTGAAGGGCACAATTTCAAGAGAATTATTTTGTGTGAATTCCTTGCCAGTGTTTGTGAGAATCTTGAGGTTTATACTGAAGTTCTCAGTATGCTAATGCAAAGCTTACCTTTGACGATATTGAATGTGATATATCTATAGAGAACTTCCTTGCCTTACGTAAGGATAGTAAACTTATTTAAATTATGTAGACAAATCAAAGTGGCATTGCTTAACCTTCTAGTTGGTGTAAAAACCAGGTTAAACAGCAAAGATGCAAAACTTACGTCACTTTGAAATTCTAAACCAAAGTTCCTTATAGAAATAGGCAGTTGTGGATTTGAAAACTGGTCATTCCCTGTTTATATGTAAGAAGTTCAGAGCTGAGATAAGGAAATATTTTCAACATGCAGATTGTTATTGGTGCTGTTTAAAATCACTGTGTGCACCAGAGTCAGACTGAACTGCTAAGAGCACATACCAAACCCTATCTTATTGTTGAAAGCTTGAGGTTTTATTTTTATATATTAGAATGTTATCACTGTTACATAACATACTCAGGACAAAGAACTTTGCTCAGGGAATATACCATGTAATGTTGTTTTTTCTTTACAGAATAGTCTACAGACCTGCTTACTCAGAACAAACCAAATAGTCTTATACTTTTTTATCTCTATATAAGTATTATGTACTGATATTAGTAACTACCTCTGAGTTGACATAGACCTACGTTTCTGATAATCAGATCTCAGCATTTTGTATTATAAGTTCCTGTGAAATGATAAATTGGTATTCTGTACTGGTTGTTTATGTGAGAATCTGTGTCTTTACATTCACAGGGTCTGAGTTTTCAGATATGCTGGGCAACCACAGCTCCCACTGACTTCCAGTCGGAGTTACTGGTGCTTAGCTTTTCTAGGAGGGGAGTGATGTAGGATGGAGGGGTGGAGGGAGAAGAATAAAAACACAGAAACATCAAACCTACTTTATTTACATAGGTGACAATAAAATTATTTTTCTGTTTACAGCAAAAGGCTACCTCATATTTACTGCATAAACACACCTTTGTGCTGCTCTAGCCTTAAAGGTGGCTGTTGATCTATGGTACATACTTTTTATCTGTACTAAATATGTAACTGTTAGTTCGCCACTGCAGACGTTATGGCAAATACTTGTTTAAGATGAAGCATCCATTTGAAATTGGGAGACGTTTCCAAACATTTCTTTGACAGTTTTTATTTTTCTATCTAGAGGATTATGGGCACTGTTCACAAAAAGAAATAAAGCTCCAGAAGAGACAAAAATGTATATGTGTAAGTTAAACACATAGCAGCATAAGCTGCAGCAGGGAACTACTTAGCACTGGGTTGCAGTAGGAAAAAATCTAGTTATACTCCTTCAGTAGGCTGCTCCAAATAAGCAAACAACCTTTTAAAGGAGGAGGAACAGACTGAGTTTGGGATTCTTCCTTCATGTCTAAGGACAAAATTAATATTCTGCAGCGTTTGCTCAGGCTAGATTTCTCCCTATTCACCAGCCTGTCCTTGCCAGAATGCTTCACAATAAGACTTGTTAGAGTAGAAATAGTTCAAATATCTGCCTAGAGAGATGTATTTTTCTCCTAACAATAGTGGAGATAAGGTTAAACCGGGAGCAGGAATCTCTCTCCCTCCCATTTCCCCACCCCAAAATACTTGATTTAATTGTAAGAGACACTGTGAGGTATTTTACTCTTCCCCAAGGAGAGGTCACGCTATTTTATTACATGCTACAAAAGTTAGACCATGAGGAAGACTTGTATTTGCAGGAAGAGCCAAATAACTTTTTGCTGCAGTTAATGGTAAATCTGGCATTGTAATACCATTTGCAATATTTTGCTTTTAGCCAGCTTTCAGGGAGTGCCAAACACCACATTTGGATCCTACAGCTTCCCTTTGCAGGCCACGTTTTTCAGCCATTTTATTCTGCACCAGTGTTATCCTGGAGTTCCTTATTGGTCGTACTTAGTTTTGTTAATAGAGCCCCATTAAAAAAAAAAAAAAAGTGCTTATAGATCATGTAACATTCTTTGTAAGAAGAATTATAAAAGAACATGGGAAATCTCATTGAGTCTTAAATTTAATTTAATTAATTTATCTGTAAGAAATGTTTATCATAAAAAAATATATATGTATTCCCCGGTGTTAGATATAAAAGTAATTGGGAAGATATGTACATGTGCAGATGCACTGATTTTAATTTTCTAGAAGTCTTAATGAGATTCGAGTATTGCTTTAGGAACAAGCAGAGCCTTGTTAAACGCATCGGTCTTATTTTGCTTAGTATATCAACAGCCTCTTCTTTAAGATCCGGTGGTTGTGTTACCCCTGTTACAACTGTAGAGGTTGATCTATGAACACATGCTTCTTTTTTTTCTATATAAACCGGAGCTGTATATTAGCAGCTGTGGCAGTGTTTTTCTGAGAATGTTGAAGAGTAGCAAGGTATTTGCTACCATTGTCATTGAACGAAATGCATGAGCAACCATCTTTACAAAGGATAATGGTTTTGACTACCTCTTGAATTACTAAGTTAAGCGACAACTGTCTGACAAACATCACCAGACTGGCTTAAACTAGTATGTGTTGCTTGTGGTAATAATAACAATAACCATACTAGAGACCAAAGTGAACACTGATTTCTATATGTCTTTAATACTGTGTCTTATCTAGTGTTTTTAAATTATCTTCTGTAGTATAGATTACCTCATTGTCCATTTTGACTTGTATGTTGTTTACAAGGTGAAATAAAAGAAAAATCACTTGAATTTTGTGTTTTAAGAAAAAGACCGCGAGTTGAAGTTTTGATGGTCATTTCACCTGTTTACTGTCTTGAGGGACTACAGCACTGATTGCCTTTCTACATATCATGTATTTTATATTCTCATTTCATGCCTAATGTCTTTTTTTTTCCTGACAGTCATGGATATTGTGAGGTTTAAAAGATTTACTTGATTAAAAATAAAACATATAACGTTGGCATTTACAACGAGCCTTTGAGATTTGCTTTATTTGCACGGTAAAAACAGACTGCACAGCCACTGGGCAGTTTTCATTTGCACCTATGCTCACTTAGTTTTGGGATATTACCTTCAGAAAAGATAATTTTAGTTCTATAACCTATTGTTGAGTGGAGGGAGGAATAAATGATTAATGCATAACAGTGCTGCAGCAATTGCACCCCAGATGCTATTCAGCTATTGAAATTAAACTGCAAAATTATAGCTTTTTGGTACTGTGAGAATACACTGGTCATTGAAGTTATCAGACATTTGGGTTATTCTCTGGGATGAGAAGCTTTTGATGTTTTAAGCCTTATCCCATCTTAATCACTTCTTCCATAATCTGTAAGCTTGTACATACCTATTTCATGCTAATTTAAAATGAATTGGTGTTCCTTTTTTAGAAAGGAAAGTGCTGTCATTTTTCATTACCCGGAAGTTCCTTCTCTAAATTTCATAAAGTGTATTAGTGAGTTGGATAGCAATAGCTCATCATTCTGTATTAAAATATTTAAGGACTTATGTATGCCAGCTTCAGTGCTTCTGTTTCTACACATGTAGGTGATTAACAGGAAAATTTAACAGTCTCTGCTAAGTACAGGGCACAAAATATTTTTTTTCTATTTGTACAAATGCCTGCATGGAAGAGTTACCATCTACTACTCTTCTAGTCATGAAACACTTCCATTTACTTCCCCTCACCTCACCCCTCTAATTCATGGTCTTGAAAAAGAGTGAGCTGTGAAGATGTGTCCAATCACATCCAGTCGTGTTTGCACCCCCCTCCCAACCTGTAGCCAAATGGTTTCATCACTTTCCTGGAATGTAGAAGAGGTAACTCAGTCCTCTTGGCTAAGATCCCTCATGTGTCCCACTTCATGGGTCAGTCACGAACAGTGAGGCTTTCTTTAAAACATCTGATGAGTGTGTTCTCTGAAGAACACAGTTCACACCATGTTGTTACATGTGCTCCTGGCTGGCCTGACCCCAGTGCTTCAGGGAATGGGAAGGGACACCTTATGCATGCCACCATCCCACTGGAGCACCCTACAAGATGACACAGGCAGGAGCAAACCACCTCGGGGAGTAGTGAGCAGCGCTGGCCATGCTCAAATGTAAAAAGCCCTTGGTACAACTGAAATGGAGAAACCTCCTCTCCAGCAATGTCCAATGCTGACTGAAACCGAAGCACCTTGAAGAGCAGCGACACCTAGCTCTTCCCACCTCATCTCCCAGATGTGCAGGCCTCCCTCCCAGAGCCACTGGAAGTCAACAGTCTTTATCCTTTCAACAGCTCCCCAGGACAGTTCAGAAAGCTGTCTTCATGTTATAGCCAGGAAGTATTGTCTTGGGCATTAGCTAAAGGCAGATCGGCAGCAGTACCTAAATCCACTGCTCCAAGCCAAGGCCTTCCTTCCTAACCTTGCAGAGAAGTTGTCACTGCCGTGTGGCATTAACAACAACATTGATTCATGCCAACGAGAAGAAATCTTTGGGTTGAAACTTCCAAATGAGCCAACAGAGTAACATCAAAATCACAGCAGCCTTTTGAAATAACAGTAAAAGCAGCATGTTCATTTTTAGGGTCTTGGGATGCATGCTTCCAAGCTATTTCCAGCCTTTCTGTAATCCTAAGTGCCAAAACAAATGCAGCCCTTTTTGAAAGAATTTTTTTTTTTTTTTTTGCAATCTGTTGGTACCAGGAGCTGTTTACACAAACAAGTCATTTCAAAATTACTCATAATTTATGAAGGACTCCATACCTATCTCTTTCCCTCCACAACAAGTCCACTTTTCCCTGATAATAAAAGTATCCCAGATGAAATTAATTTTGCGTACTTTGAAGTTGTTTACATAATTAGCACTCTCATTCCCTGAATAGTTGCATAGGAAGACACTCTGTGGTGGAGAGGATGGAGTTCATTCTGTGGGTGTCCTCCTCTTGTTTACTAGTATAATCTAGGTGATACCCTCATTGATTAGTGTAAACACCTTTTCATCAAAGCGCTCTGCTGTTCCCAGTGTCATCTCCTGCCTGCAATGCTGTTGACCTCCAGGACAACCAGTCCCCTCAAGAGCAGGTTACTCTGCACCAGTTATTATTTTTCTACAAGCATTGCCCACTGTATGATTGCAGAAGAGTTGCCATCAAGCCCCAGGCACCTTTTCAGGCTGCTGATGCTCAGTTAACATGGAGCTGGTCGATTTCTGTTTGCTGGCTGTTCAATATTTGGCCCCAGGCGTTACTTGCTGCGCAACACTTGGCCTAGATATTCAGAGCTGGAGCAGCCAAACAGTTCAAAAACAACAAAGGTGGACTGGTGGTGTTTACTCCTGCTGTACCAGCCAGGGGAAGGTGGACTAGGCAGAAAGAATAATAAGTACTGCGCTCAGGTATCCATCCAGGTTTAGATGCTTACAACTCATTTATTTCCAAATAATCCAGAATTCAAAGTGAGAAAGTACAAGCTGTTTATCTAGTTTAACCTGCTGCATGGCACAGGCTATTAAATTCAGTGCAGTTACTATGGCATTGAATTTTAGCACTCAGCTTTAACTGGAGCCATGTTTGCTTGGGTGCTTTAGAGCATATTTTCCACTTGGGCTTCAGATCAGGCCTGACTGCTTTTGAGAAAATAAGAGATGCTCTGCTCCATGACAGCTGGTTTTAATCACCTGCTGCTAACAAGTAGTGCCTCATTTCCAGTTCCACTGGCCTCGACTTCCAGCTCTTGGTACACTATAGTAAAAAGTCCTGTGTGCAGCGGTGAGAAAATTAAACTCTTTTTTTTTTCTTTTTAAAATGACAGACAAGACATATTTTTTTGGAGGGGAGGTTGGGGGTTTTGGTCTTTTGTTTTTTGATGTGGAGTTACTTCCTCATCATAATTTTGAGAAACTCGCTACTTGCCTCCTTCAGAATTCTTCTTTATGCTGGAATAGCATATCAGCACTGGCTTTAAAATCAGCCTTGTTGCACTGCCACAGTCTTGGTCTTCAGTATCCTATATCCTAGAAAACTAGTTCTTTTGTCTTCTTTCCCTTTTAGAAATGTGCTGGATTATCATGCACTAGGTTCTTTAAAGCAATTAGCCAAAAACACCCCACCAAACCCAAACCTAACAAGATAATAATTTAAAAAAGAAAACAACCAAAACCACTTCACTTTGAGCATCCAAAATGTTTCAGGCAACTAGAAAAATGTATAGAATACTAGAATAATGTATAAGTAAAATTTGGAAGTATTTTGGGAGCTGCCTTTGAAAGAAAGCAGAAATGCCATTTCTCCCCCAAGGCAGCACAGCAAGGGTGGGGGCTTGAAGCACAGCAAGTTCCTTTCCATTCAGTCCCCATTTCTTTCATCTCTCCTTGACCTACACTGACAGCTGTGACAAAAAGTCACAGTCAAGCCTGCTGAACCGTAACTTCTTTGGAGTTTCAAGCCTGAGAGTTTCTGAAAAGCAGCTGTCTTGCACAAAGCTGCACAGAGAGGAGCAGAGGCTGCCCCCACAGAGATTCTCTGCTCGGCAGCCACAGCGTGGGAGGGTGAAGGGGGACAGGCACAAGCACCTCTCCAGCAGTCCCCGAGCCCTACGATCTGTGTCTCTGTCAGTGAAAGCCAAGGGGAATTAAAGTAAAAAGAACTGCAGGAATAGACATATGGTTTCAGCACCAGGTGATTAAAAAAAAAAAAAAAAAATATATATATATATATATATAGGATTACTGGCAGTTCCTGGAGTTTGAGGACAGCCTATCAGGAGGCTTCAAGGAGCAGCAATAGGCTCAAGTCCCCTTCCATCTGTTTCAGTAATGCTTCATTTTCAGACCAGGAAGTGCAGTTGCTTCTCTGAATGGCTCCTGAAGAAGTGACAGCCCTGAGTTGATCTGAATATTAAAAGCTACAGCCTTTTTCCCCTGCTGTTGTTGGGTTTGCATGGCAAGTTTAGGTTGGGAGTGGTGAGGGGGCAGTTTACAGGGGTGACTTCTGTGAGGAGCTGCTAGAAGCTTCCCCCCATGACTGACAGAGCCAATGCCAGCCAGCTCCAAGACAGACCTGCCACTGGCCAAGGCTGAACTCATCAACGATGATGGTTGCACCTCTGGGATAACAGATTTAAGAAGAGGAAAATACCTTTCACGGTTACAGTTGGAGAGAGGAGTGAGAATATGAGAGAAGCAGCCCTGCTGGTCAGTGAAAGAGGGAGGAGGTGCTCGAGGCACTGGAGATTCACCTGCAGCCCATGGTGAAGACCATGGAAGGTAAAAACTTGTTCTTAAAACCTCACATAGATTCCAGAAAACAGCAAGGGAGGGGCTGAAAATCTAACTGCTAGACCAGATAGCAGTATCTGTACAGGTAGTGATATAAAACCTCTCTTACTTTGTCTGCTCACAATTTCCTGCTGTTCAAGTTGACCATGTAGCAAAGGTAGGCCTAGGGATCTTTGCAATTTGGCTGCATGATCACATTTGCTGAGCATTCTGGCAGCTGGTAAGTTTTTGGGGCTGGGAGTGACAATAGGCTGACCTATCTCTGAGGCTTATTTTTCTCTACAAACACAAGAAGTTTTTCAATTCAACCTCATTCCTTTCCACAGCAGGAATTAGAACTAATTTCCAGGCAAAATTTTTCAGAGAAAAAAGCCTGTCTGCCTCTTTTTTCATGGCTACATGGATTTGAAGCACTACAGCAAGGCATAGACACAACAGGAACAGGGAAGATAATGAAAGAAAACACACCAATCAGCACAGATCTTGAGCCCTTAAATAGCACAAGGCATTTATTAGCTTGCAGCTAAGAGCTATGAGCACTTACTAGAAAAACCTTGTCACCCTCATGAGTCACACAGGGACATGCTATACTCACTCGAAATCTAAACAAAATCATCCATTTCCCGGAACACTACCAGCACAAAGCATAAGTGAAGTGACAGGATACAAGAAGAAAGGGCTGATGGAAGAATAAAGAAGGTCAAGAGTCTCTTTCAATTGGTTTCCTCCGGCTGCAGTGAGATTGTGGCCGGTCCCAAGAGCCACAGGGCTTCTGGGGTCACCCAGAGCCCACAGCAGAGCTTCCAAGGCCCGTGCCGGCATCGCCAGAATCCACCCGCACTCATCACCCGGCATCTCTTAAGTGTCCATCTAACCTATTGCTTCAGAGCCTGGCTTTGTCCCCACTGAGTCAAAGGGGGAAGGATTTGGGTCACTGTGAGCTTTTGTTAGAAAGGTTCCCTAAATTAGCTCCTCTGTTTGAGATAAAAGAAAGAAAGAGGTCCATCTTTATTTTCCCATTCACCCACCATAATTACTCCATCTCATCCCTGTCTGCTATTCACTAGCTCTCAGCAAGGCCCCGGCAGCCAGGTCACAGGTCAGCATGGAGGACAAGTCCTTGCTTCCCTGAAAAGGATTGAAATGTCTTAAGCACAGCTTCAGCAGCTTCCAGAATGTGCCAATTCCTTCTGAAAAAGCAGGCTCGGTGAACCACACCAGCAGTGACATGGTGAGGAGACCACAGGTCTGGAAATCACTGCTCCTGCACTTCATTCTCTGGTGGTTTGCTCAGGGTCTCAGGAGAACAGTTAATATACCCCAGGTGTCTTTATAGTGCATTGCTTTATTTTTCCAGATTATATAGCAAGGCACTTGCCTTGTGATTTTCAGATCTACTCATCTGCCTCGTTTGTATCTTTATTTTTACTTCAATACCTAATTTTGCTGTTGTTGTTATTAATGTTCAAAGGGCAATTTTTCCTTTTTCTCTAAAGCCTGGGAGAAGATCTTACCTGTACATTTCATATTCGAGCTCGTACTTGACACATACACAGATGTCTAACAGCCCCTCTAACTTCTTGACAGAAGTTTTTCTATTTTAAGTCTTTTACGCAGAAAGGATTTCCTGAAACAATTAACTTTAACAATTACAAAAACACTTCATCTTGAGTTCCTATAAAGCAGTAGCTGCACCAGAAGCCAAACCCCCAGATTACACTCAGCCAGCCAAAAGAAACGTGACTTATTATTCCTGCAGTCAGTCACCACATCTGCATTTGGATACCTGCTATGAAGAACTAGGGAAACCAAATTAGCCATAAAAAGTATTTGTAACAAACTACTGCCAGTAGCCCACAAGTTTGGACACATCATCAGGCTCTGCTCTCCAGCCCTGTGTTTGCTGAGGCACCGCAGAGTCATGGCTAATGTCCCTGCAGGATAAGCTCTTATTTTTTAC
Source organism: Platyrinchus mystaceus (assembly GCA_035041135.1). NCBI lineage: Eukaryota > Metazoa > Chordata > Aves > Passeriformes > Tyrannidae > Platyrinchus > Platyrinchus mystaceus. The sequence goes on along the minus strand of JAWWLV010000121.1, from coordinate 71,226,786 downwards.
TCCCACACTTCACTTATATTCCAACAGAAGCACTGTACTAGTTTTTTCTTCTTTTTACCATGCTGTCAGCTTTATCCCTGATGGAAATTGGCAATAGATAAAACAGGATAACTGGTGTTTTCCCTCATGATTTCATGCAACTACTAGTATTACAAGACCCGTATATTTTTGTATCACTCTTCCAGATAGCTCCTCTCCTGAACCACGTCCAGACAGATATTCTCCACTTCAGTTGAAGCTCAGGATGGGATTTGCATTCAGCAGTGCAAATGCCCTAATGAGGCTGAATCTCACCTGTGGTACTAACATCTGTGACCTTCCTCTTCTGAAAGGGAGTTTAAAGCCCCAGTCATGGGTCCAGCCCTGTTCCCCACTCTCAGTACTGATGGGGGGATGGAAAGTGCCCTCAGATGGCATGAAGCTAAAAGGGATGGCTGAAGGCACTTTAGAGGATAGGATTAGAGGAAGAACATATGCATTTAGCAGAGTGGATTTCAATAGTGCCAAACAGGGTTCAGTACCTTTCCAGAGGACACAGTGTACCTGCAGGTAATTTGGAAGCACTGGGATAAAAAAATAGGAAAATTGTGATGGGTCAGCTACTGTATTTGTATTAACAACATGTAATTGTTGCTGAAAGAAGTTTGTTTGAGAAAATACACATCAAAACATCATAGAAGAGAATCTGAGGGAATTCTGGCATCAGTGCCAAGAACCCAGCTGCAGCAGCTTTTCTAGTTGAAGGTACCACACCATAAGGTGAAAGCCTCTGGTACAAGCAATAAATGCAAAAAAATGCAGCTGTTGGGGGTAGGCTGAAAAAGGAGATGTTGTTGTCTCTCTTTTAAGTTTGCTTTTGCAGGGAAGGCCGGCTCAAAGGGACTAACGAACAGTTGTTCTCCAAGTCCAAAGACGAGTGAAAAAACCCCAAACACTAAACCCAGTTTCATTTAGCAGCACTTTTAAACAGGTCAGCAGCAGGTGAGCACTGAACACCCACCTCTCTGACCTTATGAGGGGGGATTCCTAGGTTGGGCCAGAGAAGCCCAGGAAAAGAGGATTCATCTTTCCCTGGCCCATTCTGAAGGGATAGGGGCCATTGGGAAGAGAAGAGCTAGATGGAATTTTGAATGCCTTAGGACTGCCACAGCATTACCAGCCAAAATGAATCTGCTGCCTCCCTGCTATGCTGCACAGTGTACTGAAATCCTAACAAGACAGGTTTTGATGAGAAATATCCCATTTACCTGGACATGAGGGCAACGCTCTGCAAGAGCTGTGCTGCAGATGCTGAAAATTTCTTTAATAACAGCTCAGTAGATATTATCTTTTCACAGTACAAGCCAGATCTGGGCTCTGATATTAGTGCATTACAGCTAATATACATAGCATTCGGTCAACAGAGCTGGTAAGAAAAACAAAGAGACTGTGAGAAAACATATAAGAAGATATGTGCATAAGAGGGCTTGATTTTTCAAACTGAAGTTTAGTTTAGTTTAGTGCGGGAAAGTGCCAGATGACAATGTAAATTCTCCAGAAACATTTCTCCCTTTGGAAAAGGAGAATTGTTTTTTTCCTCACTGCAAGAGCCATTAAAACATTTCCCATACTGTTTGCATACATCATATCCTTTTTTTTCAGATTGACTCTGTTGGGAATTTCCATTAATTTCAGCAGTCAGCACTTTTTAGTACTTCTAAATGCACTGTATAGCACGATAAATACGATGCTGGACAAGAGCAGAACTCAGATTAGCTGCTTCAAGACACAAATAGCTGAGTGATCATTCTTTCCATGACATGATTAAGTTACCGCACAATTGATTTTTTTCCCTTGTCTTTCCTCAGTAGGCACCTATCTCAGAGAGGCAGAGAAAGCATCTCCAAGAGGAAGACAAGAGTTGAGAAGAGAGATGGGAGATTGAAGTTGTGCTGTTGCCTGTGGTACACTGTTGTAGCTATGGGCTTCTTCAATGGGAAGATCTGTCTGGGGAAGTTGTGCAGGGGCAGCTTACAGATCTACTACATAACAGCACAATTCTGTTCACTTTTTTTTTTCCCTAAAAAGTCTGTGATCATAACTATACTTAGGCACCCCAGCCTAGAGAACTGTTGCCTCAATTGCTTACTTTGGGCACCTGAAGACACACCCTAAGCTCATCTGGCTCATCACCAAGCCTGAAGCTTGCATGTACTTCCACAGTCTTTGCCATATCGTATTTCCAACTGTTTTTTTTCCTTTTTTGCTTCCCCACTGATATTTACAGCATTTGCAAAAAGCATGGGAGGTTTCTCCCCAGTAGAGGCTGCTGTTTGTCTGCATTCTTTAATATGAGCAATTTTTAAGATTTTTTTCCTCTGATGAGCAAAACAGCACAAATTCCAGGGTGCTCTCACACATGACTTGTTTCTGTTACATTGAACAACAGTCAGTCAGAGTTCATCTGTATTCATACCATCGGGCTGCACTGGAAGAAACACTTGTGCTGGCTGAGTGTACTTTGGAAGCAGTTTAGGGACAGACTTGGCCTTAATGCAACCTCCCAGGTTTACCTTCCCTGACCTTGTCAAGGTACCTGCAGCAAAGTTACCAATTCAGTTCTCTTTGTTGCTTCCATTTTTCGGGCAACATTCAGAAAGCAATCGGTTTTCTGAGAGGTTTATGATGAGTGGAGATACAATTTAAAAGCAGTTTCCATCCATTAAGATAGTCAATGTAAAAAGAAACTCGTTTGAGCTGGATGCAATGTAAACAACTTGTGGACAAACTGTAATTAGCTCCAACTGACTGATCTAAATTATTATAACAGCAAAATGGGAAAATGTCCACAAAACAATAATGCTGTGATCTTAACATTTACTAGTGTCTAAAAAGATGTCTCCAAAGTTCTGCCTCTGAGCAGTACAAAGGATTTCTATCTTGCTCCCCTGAAAGTGACTGCATGCCTCATGCCTCCACACTCATCCCAAGGCCCTTAGCAGTCAGGATAATACCACCTCCAGATCCAATTTAGCCAGGAGCAGGTGTGCTACTTACCTGCCCCTTTCTAAGGCTTAAGCCAGAAACCAAGCCAAAGACCAGTGTCACCTGCCAGCTCTCCTGAGTATGCCTGCATGGAGAAGCAGCCTAAGGGACCAGGTTGTGAACTTGACTGGAAAATTAAATTTGCAGCTTTTTGAAAGGGATTCCCTCCTCCCTTATCTCTTTGTGGACCTATGACAGCTTTTGAAAAATTAAACAAGGAGGAAATGGAGAAAAAACATAGATCATTTTTTAGTTCTCTAAGTAAGCAATCAAGTGTTCCTTGAAAGCCTAAGAAAGTACTTGCAGACATAACTGATGAAATCCTGGGAATTTTTAGCCATAAAAAGTTTTTATAGAAAAAGCTTTTCATAAAGATTTGGAGAGAAGCCCAAGTACACTGAAAGATAAAAAAAGCACAAAGTAAAACTCCAGAGGGTGGTGTGATCAGGGAGATACTTTAAAAAAAAACTGCAGGAGAACATGCTTTCTTCAGCATTTAAAAGCTTAGAAGATTCATATTTCTTTACAGTATTTTGGCAGACAATGTCTTTACTATTAATAAATGCCTTAGTTTACTGGAAAAGGATAGAACACTGAGTGACAGCAAACACAACAGTATTGATGGAATAGCATACAATGGATGCATGGGAAGAGGCACTGCCTTTGATCTGTTCTTTGCTACGAAGGATGACAGGGAGTTGTTATCCCAAAAGCACTTTGCACAGGAAATAGGATGTGGCTGTAACAGATATTAATCTCCCAGGAGAAAGCTAAGGAGGAATTCAAGCATAGTAAATTGCAGTGACTGAACAGTATTCAGCTACAGTAGGTGTCTGGAGATTGTAATACTACTTACACTCATCCCTGTGCAAAGCCCTAATTTCTACTTTACCTCTGACTTAGGGGTCTTACAGAGGTTCCTGAAAAAGAAAGCTCTCAAGGCTTCTAGGAGTATTTAGTGAACACACAGACATAGCATGGCACAGCTGTATCTTAGATTTGTAACATTTTATGTGCATTAAGTGCTAAGTAAAAATTCTTGTGAATTAAAATGCAACTGATATTTAACTTCACTGAAAATGCTTTATTTTACCTGTAGCCATAATAACTTTATTGACTGAAAAGCAGTTTGGTCTGTTAAATGGCCCAACAAGAGCCCATCAACTTTTGCACTGTTGTTGAGCCACTCCATACTGCTCTCCTTATTGAAAAAAAGTACAGAGACCATATTGCAATCAATATCAAGTGATTCCACAACTTTTGCCTTTGTACTGCATTTCTGCACTCGCTAATGACTTTCATATTATCATCAGCATGCTCTCAGGAAGTTTACATGTCAGGGCTAATTAACTAGGATGGTTTGTCTTCTCTTATTAATCCCCTAAGTACTGAAAACCCATTCCCCTTTAAGCAGAAGCAGCTGTGACCAACATGGCATTTGTTTTTGCAAAACCAACATTTTACTGGGAAGCACTTGCTACCACATTTCTGAGAGAATAATTAAAGTAACTGTTGCTCTAATTCCAGTAATAAGGTTAAAATATGTTGCTACAAATTCTCTTCCCGAAACCCCATTCAAATGATTTGTGAATGTATCTGTGATAGCCTGTCATGCCCAATGTTGCTCTAGAAATTGCTGTCTTCCACATGCAAAGATACTTTCCAAGTCTGTAATTTGCAATAGGCTCTACCTAGATGCCAAAAATTTACTGAAGAACCAAGCCGTTGGCTTCTAACTGTATAACTGTATCAGTATTGCTGTTTTCTTTTTTTCTTTATTGAAACATTTCTTTTGTTAGATCTTTGTTTTGCTTACTAAAGCAAATATCAAGTAAAGTAGCCTATTTTTTATAAGGAGATTATAATTCAGTTGCTCTTACTTCTTGAAGGGAAATAAGTAAAGTGGCCAGTCTTCGCAAACGAAGATCTGGGAAAGGTCTTTTTACCTTTCAAGCCTGCGCAATGGATTTTTTAGGT
>JAWWLV010000121.1:71191251-71221685 GCA_035041135.1 Platyrinchus mystaceus | reverse complement strand
AGCAGGACTGGGATTTGAACCTGTGGCCTTGGCGCTGAGAGACCAGCATCTTAACCGCTAGGCCACCAGGGGTCCCCTGAAGGGAAATAATATAGGAAAAAAACCCCAAAGCAAAACAAGGAGGCATTTAGTATTTCCATACCAATTCAACACATTATTTTTTTTTTAATCTGTAATTTTGGCTTGTTTGTAAAATGACCATTTCAAAACCAGGGTTATCTAAACTACATTCATATCATTGAAATAATTTTGATTGCTGAATTAACCTGTTCTACACTGCAAATATCCCTCATGGACTAGAACTGAGAGCTGTTTTTCAGCCTGTAGAAACATCATGTGGGTCATGACTAGTGTGTTTCTTCACATTAATTGAGGTCTAGTAGTTCACCAGCTACATCACTGGAGCATTTTTTATATACATGACTTCCTGAGCCCTGGGCCACAGCTGATTTTCTGAATCCTCTCTAAATGCCCAAATTAATCTTTTGAAGCTTTGGCCAATTTCTTCGAAGCGGATTTACCTCCTGGGGTAGGGGCACACAAGCTCTTGTGGGTGTGAGTTACTGCTCAGACAGCTCCACATGAGGTTCATTCCACACAATTTAAGACTGAGGCAAACAGTGCTTTGCTATAAGAATGGGACAGAGCCTTAAGTGTACCTCTAAGACAATTCTTGATAGAGCTAATTGATATAATTTAGTTCAGCCTCTCTGACAAACGTGGTACTCAAGATGCATTTTTATATATATAAATTCACTGAAATCACAGAATTCTTTAAGAACAAAACAAAACATTTTGGTGAAGTACTTTCTATATTTTTCCCACAGGCATTCTGGTTAGCAAAAACAACTATTTGCTAGTATAATTAATATCTGCTGCATAGTTACACTTATGACCAACAAAACATGAAGTTCTGATTTAAAAATATATGTTTTATGTTTGATTTACTAATCAGACTTTGAAATGAGCTAATGGTTGACAGCCCATCCTCTACCCTTGCACACAAACACTCTTCTTTTAAATCTGAATAATTACAGGGTTTTTTCCTTAACTTCTGCAACAGCAATGGAAAGAGGTACCTCATTCAATACAGAAAATCAATCTACAGTCCATTTTAATTCTGTTGTCTGAGAAAAAACTCTATTTGAAACAGCAGGGATCGAGGTAAACAGACTTTGCAAGTTGTGTTTATCAAGTGAACTTACTTCCTATTACTTTTATCCACTTATCAGGAATTTTTAAATTTCCATTTCTGTATTTTCAGGTAATAAAATGTATCACTTCTGGTAAGCTAACACAGTTATTTATCATACTTTGCAGTGTTACTGCTGTAGCAATCCTCAGCATGTGTGATGCTTTGAGGGCATAAATATAACTTGGCTCTCATTCCTCAGCAGCAGATGAAGGTTCCTGGTCCTGAGCCTGGGAGACACAGAGCTCAGCTCCTGCAGGGCCTCTCTTATTATTTAGACAAATTCTCTTCAGGAGATGCAGTCTCTACAGGCACTGTAAATTGACTGAATTGTTTAACAATACATGAGAAACGGTTCTGGTGGAGAAGGAAGAAGTAGGAACTGCTATTTTTACTTCAGTCAGTTTGGGTTTTCTGAATTGCATGAGCTCTATTCTACCAGCTTGGTTTTCCCCTTTAAAGAAGTTTCACAACCAGCAGAAGTTCGGGAAAATTACATCAGGACAAGGACATGGCTCCCTGTATCTCCTCATAAGTAAAACAATTCCCATTTCTTTTCTTACTCTCCCAGAAGCCAAAAGGGAACCTCAGAGATATGGCCACTGTCCCTGAGATACTGAACTAACAATGCTCTTTTACTACAGCACCTCCAACAGAAGTCAGTGTGCTGTCTTTTGCATATGTGTGGTCTAAACGTATTTTACATATATTTTCCCAAATTAGTAAGTATGTCTCAGCTCTGTGTGCCATGTTTAACAACACAATACCGACGGAACCACAAGACATAATGGTGTAATATTAAACACTAGATTTAAATTCACAGAAGCAGGAATGGTGACAACACAGGTCAAACTTCCAATTGCTTAATGTGCATTTTGATACTGCATGAGCTTTTAAGGAGGGAATAAGTGGGTTACGTATCTTGCATGCAGGCTGATTCAAGGATGTTCTGTCAGGATAAATTTTAGAACTAAAACAGAATGACACATACCAGAAAACCCCAGACTCTGACACTTCTAATTGCTTGAGGGTTTACACCAAACTTCTATTATTCTACTTACCAAGTTAGTGCAATTCAATAAATGGAACAGCATTTTTTGTTATATTTAGTTAAAATACACTATTTCTTGCACAACAATTTTCAAGAATTGTCAAAGGAAAGTAGTACAGTTATCATCTACATGTCTCCACCTATCACAGACAGGACTGCTACAAGTGCCTCTTATAAAAGCTTCCCAATGCCTCCCTTTATGAGACTGTTTTATTGTACTTGCAGCTACCCAGTTTTGAGGTTTGAATGGAATTTCCTACATCAACTATCATTTGTGCATCACTTCGTGCAAAGGTTAATTCAGAATAGCTCAGTCAGTCCATAGATAAGACTAAGGGAAAGCAAGGATTTCAGTGTAATACAGTTGTCTAAAGAAGAAAAAGTTCAGTTTTAGTTTTTCTTGGCCAAAGATTTAAATTTAATGTTGTCTTCTCAAACTTAAGTCATTATTACAATTGTAAAGTCAATTGAAGAGTCAAGCAGTCAGGTTGGGAAACACTAGAATTAGAGGCTAATATCTACCAAAAAATTTGGAGGCAGAAGACATTGAGTACTTTTCACATGAGACTGTCACAACGATGATAGGTAACAGCAACACGGCTTTGTAACAGAGTTTCAGAATCTCTCACCGAAAACAGTAAGATACAGGTTTCTAAGAAACTCAGGGAAATGAAACTGGGAATATTCTCCACCAAAGAAGTCTAGAATTTTCAGTCTAGTCAGCAACTTAATACTAAATTTATAATGGAGAGAGTCAAAGTAGGAATAAAGCAACATGAACCATGTCAAAAAAACCAAAAAAAACCATACAAGTTTTATTTATTTTATTTAGAAGTAAAATAAAATGTGACATTTCCATCTAGAAGCCACTGGCATATGCTGTGGTAAATTCAAACACAGAGAGTGGGTCTAGCTTCCAGACTCCTCCCAAATTCAACTTCTTCCTTTTGCACCAGAGCTTTGTGCAAGCTCTGATACACCTGAGGACACATCTGTTTAAGGCAGCCGCTGGAGTTCAAACTTATCAGCAGATGGTGCTTCAAAGACATCATCTTCAACACTTTCTTCTATAGGCTTCATCTTTGCTGAAGTTCTCAGGTAGGGAGATGTCCGGCCTGGGCCTGTCAGTTACAAAGAAATTCCCGATTAGCTGAACAACACATACCTGCTAGGTACACCTATTTGTGACAAACTGTACACAGTCTGATGATCCCAACCTAGTTGCCTCGTGAGAGGATTTTATAAGCAAAGGTTTTCTTGTTACCTGGCCAAAGGAAATTTAAGACATGGGACAGAGCCACACTGCTATGAACCAGCAACACCTCTAAGGTTCAAACCCTGTTGTTAACCACAGACACGGTGTTCTCCCCAAATTCAGTGCAAACCCTGACCGAGCAAGGTGGCCATCGCTTGTGTCCCTGGCGATCATTTTCTCACCATGACACTCACCCACTAACTCAACTCCATTCAATTCCAGCAGCATGGATGGCTGCCCTAAGCACACAACGTGTGTACATATGCACACTTGCTTGGCTGTGCAAAAATGCCTCAGCATACCGGGCAAACCTCAGGTGGGCACATGATCAAAGCTCTAACTTTGCTGTTAAAGCATAAAATCATAGAATATCATGAGTTGCAAGGGACCCAATAGGATCAAAGTCCAGCTCCTGGCCCTGCATAGGACATCCCTGAGAATCCCACCATGTGCCTGAGAGCATTGTCTAAATACTTCTTGAACTCTGCCAGGTTTGGTGCTGGGACCACTTCTCTGGGGAGCCTGTTCAGTGCCCAAACACCCTCTGGGTGACAAACCTTTACCTACTATCCAACCTAAACCTGCCCTGACACAGCTTCGCAAGTTTTATACAGCACAGTAATATAAAACTTATAGAAGACATATACCCCATAAACAAACACAGAGAAAACAAGATTAGCAGGCAAAGGCCACATAACTTTTGACTGACGATGATTTCACTGCAACAAAACTGCTCTTTAGAAAAGCAGCAGCTTGTCTGCCGGAGCAGAGCGCACACCACAGCTATTCGTGACAAGACATTAAATGGAGGTTTTGTTACCACTGCAGTGTTTTTGTTACCACCAATGCAAGTTACCACTGCAAACTACCTCTGTTGCAGTTAAATTTTCAGCATGACAGCCAAACCAAAGAACCTCTTTGACATCGGCTGAACAGTTTTGTTTTCCATTGTTCACTCTGAAATTGCATCTGCACTTGGAAATGTTTTTCTCTCAGTACCCTCTTAGAATCTAGAGTTAGACCACTACAATGCTACAAGGTTGTAAACAGCTAGGATATGATGATCAAAAAGATTATGGAAAACTTGGAAATACCACTTGAGAAGAAAAGAGCATAAGACAGTTTGTCAGCAGGAACACTGTTTGCATAGAAGCTAAAAATTCAAATATTCTTGAAAAAAGTACCGAGAGCCATAGCACAGTCTTATTTTTAAAAAAGTTTATCAAATATACAGTAAAGTGCTGTGTTAAGGAAGCCTATTTATGAGGAAGGACTCATTTGTAACGTATGTGTTACACACAGAGAACAAAATACAGCTACAGGCAAGACCAGCAGATTATCGTATAACTGCATTTTTAAGTCACATTCACAAGACACTGTTTGGAATTAGCTTTTTGGAACTTTTTATGTTAAAAATTTATTAGCATTCCCTTTTGACATTTAAAAATTACTTAAACTGCCATGATACAGAGTTACTCAAACACATTTTTAAGTATCGGAATTGTTAAACACTTCTTTTCACACAGATAGGTTTTTATGGCCTAAGCAGAGGATAACTAAACCCAAAGTCTGTGGGTACACTTGGATATAAAATAGACCTTTCTGGGAGACACCAACAAATTACACTCAAAGGTGAAAGTGTGCCTGAAAATGCTGAGTTAGCTTCATCGCCTTTTTTCTCTCTTTTTTTTTTTTTTTTAAATAGTTTATTACTATTTTTAGATTGGTTTTCTTTTATTTAAAAGTACTTAGTTCTGTCCAGAAATCAGAAGTAAGAAGCCATAAGTCTGTTTAATAGGATATAAGATCTAATTCTCCCATCCTGTTTGTTTCAAGGCATGCTCTTATCTGCTCTACATACAAAACCGTCTACTGATGCCTCTATCCACTGTTGGACAGATGCTCAAGTGACTGAGTCAGACCTTCCATCCACTACATTCTGTTGCCCTTTCTTGAAGGCCTAAGTCAAAATACATATTAGAATTTCCATGAATCCCAGTCCTGCTTTTAACCACAAGCTGGGTATAACATAAGGAGCACATAATTTGGTAACACCACTAAAAGCATTACCAAACCAAAACCCTTTCTACAGTCCTGCTTAGAAGTTAGCAAATACAGATTCGTAGACCAGTAAATCTGAACTATGTAAAACTAAGTACCCCAGAAAGAGACTGTATCACTAGTAAGTATGTGAATGACTATCAAGCAATAGAACCATGGAATAGAAACTAATACCAAAATATTTTTAAAGGACCGAAAGTCAAGTGAAATTACGCTTGTGATCAGGCTGAACTATTTTTGTTTAACTCAAATTTTGGAAAAAGAGATGCACCTATTTCACTTACTAATAAATTACATACAGATGGATCATGGATGTCAAGCACAAGTGTCACACGATAAACAAACCCCACTTGAATACCTTTTTGAGGATGCCTGCTGAGTTAATGTGATGTTATCAACAGAAAACATCATGCTGCAAACGACTCACTCCGTAAGCATTATAGAACTCTTGTTGGTTATTTCCTTAATATAAAAGCAAACAGTTAGTTGGGTTTCTTAGTTAATTAAATTCAAAACACAGTTTCGTTAGTAATCATAGTTTGGGACCTACTAATTAGTATTTTTAACCCTTTCACTACTAAACACTTTGAGAATAGCTTTATATCAATTTCCTGAGAAAACGAGCCAAAGCTTATTGTTTGTAGCACTGATAAAAGAGTAACTTTAAAAGTTGAGATATACAAAAATATAAACGCTTGTTTTTTCAAGAATATGGAAATAAGGAGAAGAAAACTTATTTGTACTGCACTAGTAAAACATCATACTTGTAACGGGAAGCTTTTGTCCACACAACAATCATCTAGCAATGACAAAACAGTATTCCTGTAGAGCTCCCATACAAAAAAAAAGTTTGTAATTTCCAAATGTTTCTCACAAAATCTTTTGAGGATTTTGGATTGTGTTTGTTTGTTTTAAATAAACAAATGTATGATTGCAGAAGGGGCACCCAGGGAACAGCAGCAGAACTGTAAGCCTCAGTATGTGCCTTATACTGAATCTTAAAAAAAAAAAAAAATCAGACAAAAAACCCCCTGACTGCTGCATTGAGAGCACCCATGAGAAGGTTTTTGAAAACAACAGTGGTAAGGTAAATGGCAGCTTTTTTTTTGGTTTTCCTTGTGATCTGAGAAAATGTGCATACATGGCCACAATCCACATTGAATACAAATTTTTAAGCAGAGCTCACCTTGGTAGCAACCCCCTCACTGGCAATGACAGGGCCCAGCCATAACTAACAAGCTATCTTGGCAAAAACAAAGATTGAAGCATTACAGTTCAATGAGATAAATAAACTTGCATCATGAATTTTTATCAACCTTCTACAGAAGTCAGAAATTTAAAATCAAAATGCAGAGAAGATATAAATGACAATATTTTCTGAGGTGTATACTGCACTGCTGTATGGGCAAATCCTCTGCCTCCCCAAAAGTAAGTGTAAGTATTGGACACAGGAGGCTGCTGCCTCAGTTGAACTGAACGAGTTCAGAACACAGAAGACATTTTAAACCCCTCTTTTGGGGGAAGTATACCCTGTATACCAAAAAAAACCAAACAAACAAACCATAAACCAAGGAAAATACAACAGAGAAAACTGTTATTTATCAATTATGTGCTAAGCACTAATGCATCTTGGGGATTTACCTAATTACAGCTGAACATGTCATGCATTTCAACTACTTTCTCCCAAAGCTGAGTGATGTGTTTTGCTGTTAAGCCTGAAAGAGACATTTTAATTCTAACTAATTGCACAAACACAGTTTTACAATTTCTTTCAGGCTTCTGAGTGCGCAAATTCATCCAAGGGCTCTCTATGCAAAGGAGTGGCTTCAATTTCATGGAACTTTGCTGTGTGTGGAACAGGTGAAAAGCCACTCTAGAGTTTGTGGATAAAAAGCAGAAAACCACAGGAGACTCCATGGCAGGTAGCTGCTACAGGCTGACTGATCAAGAAGAGGAAGTAGATGGAAGCCTTCTTTCAACAACTGGATCACAGGCCTTGGTACTTGTGGGGAACTTTAACCACCCCAGTATCTGGTGGAAAGGCAACAGGGCTGGAAGCAAGCAGTCCAGGAGACTTCTGGAACATAGCAGAAAATTTCTTCATACAAGTGATGGTTGAGTCAACTGGGGAAGGCACTCTGCTGGACCTGTCACTGATGAACAAGGAAGAACTCATCAGGGAGCTGAAGGCTGATGGCAGTCTTGGCTGCAGTGTCCAGGAACTGGTAGAGTTTAAGATCCCGAGTGGTGTACAAGACAAATAGTAGAAGTACAACCCTACAGGTAAGGGAACTCTGGCTTGCTCAGGGTTCTACTTGGCAGGAACCCACGGGACATGGCCTGCAAAGGCAAAGGGACCCAAGCACAGATGGTGGATCTTCAAGGACACCTTCCTCAAAACATAAGAACAGTCTGTTCCAGTGCACAGAAGGTTGAGCAAGTGTGGTAGAAGGCTGGCATAGACGAACAGAAAGTCCTGACAGAGCTCAAACACACACACTAAGTGAAAGCAGGCATGAGCTCCTTGGGAACCATGACCCAAATACGCAGTGATGAAATTAGGAAAGCCAAAGCTCAGCTAGATCTGGATCTTGTGAACAGCAACAAGAAAGGCTACCAGAACACCAGCAACAAATGAAAGACCAGTGAAACTGCAAGGCCACAGCTCAGTGATGCACAGGACTCAGGGACATGAAAAATTCCAAGATATTATTTTTTTTTTTTGGGGGGGGGGTTCTTTGGTTGGTTTTTTTCATTTGTTTGTTTGTTTTTTTTCTTTTTACTTTACAGGTCTGCTCTAAGGCTACCCAGGCCTCTGACTCCAGTAGTAGAGACTGGGAGAGGGATGCTTGACTTACAAAAAAGCTGGAGTGAGTTAGGGACTATTTAAGTCAACAGGACAAACACAGGACTGTGGAACCACATGGGGCTGCATCCAAAGGTGCCAAGTGTTGGCTGATACAATTGCAAGACCATCTTGGAAAGATGATGGCAGTCAGGGGAGGCAGAGAAAGGCCAACATCACAGCCATTATAATGAAGGGCAAGGAGGAGCACCCAGGGAACAACTGGCCTATCAGCCTAACCTCAGTTCCCAGGAAGATTATGGAGGTTGTCTTCCTGGAAGCCATGTCCAAGAACATGAAGGATGGGAAGGTGACTGGGAACAGCCAGTGTGGGTGTACCATGGGCGGGTTGCATCTGACCACCTCAGGTGGTGAGATGACTAGCTCTGTGGAGAGAGGGAGTACAGTGGATGTTGTCTACCTGGATGGTAGCAGGGCCCTTCCCAGTCTGCCACAGAATCCTTCCAGACAAATGGGTAAGAACCAGACTGGATACATGGACTGTAGCTTGGGTGAATAATCTGCTGGACTGCCAAGTTCACAGGGTGGTGAACAGCAGCACACAATCCAGCTGTCAGGTAGTTAGTTACCCCTCGAGGGCCAGTGTCAAGGCCTATAATATTCAATATATTAATGACCTGGGTGATGGGATGGAATGCACTCCCACCAAGTTCACAGCCAAGTAGTGAGGGAAAGTGCAGGCCAGAGGGTAGGGCAGCAAGTCAGAACAGACCACCACAGACTGGAGAAAAAAACTGACAAACTGCAAGAAGTTCAAGAAAGGCAAATCCCTGCACCTGGGACACAACAAACCTACACAGCATTACAGCCTAGGCACGAACTGGTTGGAAAAGCAGCTTTGCAGAAGCAGACCTAGGGGTCCTGGCGGACACAAAATGGAATGAATACGAGTCAGCAGACTGCCCCTGCAGTCATGAATGCCATCCATATATTGGACCATATTAGCAGCATATATTGAGCCATATAAGCAAGAGCATTAGCCAGCAGATCAATGAAAGAGATTAATCCTCTCTATTTGGCACTTGTGAGACAGGATCTGGAGTGCTGTGTCCAGTTTTGCACCTCCTTGTACAGAAAAGACATGGACATAATGGAGGCAGGTGCAGTGGAGAGCAACCAAGACAGTCAGAGGCTGGAGCAGGTGAGGTACATGGAGAGGCTGCAAGAGCTGGGTGTGTTCAGCCTTAGGCTCTCAGGGGATCTGACTGTTGTTTTCGGCCACTTAGTGGAAAGGTATAAAGAAGAGAGAGCCAGACTCTTCTCAAAGGCATGCACTAAAGAACAAAGGACAACAACTATGAGCTGCAGTAAGGGAAATCTTTTTCATTATGAGGGTAGTAAAGCTCTGGAATTGGTTGCCCTGGGAGGCTGTGAAATCTTCCACCTTGGAAATATTCAAAGCTTGACTGGACGTAGCCCTGCTCTAGCTGATCTTGCTTTGAACATGAGGCTGGACTAGATGATCTCCAGAGGTTCCTTACAACCTCAACTGTTCTGTGATTCTAAATATCCTTGCACAGAACAGAGGAGAAAAGGAAAAAAACACTGGAATTTTCATCAAACTATATCCCAGGTGTCACCCTTGATGTTCTAGTAGGGTGAAACACTCACAGGGCTTTTATTTCCTTCTATCTGGTCATGCAGACTATATCAATGTTAAGGAGTAAAAACAGATAGGCCCTCTAAGTCTGAAGGAGTTCCTGGATGAGAACTGTGAGGAACACAATAGAAAACAGAAAATTAAACAGAAAAGTGCCAGTATTTGAAAACACTTCTTCTTCTTAGCAGAGACTTTAACCATAACAAATAACAGTTGTTGGCAGTGATTTTTCCCCTCATATATTTGAATTCTAGCCACTAAAGAATAATACTTCCCAAATCAAAAGAAATAATCTTATATAATCCTTTTAAATTCTGTTAAACTAACAGTTTATGCCAAATGAGAAAATTGAACATCCTTTTTTTTTTTGTTCAAAAGCTGCTTTCAGAGTTCAAGGTTAGTGTTGAAGTTTAGATTCAGAGGAACTGAAAATAAACAACAGCAAAAGCCTAGAAAGAATCGTTTAGAATGTTTCTATAAAGGAATAAATTCCAAGAGTAGAAGCAAAAAGGTCAGACATGATTTCTTCCCTCACTTCATCTGTTCTCTACTACTCCTGTCTTAAAAAGTACAGGAGAGGAGAGCCTGACAGGATATTTGGAGATTTTCCAGGTGACATCAAAAAACTGGTTGTACACCACATTTCTCAAGACCCTGCCAATACAAATTTATCTCAGGAGAAAATGTAGAACACCAAGTTGCTGAGGGGTAATGTTTTGTTAAGGTTTTTAACTTCTACAAGCACCAGTCACAGAATAAAGAACATACCACTGTGGCAGGCACTGTACATTCAGCTTTGCCCCGTTACTATAAACATTCCATACTATGCCTACACCTAAACACTACGTCAAAAATTATTACCATACATGCTGGGGTTTTTGCCAGTATCTACATGAGGTACCTTCAGTTAGCACACAAAGCCTCATGCATCTTATGACTGCCCTATAGTTAGGTCCTTTCACTTAGCTGATGCACAGCAGCCCCCAAAAAGCTACCGTCTGCTCCCACAGAGTTCTACAGTGATCTCTAATGGTCAACCAAGCTGCGCTCAAAACTGGCACAAGCTATTCTGAGCACTCACGAAGAGAGGATGCAGAGGAAGTCCCACGAAGAAACATCTGCAAGCCATCCTCGCTGTCACTGGTACTGGCCATACTGTTTCTCATCTGCATCACAGAGAGCTGAGAGCAGAGACTAGGCTGGCGATCAATCTTTTTTGAAGCCTAAAGAAATGAAAAAAAAAATATTTTTAAAAAGGTCAGGTAAATGAAAATAAAATGGAAAATAACTATTTCCCTTGTAGTAGGTGCTCTGGTCTCAGCTATGATTATCCGAGAAACTTGCTAGAGCAGAAGATTCTATGCAGTGTACATCGACTGGAATGAAAATAGAAAATGTCAGTAATATATTGCAATTGGAACACTGGCTAGTATGAAACCTCATATTAATTGTTCAATTTCAATTTAGTTTTGCACTGGAACTTTCAAGTGTTTTCTTACAGAAAGAAGAAAAAGGAAAGATGGAGGGGAAAAAGGAAAAAAGGCAAGGTGAGAAGGAGTGAGCAGAACAAGTCTCCAGAAGACAGCAGTCTCCCAATACAATTCTTAGCACACAAAGGAGGCACATCGCTACATATTCCTTCAAGGTGCCATACTCCAGAAATTACTTTCTATGTAGATATGAGTTTTATTACAGAAAATTCCCCTGTAAGTCTTTTTTATTGGAAAAAAAAGAGCAGGTTTAACACACGCTTTATAAGATGTATTTTACAGATGGTATATTCCTGCTAGATCACTTTGACCTTACTGCATTAGTAAATTAAAGCAGTGATCTGAAATAGTTTTGAGTATTTGACTGCAGGACAGTGTAATCTATTTGATTAATCAAAAAGCAAATTAAGCAGTGCTTTATTGCTATTAAATTGTTTCCCCTGCAATTCTTTGCTTTCTCTTTCTATACTCAGTATAAAATTGAGAAAACTTACAGAGTCTAATTAGACATAAACACATGACAAATTAAGCCTGTTGAAGTCTGTAGAAGTGGCAGTCATTCCTTTGAAATAATTTTCATCAAATTCACAACTTTGCAGATGTAACTGTTTAACCTACATACAAGTTGCCTACAGGTAATCTGATGAGAAGGATTTTTGCTCTAAATTAATCAATACAGACAGAATATAAAAATATTGTATTATAAAATTATAAAGCTTTCCATAAATGATGGTGAAGGTTCTTCAAATAAATTATATATGAGAACCTTACAACCAGTACATGAACAATAAACAAACATCAACAACCCCGAAACTGAAAAACCACCACCAAACAAGTTACTGTCCAAATCTTGTGAAGTCACATAACTAAGTAAGGAGATAAAATTAAACTAAACCAAGATAATTAATATAACCATGACTACACCCAGACCACTTACCCGGACACGTAAAACACACTCCCCCTACAGGCAATGAATGAGTTCTATTCAGACCACTTAATGTTCTATATGTATTCATATTTATTTATACTTTATACATATTTCACGATTCCTTCCATTAACTGCATCGTATCCACGTAATGTCTGCTCTTTTTTTTTTTGTACTTGTTGAAATTATTCTTCCTAGAAATCAGTGTTACATAGTTGTTTCCCCTAGTAAATTTTTTTTTTCTGGAAAAAACTCTGAAGCTTCTTTGTACAAAGGCACCCATTTGTTAATGAGAAAGAATTTCTAGGGAGAAGCACCTTTTTAGCTACTGGCCATCACGTCTAATAGATGGCTAGAAATATTTGCACTAGCCAATCAGTTTTGAATCTCACTCATCTTTCATGTACCTGACTGTGCAAACTTTAACAAATATTGCTTCTGACAGAAACATTGCACTGACTGCCATCTTGGCACTAAAAGGCCATGAGAGTGCATTCAGCAGCTGACAGCAGCAGGTCAAAGAAAGGTGCTGTAAGAGCATTTAAAATTGAAGTAAAAACACATTTGTGTGTGGGAGAAAAATTCCCAAACAAAACTTAAATTGTTTACCTTATCATTTAAGGTTGGGTCATTCAATGAATAGAGTTTATTTGTAATATCTTTGCCAATAAGATACTTAAAGATCTCATAAAGAAATGGCTCAGACTCCAGAAAATAAGTCAGCCTTTCCCTGGACCAGCACAGGAACTTGCAGTTATCGTCTGCGATAATGGTGACCTGAAAAAAAATACATGCTCAGAATTTTAAAATGTTTTAAGATTAGCACATTTAAACATGCTTTAAAATAAGTGATACCATTTTATTTGTGCCTCCAGTTAAAATAACTGTTACAGCCATAAAACTTCCTAGTATCCCTTAGAATATTGTTATTACAAATATAAAAAAATCTCAGATATCTATTACCATTGTATTTTTAACTGATATGTGCAGCCAGTTTGTTTTTCAGAAAACCTGGGGGGAGGTAACAGGAGAAATTTTCTCATGAGTTCCCAAACTGTAAAAGCATTTATGTAAGAGGAAATTTACATATAAAGTCAGTCCTATGGTGATGACACTACTTGAATCCCAACAGGCCTACATGTTGCTTGCGTTTATTTTACATCACCAAGCAGGAGCAACTTGTATCATCCAAAGGTCTCCATCAAAAAATTTTTAGTGATTAAAAAAAAATAAAATATTTCCATCTTTCTCTCTTCACTGTCAGCCCTGCTGATCCCACAAGTACCGCTTTCTAGCAGTTAAGTAAGGCTCTGTTTGCTCAGTTATTGATAATTCAGTTATGGGTAACTACAGGGGAGCTTGCACCCTCTCATGGGAGGCTGGACCTGTCAGGTTTGTCCCCCTGTGCCGGCAGAGGGCAATGGCACACTGAAACCCACACCGCTTGGTGATACCCAAAGGCATGTTTTGAAGGGGGAAGTCACCTACGAAGAAATCAGGTGCTCTCTTCTATTACAGGATAACATGACCTCCTGAAAAAATTAAAAACCTAAAAAGTCAAGGAAATAATAGGAAACTGTCATGTATCTGTGGACTTTTTACTTCACAGTGTGCAATATAAGCCCAAAGGCCAAAGAAGAATTCACCAGCATTGCCAGCAGATGGGGTGCTTAGGATTGAATCTGTGTACTCTTTGAAACGGCAGCAGTGACAGTATTAATACGGCAGTAACAAGCAGAACTCACGAGTAAAGGATGTGTATTGCACCAGATTGCAATAATTTGTAAGGAAGAGAGAAGTTGAGGTATGAACCTTTCCTTACAGGGAAAACAGGCTGTGCCAAGGGGGCAGCCATGCTGTGGGACACCTCGCTGCTGCAAAATGAATGCATCCCCTGGCATTAAGCCTAGTGTTTGACTGGAACATATGACCTCAATCACTGATTTTAGAATTTACATTGCTCTCCCTCCCTCCCCTTCTGCCAGGGTATCAGTGATGATTTACCCAGTTGGCCACTGTCCAGTCATTATTACATACATCTCTAAAGAACATCAAGTAAGACATAGAAAAATAGCCGTTTTTATGGGAAAAAAAAAACTTCTCTAACAGTATTTCCACACACCCTCCCCCAAGGCTATAATAAAATATATCCTTTAATATACTAGCATAATTACACTGCTAGAGACATATACTCTTATTGTCCCTAATATGAATATTTTTACTCAAAATACTGAGATTATTTTGCTTTAACAACTTGCAAAATGGCAGAAGTATTAATACGCTTTGATAAGTACCAATTTCCAATTACTAGTGCCTGAACTTTTAGTCTTTCATTATTACAATTTTTTTTTTTTATTTTCTCTTTTTGAACCAGTGACGACACCTGCTCATGTCATCTCGTTTTCCAGGAAAGCCACCTCCTAAAGTATTTGTCCTGAACAATCTCTTAACACAAAATGAACTTGGAAACAGTAAAAGAGAGCAGAACAGCAACAGTCAGACTGCTCAGTCAACACATAATGACGCATTAAATCACAATCATAATACTGTTTTGGGGTATTTGCTATTCTTGATATGGTCCATCTTCAAACACCAGTATTAGAAAGTCAGCAAAATTGTGCAAGTCAAATAGTTCACTGTTGATCAAATTTATACTCTGTTTTTTTTAATGATCTCATCAGCTCATATCCAGTGACATTTAAAATAAAGTGTACCTGGAATTTCTCACCCCGGTTCATCTGTGTTGATCGAAATTCAGGAGAATCTATAAAGGCACAGGGGTAAATATTATGCAGAAAATGCCCCCGATAAGACACCTTCATTCTGGAAATAAAGATGTATGAAACAACATTTTAAAATCATGGAAGTTTGATTAATTTAATCTAAATTTGGATATGATTGTTGACAATAGTAAAGCAGTATGCAACAGGAAAAAAAACCATATTCATCTTCTGAAATATCACACCCAGAGCTACCCTGTTTTCTGCCTAAACCTCCACAGATTCCAAGCAGAACAGGCTGCCAGCCAAATAGGGATTTGATGAACATGGCATGTATCCTCAAAACAGCGTTATCCAATAGAAGAAAGGTGTTTTGCAGAGTTATGCTATACACCCAGAACAGAATTCGGCTTCTTCTAGATAGCTTGGTGGTAATGAGTACAAAAAACAATGAAGCCTGACATCACTGTTGCTGTCAAGAGAAACAGGTTAAAATATTGGCCAGAATTTAATATGAGTTTCAAGATTACAGCTTGGCCATGGGCATATATTTTATCCTTTCTCACCTGGGTTCTGTCAGCCTCTGGGCAGTGCACCTGCCCCTTTCTACTTGCATGTACATGTGCAATGAATCAATTCTAATAGGCCTCCTGTTTTAAAGTCTACTGGAGGGATACTTTTCCTTCCCTCATGCACAATATTTTTTAACCTTAAAAACAGAGAATGCACCAAGAATATAACTTAGGTATCTAAAACTCAGACAAAACTCTTGCTTGTTCTGCAAGACGTTGCCTTTGGTTTTATACAAATATAATTCCCCCTAAAATCCATGCAGTTGCACATATAGGTGGATACATAATATGGTCCCAGTAAGAGACATCACTGTCACCTCAAAAGAGTGTCATAAAATATTCTGTACCTATAGACTATTTGGCTATAGACTCTTTGTTATAGACCATAACATGCTACAAAGAATAACATCAAAAAAGCTAACAAAAGCCTCAACAAATTTCTAATCTATTCAACCATCACACGAAGCATAAGACTGTCCCCAAGCTTTTACAGAACCTACTTTCCCTTCAGCAGGATGCTTAGCCTATCATCAACTGATGTTTTATCTTCTGCTGCATAGGCTTGCCCTGTCTTTAAAGTCTGAATGTTGCAGAATTGTCCAGTTAATCTTTGGAAGAGCTCTGGAGGCACATGGAGAGGTTCAAACATTCTCTTGTAGAGGCTGCTAAGTTCCTTCTCTATCTTGATCTAGATTGGATAAACAAGAGACATCAATAAACACAGATGCAGCAGTTAAAAAAGGGTAAGACTGCACACATGCTTTAGTTGCTATACTTGAGGAACATCTTTGGCTTCATTTTACTTAAGTAAAGAAAGAAGTGGCAAATGTGTGACATCTATCCACAAACACTACCTATAACAGGGTAACCAAAACCTTATCTAAAATTAGCCAGGCTGGCATACAGGTGCTTTAGAATGGTGTTCCATCCAATTGGGAGATTAAATCAGACACAAGGAGTCTTCTGAGACTTCTGTTGACGTAACAGCGAACAGGACTTGGGCAAGAATTACACAGATAGCCTTTCACACTACATGCATGTATCACTCTGGCTATCTCTCAGGCTCTCCCAGGAGCCCCTTTCATCCCTGAACTTCTTGGCTTACTTGCAGTAGAAAAGCAAATCCTGAAAAACAAACCCATCATATTGAAACCATATGTGAGGAGGGAGAAAAAAAGGAAAAACCAAAACATTGCCAGCTGAACATCCCACATCTAGGAGCCCACCCAAACTCTGGCAGCAGCAATGAGGGAAAGGAAGTTGGCTGAAACCCCAAGGCTGGAAGTCTTTCCTGAATGAAGGCAGCAAGGAATGAGACAGTATCCTGGCCTTTCTGAAAGCTGAGGCAGCCTGAACAAAGCCCGCATATTTGCTGTGAGGAAAACAAATTAGAACAATAAGCATCAGATAATGAAGAAATAAAATACGCAGAGAATAAGGAAAAGCAACCAAGAAAAAATGGCAGAAGAGAAAGAGGCACATTTCTGGCTCATGTTCAACTCTTCCTTCAGGACATACAGGTCCTTTTCTACAAAGCTGCTTTCTAGCTGGCTGGTCCATGGCATATGCTAATGCATGTGGTTATTCCTCCCCAGGTGCAGGACTCCACACTTTTTGCTGAACCCCATGAGGTTCCTGTTGGCCCATTTCTCCAGTCTGGTGAGGTCCCTCCAGATGGTTTCCCAATCTTCTGGCCTATCAGCCACTCCTCCCAGTTTTGGTCATCAGGGTACACATCTGCCCCATCATGCAGGTCACTAATGAAGCTGTCAAACAGGACCTAGCACTGTCCCTAAGGTTACACTGCTAGTGCACACACCACACACTAGTATGTATAACACACACCCACAACGAGGCTTCTTACCCCTGATTACCACACTCAGCCCAGCCATTCAGCCAGTTTTCAATCCAGCTCACTGTGTCCTCATCCTGCACACACTTCAACAGTTTCTCTATCAGGATTTTACAGGAGATAGTGTTGAAAACCCTACTGAAATTAAGGTAGACAATATTCACTATTCTCATCTATCTGGTCAGTCATTTAATTGTAGAAGGTTATCATAGAATGGCTTGGGTTGGAAAGAACCTTAAAGATCACCTAGTTCCAACCCCACTGCCACGGGTAAGGGTTTCATGCCTTTCACCAGACCAGGTAGCTCAGAGCTCCATCCAACCACTGAACACTTCCAGAGACGGAACATCTATAGGTTCTGTGGGCAATGTGTTTCAGTGCCTCACTAACCTCACAGTAAAGAATTTCTTCCTAATGTTTAATCTAAGCCTACTCTCCGTTTGAAGCCATTCTCCCTTGTAATGTCTCAACATGCCCTTGTAAATACTCTCCATCTTTCTTGTAGGCTCCCTTCAGGTACTGGAAGGCCATAGTTAGGCCCCCCCCAACCTTCTCTTTTCCACGCTGAACAATCCCAGTTCTCCCAGCCTTTCCTCAAAGGAGAAGTGCTCCATCTCTCATCAGAATGGTGGCAATCCTCCTCTGTACTGGGTACCCCAGGGCTGGATGCAGTACTCCAGGTGGAGTCTCACAAGAGTGGAGCAGAAGGGCAGAATCACCTCCCTCAACCTGCTGGCCACACTGCTTTTGATGCAGCCCGGGATAAGGGCTTTCCAGGCTGCAAGTGCACATTGCCAGCTCATGTCCAGCCTCTCATCCACCAGCACCCCCAAGTCCTTCTCACCAGGGCGGCTCTGGATTCATTCACCCTTGAGCCTGTACTGGGATACTGCACTGACCCAGATGCAGCACCCTGCACTTGTTCTCCTTAAACCTCATGAGATTCCCATGGGTCCACTTCTCAAGATTGTCCAAGTCCCTCTGGATGGCATCCAACCTTCATGTATGTCGAACAACTCAACTTGGTGTCATCTGTAAATCTGCTGAGGGTGCAATTAATCGATGTGCAATTTGTCGATGCCATTAATTAAGATATTAAATAACGCTGGTCCCAGTCAGGACTCTGAACCATTGACCACTGCCCCCAGGATTGCAACCATTCAAGCAACTTCTTATCCATCTAGTATCAGGTTGGTTAAGCATGACTTCCCATTGGTGAATCCATGCTGACAACTACTGATCACTTTCTTGTGCTTCATGTGCATAGAAATGATTGCCAGGATTATCTATTCCTTCTTCTCAGAGATCCAGGTGAGGCTGACCAGCCTACAGGTCCCTGGGTTCTTCTTACCCCTTTTAGAGGAAAGGAGTGGAATTTGCTTTCCTTCACTCCTCATGCACTTCTCTCAGTCCCTATGATTATTCCAAGACTATCAAGAATAGCCTCACAGTGACATCAGCTCTTGGGGGTGTGTCATCAAGGCTCACGGACCTACTGTGTCCAGTATGTCACCTGACCTAAAGTTACATTGGTTTCACACTTAATCAATTCCTAGTTAAATCTCACACTAGCAACTACCTTTATATAAAATCCAGGTTAGGAATTTCCTGTACATTTCTTATGCCACAGCCTTTAATATTTCAGCAGACATCTACACAGACAAAACAAGGAATAAAAATTAACCAGCAAGGGAAACTGTGTTCTGTTGGGGATTGTCCTGAACTATTTGATTTCAAAATATGTTCCATATAATTGTGAAGCCAGATGACTATTTGTTTTGCTGGCATGTTCTCCAGAAGCTCTTTCATTTTTAACAGCTATACCAATTTAATTTTCACCCCTTTCTATACATGACCACTGCAACTCACAGAAATATATATCTTCATCTGAAAAAGGAACTTGAGTAGCTTTCAAGACTCCTGAATTCAAAACCATGCAAACAGACATGAGGGCAAATTTTGGAGTGTTAATGCAATCCCTTAACTAGTACATAATTCAGGTTTTGTGATCTTCCTGTAATGAATAGTACTTAGAGAAAGCAGGCATAAATACTTTCTTAAAGACTGGATCAGGCTGGAGACTGTAGCAGTACTTCAGATGGTCTCCCTTACAACAGATTATTCACCTCTCACAGGCACAGCTGACTGTTCCTCCAGTCATGCTTGTGGGTCATATTCCAAATGAGCCATATGGGTAGGTGTAGTGTTTTGTTCAGCAGTGGTTGAAATATTCTGGGGTGATGCCAGATCTCCGAGTCAGACACTGATTAGACTGAGCTTCCTCTCAGACTACAAAAGCCAAATTTGTAAAGCTCCAAGGAAACAAAACCACAGAAATAGTCTTCTGGTCAGAAAAGAAACCCACTGAGATTTTGCATGCTCCATTTAATAAAATAAATATTTAACAACTGAGCATATCAATTATTCATTTTGTAATACAACTAACTATTCTTCCATTCCTTTCTTTCCTTAAAAAGATTACTTGTGAGGATGACCAAAACTGACTGAGATGAGCAATACAATAGCTGTAGAAAGTCTCCTTCAAAACTGAGTTCCTAAGAATTTTAATTTTTTTCCCCATTCTTTACCTTCCTATAGGAAAAACACTTAAAAACAGCCTTTGAGTTTGCAGTAAACATGTCAGACAGCTAAAAAGTCATGCATGACTTCTAGGCATCACTTCAAGTAAGCTTGTTGACCATAGTCTGTAACAAAGATTCATATGATTTTTTAAATAATTACTGAAAGTATTACGTATTACACCAATTAAAACAGTACAATATTTTTCATGCAGTGTTCATAAATACTGTGATTTCTTAATGGAAAGAAGATTATTAAAATTAGGTCTTAATATACAAAGAAACAGCACTACATGGCCAGTCTATCAGAAATAATTCTTGAGTAAGCTTTTAAGTCGTTCAGGTCATGTAGCTCTGTTGATAGTAACCTTCAGATGAATCTGTGCTCCATACTGGAGAAACAGCACTGTAGGTAAAGCCTTTGTTAACACAGGTACTCAAGTAACTATGCACTCAATTTATCACCTTGTTGTAGACAGATGCAATTTAACCTTCATCCTCTTTTTATATGCTGTGGTTGCCTACTGGAGTTTGTCCTGCAGTTTTTAGTCATGCTGGTCAAGATTTCAGCCTTTCTACCAT
Source organism: Platyrinchus mystaceus (assembly GCA_035041135.1). Lineage (NCBI taxonomy): Eukaryota > Metazoa > Chordata > Aves > Passeriformes > Tyrannidae > Platyrinchus > Platyrinchus mystaceus. Next base: position 71,200,939 of record JAWWLV010000121.1, on the reverse strand, counting down.
CTCCTTCATTTCCTTCAAATTCTTCTTCCTTTGGCAGCTTGCTCTGCCTCTACTTAAGCTGAAATCCTCAACGTGCACAGCATTTTAGAACAAGTCCACCAAAGTCTATTTTCCTACATTTCATTTTCTGCTGAAAATTCTAGTTTATTCTGTGTAAGAACAGCTGTGGTTTTGCACCACATGTGTATGGCACACGGTTTATGGGAGTGCCAAGCACCTCAATTCTGCTGTGGTTACATCGCTAATGGGCAAGGGCTATAGAAATACAAAGAAAAGTTAAAGGCACGTCCTCCAATCTTTTTCTCTTAGATGTAATTTTTTTACAAACTTTGATGACTGAGTTTATCAGTCAAGTTTCATGTCCTTACACAACTCCTTCTTTTTAAGTCCACCTATAGAGTAGGACTTCTACCACTTAACCTAACTCCTACAAATAATTCTGCTAATAATTTTACTAGAGGATTTAGTGAAAATAGCTGTCTCTTCATTAGGATGAAGTCTATACCATAATCCACAAAATACCCCACCCTATGCAAACACAACTTATAGTAGACAACTGTAATTACAGAAGAATGGGGTTTTTTAATTCATTCAGTATTGATTTATACATTGTAAGGTAACATATTTTTATTTTTTTTACTCAAGCACAAACCACCACATCATCCTCCCAAGATGCTTCTTCACTCTCCGACAGCCTTTTATTTAGATTTTTGGAAGGGGTTGGATGGGTATGAACCCAAGGACCATTACCCACGTTTAAAGATGCATGCCACAACTCACTTTTAAAAATACAAGTTTTAAGGCTTGGTTTTCTTCAGAAATGGATTTCTATCAGCTGTGCACTCCTGCCTTTTGCAATAATTTCTGACATTATTGGCCAGCTTCTGTCCCATCTGACAAAATACTAGAGGCCTCAAGATGATACTAAAAGGCTTAGTTGGTGGGTGGGTTGGAGGGGAGCACGACAAGCTAACTTGGTTGAGGGGAAAAGACTGCAACATGAGATCGTCCCATATTAAAAACCAGAGTACCTGCATTATCACAACTGCTATCTTGTGTGTGCATTAATCAGCATGGCCATGGCTGACTAGCAGAAATACAGTGCAGTTTCATCATATGCTGTATCTTAATGATGATATAAATGGATTGAATAGGCTAAAATAATAGCATTAGCAACACAAACTTGAGAGGAACTTCCCCTTTAACTGATAAGATTACTATCTGAGAGCAATTTAAACCAGAAATATTTACTACACATCTACAAATGCCTAGCTAGTTTTAAGCTATCTCCCAGGCAAGACAGAAGTCAAGCTCCATGCTGCTGTGCCAGGAAAGGAACAAGGTGCTAATTTCTTAGCTGCTTTCTGGCACAGGCTGTGTTGATTCGGTGAAGAGCTTATTTCCAGATAGGTTAGGTTTGGGGGTCTTTTTGGTATCAGCTGTTACATGCTTCCAGAGTGTCTCTCTGGAACACAAAAGTATTCTGTTGAAAATCAGCACCAATTCATTGGTTTGCCCAGCAAACATGGGAAAAAAATTTCCTTTTCTTGTGTCTTACTAGACTGCTTGTGAAATTTAGCTGTAATACATACCGGTCTTCTTTTATACACTAGGTATATGAAATGTAAAAGGTTGACAACCAAAAACACAGAATTCCAGATCATTATGTCCAATGCACAACGATAGAGTGTAGCCCAAATGATGAACAATGCACATCCTGTAAAAATTAAAAACAAACAAACAAACAAAAGAAGTTAGATTCCACCAAACAATAAACATTCCTACAAAGCCATCAAGAATGCATCCACTGACTATAATTACAAGGAAAAGCAATATATTCTACAAACTGTACTACACTTAGGCTCTTGGGATCATCGCGTGCAATGGCAGCTAATCAGCACAACGCTGCAAACAGGCACTGAGAGCAGGCTGACGGCATAGGACTGCAATACTGAAGCCACAGTAATTCAGATCAGGACTGGGGAAAGCAGAAAGGTGCAGCCCATGATGATCCATTACTAAAAAGAAGTAGAAAAGAGATGCAGAAAATTCTACCCTAAATAAATAAAAAAAAATTAAGAAACTTTATCCCTAGTATTGAATTAATTAGACAAACAGAAGCCTACAAATGAATGCTTATTGTTCATATCACTAACATTCATATCTAATTAGAGAGCAAGAGTTGCATAAAAACTTCCTAAAGTTTTTATGAAAATATTTTTTAAAATTAAAAGGAACTATTATTGCAGCATTTTGACAAGGTCACAGAAGGAACCTGAACTGAACTTGTATAAAATCAAAAAGAAAATTTTCAAATGCTTCCTCCTTTTTTAACTGCCTTACTTTGAATAATGAAAATTGCTTTAAAAGATAAGGTATGCTGTAGGATTAGAGATTCCATTTTTAGCCTACAAAGACAATATTTATCAAATGATAGATTATGCATCAGTGAGTCTCTCCCAGATAACTACCATTAGCCTACCATGAGCCTACCATCCACTAGAGAGATCACAGATACATGTTGCTTTAAGTTTCTCAAGAAGACAAAAAGGAGACAGTGCCAAGTTGAGTGTTCCTGTCCCCTTTCTCCCTGAAGATGACACTGAATAAATGAACTCAGTATTATCTAATCTGTCTGCGTTGTTAACTGATGAGGTAGCACTTATACATGGATCAGAAAAATCAAAATATAGTGGCTTTTGATCTGCTTATTAATTAGACTGCAAGTGATAGGAGAATACAATGTCTGGAACTATTGAAGAGGAGCAATGTTTCAAAGTAGCACGCAGGGGGGGCAGGGTCAAAGCAAAGGGGACAGATACCTAGGAACTCACACTGCCTACCAAGTAGATTTGCATCCTTCTGCCACCGCATCTTGCAAAACTCTGATTCCAGATCTGCTCAAAATACTACAAGAACTACAGATGAAAGCAGCAGGCTCAGCAAGTGCAGAGCTCCCTTTGCTTTTAAAGCCAAGCACTACACAGATAAAAGGTCCTGCAATGCTCAGACCCTCTGTCATCAGTGCAGTTTGTTTTAAGTTACCCTATAACAACTATAAAACAGAAAAGGCAAGATCATTGTAAATTCAGCAACAGAAGTTTTATAATAAAATTGGCCCACACTATTATACCAATAAGCACTCACTTAAAAATACTTAAGCATGTTCTTGTTGGATTGGATGCATCTTTCTTGCACTGTAATAACTCCTTCTTTGATCAGAAGGATCTTGTCCTGCACAAGGTAGACAGGCTTTGAAACAGCTGTGGGACTGCAAGTATTACAAATGAAACCACACTTGCTCAGTCTCAAGCATGCCAAATTTAGGTTTCCCTCTGAAGTCGAATTCTGGTATCACAAGATTCCTACAGTGGTAGAAGAAATGCTGCTGAGTTCAGAACACAGACTGCACTCCCTATCAAAAGGCTATGGTAAATTGGCAACAAAAATAACTCTGGTGACCCGAAAGTGCCACATGTTTGAACTTAAGATAAGAGAACACGTGGGCTGCCAGCAAGCTTCTCAAGGAAAACCTCACCTACTGCAGACATACTAAGCCAATGCACCAGCCAATATATAATCCCAGTACTTTCTTGAAACCTAAAATAAAGGTTTTAGCGATCCATAGACACAACTACGATTTGAAATTTAGTAAATTTTAAGCAGTCAGTCACATCTGAAGTTAATGGTGTCCACTTGCTTCCAAGCTGACATATTCATAGGTTCAGAAATTGTAAGTTACAATTCTGGGAAGTTTTAAGAGCCAAGGGTTATATCACCTTTCTAGAAAAGGTACGTTGGAGTCAAAACAGACCCCCAGTTAGACCAAAAAGCCATCTTCAGAGTACAACCATTAATACAGGCATAATTTCACCATAAACTTCAGGGACCAGCTCCGTAACAGTCAAGAACAGCCATTTCTGTCACAGGAAGGTTGCAAACCTCTCGAGAATAATTCTCCTACCTATGGTGAGCAGGCCTCGCAGAAAAATCATATGAAGATTCAAAGTAGTTGGAATAACCAGTCCAACTGCAAAGCAAATATTTGCCACGTGGAAAACAAGATGATGAATCTCTTTCCAGTTTTCACACGCAGTCTCATTAAAAGGCTCAAGGGTGGCATTTTTAAAGTCTGGAACATAACCTAGTGGAGTAACACTTAGTGGGCTCATTGCTGTAGTATTCATCCTGGAGACTCCTGCAAAGAGAGGAAAAAAAATTCACTGTGCATTAAACTGAAATATAGTAAACATACTCACAGGTTTTAGGGCTATTTTCTCTCTTCCCAGGATATTTCCATTATCATTCATGGAAAAAAAAATAAAAATCTACAAATGCTTTAAAAGGGTAAGCTAGATCTACAGTTCAGTAATGCTTTGCTGTCTCTTTCACTTAAGAGCTAGGCTTGAAGAATGGAACATTTCAGAATTTGGACTATATGCACACAATTAACAGTAGCTACTATGACTGCCATCGCTCAGGAAACATCCTATGTGCCCTTCCTAGCCCTACACAAATAAAAATCACAATTTGGTATTGCATTTATTGAACAGGTCCACTATTGCAGGCAAAGTAAATACCTTAGAGAACTTTACCTAGATGAGAACTGGAAAAGAAAAAAAAAGAAGGGGGAGGTTTATGTAGCATAAGTCTCTTTTACAGCACATAAGTCTCCTTTATGGCATAGAAAGTCATTCTTCCAAATAAGGAATGTAAGATCTTAGAGGAGGAACACGTGCTGTTTGATTGATTTAAAAAAGGCCAACCAACTATATAAAAATCAAAACCAAAGAACCTCAACTTTTGGCTTTCTTGCAGTAAATCTGGAGGTCTCCTAAGCCATGCATCATCCTGCACACATTAACCAGAGCACACAAAACACCCCCAAACCACTTTGAGGACAGTAAATAAAAAAATGTACTATTTCTCTTCCCAGATGATCAGATGCTATTAAACCAGAAAGGGAGATGACCAGGCTGCTACATCTTTCAGGGAAATGGTTTGGTTTACCTAGTATGAGCAAGTTTACAAGACCTTTGTCTGTCTGTGGAACTCCTAGAGAAAAAGAGACAACTAAAGACCTATTTCTGATCTAAATATATATAGGAGGTTTTATTGTTGTTGTAATAATAAAATATAGCATGTATTCCTTTCACACCAATTAAAAGAAAAAAAATCTGTGGGCAAGCAAATACGTTGCCAATACAAAATAAAAAATTACTACTAAAAACAAACTTCAGGGAGAAATTGGAAAATTTCAAGACACTACCTTTAGAATCTTAAAAGCTGCTCTATTTAGGGAACTGCAGACAATGTTACAAGCATTCCGGGAGGTCTTCACCCAGGGCAGTTCCCACCTGGAGGAACACGACTGTTCCTAGACAGACTGTCAGAAACACAGGAAAACCCTTTTTCCAGCAAGGCACATATGGTTTCTCCCTGCCACAGCAGTAGAGATTATATGGAGCTGGGCTTGAGTCTCATTAATGAAATATACGCACTTCATCACTGAACAAACATGCAACATAGTGAGATTTGCATTCAACTAAATTCTGCAGAGACAGTGAACTTCCCTGCAGTGCCTGATTACTAAATGCCTTGTAAGTAATCTGCTCAGCAGACAATTCTGAGTTGCAGTTAACACAATCAGTATTTCCTGTAGACTTGAATATACTCTAAAGCATCTCTGCTACTTGAGAGTGCTTCTTGGGGCTGTGAAGCAATTTTGAGTTGCTTTTCTTTTATTATCTCCCAATCAACCTGTGTACAAGGGATAAGCAAGCTGGACAGTTTCTGAAATTAATCAGTGTTTTAAACCCCTTTTAAAGTAGCAAGGAGAAAAAAAAACCCCTCAACCCTCTCTGACAGTTCCTCTCTGATGACCAGAGGCTGTCACAGCTAAGGTATACTACAGAATATGCAGAAGCATCTTGCAGGATCAAACACTAGCATGGACACAGCACATCCATATCTAAATTATTTTTAAAGACAAAAAATTAGATAACTCTTTACCAAAATACACAGTTCACATTTCTTAAAAGATCACTTTCCTCTTTTCACTCCTACATTAGTTATTCACAAAGATGAACTAAAATGCAGGGTTTTGTCAAACAAACTCTACACTTAACTGTTATCAAACATCAGGTCCATCCAAACACAATCCTACTGTCTTTCAGCTCTTTCAAATGAAATCATCAACAGATTCACTAGAGCAGTTTCACTGTCCTGACAAAGACACTCTCACAGGGAGCCAAAGTGTGAGCCCATGCGAGGCTGCAGGACTGGCATTTTAACACACTCATAAACAGAAGGCAATTGCTAACTGGATAACTATGTCTGTGCTCATCTTACACACATCTCATCATGGTGCTCCCGTTGTTTTCAAACAATATAAACTCCCTACACTGGAGCAGCAGGATCTCTAGATCTTTAAAAAAAAGTTTTCTGCTGAATTTCTACCTATATTCAGACTTTCACTGCCCAGTCATTCAACAGTAAAGGCACCACTTAACACAACAAGACAACCAAACTCACATACAGATACAGAACCAGCCATAAGTCCTTCAGCTCAACTCAAGATCAAAACAGGCTGCATGAAGGAACTTCAGCTCCATCTGATCACAAATCGAAGAAGCCTTCTGGATGTTTGATTTTTTAATAGCAAATTTTGTACTGCATCACTGGGAGAACAGAGGCTACCTTACTCTTTTAAGACTTGGCTGTAAAGCATCACACATTTGAAGACTGGAAACCAAATGAGCTGAATTAAATATACAGCACAGGACAATCTCATTGTCCTCCCAGTCCAGCAAAAACACTGCTCTCCTTACTCTTCACACATATTGATGCCACAAACCACTAGCCATAAAGTGCTGTAATGGGAAGATGTTTCTCCAACAAACACAGACCAAGCTGTTTAAAGCATCTTAGTTGTAACAGGATGTTCAACGCTTCCAAAAGTCTGGGCTACCTACTTAATTACCTAAATTACAACCCAGGAACCTAAATCTACCCACCTCCACTTTTTTAATAAGCTGTCTTTAATACCTCAAAGCATTTATCTGAATGCATTCAAACTTCACTTACTACTCACAAACAATGACTGCAGCTCCCCTAACCTACTGGAAAACAACAGAAACCTGCAGAACTTCTCTGTCACAATGGTATTTTAAAGCTGACAGAAATAGATTGCAAAGTGACACAAGGACAGATTTTGACACTGGCTCTGAATTTCAACTATGTAGCCTGCTTGAGAATGAACAAAAAAAGGCACACAGGCAGAGTTACAAGCTGAAACCTTAAGTGTTTATCTACAGGTAACACCAGAAAGGCAAATATCCAAAATATCATAAACAACATTGCTGTAACTTTTAGATCAATTCTTTAGTCCTACCATCTACTGTTGTCAAATAATGCTGAAAAGTGAGGAAAAAAAAGCTGCAGACTAACAGGTGAGCAAGCAATTATCATTTCTTCTGCTACTTCAGAGAGCCAAAAATTAATTTTGAAAGTACAGAATCAGACCTCTAAAATTTTAACTTAGGCTTATATCTACTAAGGATTAATATAGCCTATAGACTATACAGTCATATGCTTAAGTCTTCAATGCAAAGACATGTATTAGTACCACGAGTTAAAAAAAAACAACCAACATAGTCAAATAATTGTGGAAATCTTGGGTAAAGAGCATTCACTGAAATGAAAGCTTTATGGAACATAAGACAAATCATTAAAAGAGTATTTTTTAATATCCAGTAATTTATCCATGATATGGATTTAGATTTACCAAACCAAGAATTTGAAAACTCAGCTGATTGAGAACTGAAGCCAATTTGTTATCCAAACACGGGGCGGGGGTGGCAGGTGGACGTGGGGGGGTGTGTTAAAATAAAACAAACAAACAAACAAAACCCCAAACAAAAAACATATCAAAAACAGACAAACAAAAAAACCCCTAGTGATACTTTAACATTACATCTATCTGAAATTAGTATTGTTAACAACAAAGCCTGTTAATTTTTTTTGTGCATGAACTTGATAGAAAGTTAAGATAAAACATTTTGGGTTTAGGTCAGAAAATACAAAATCTCAGAACACAAATGAGATAGCTTACTCTAAGATTTTGCTATGCTCACAACTGCTTTATACAAACAGCCAGACTTCTGAAAGCCATTCCCAAAAGATTTAGTCTCCAAATATTCAGACACAGAGATGACTTTAAAACAAACGGGGATACCCTCACAACATTCACAGAAGACAGACAGAAGGCAGAAAAGTTTAAAGCAGTTGGCACTAGTATGAGAACCAGTCAGCCAAGCTGATACAGGACAGTGCTGAGTGTCCCACTCATGTCATTATCCACTTTATTGAGATTATTCATATCCCACAGATTGACTGACCAACATTATTCAAGCGATCTTCTTAAATCTTTGCCTGAGTATGTTTGTATAACTCTACAGTCAATGCAATTTTACAGTCCATCATTTATGTAGATGGATTTTGTGAGTCTAAAGGAAAAAAGAAATAAAATTCAAGCTCATCAAGCTCAACTTTTTTTTTTATTATACCTGCAGAATTTTTAACTACTTCTCTATAGCCTTGTAGTACAGGAGCTGCATAGAGAATTTAGGCAATCAATAATTATTTTGCTTTTGTCAGCTGAAGACAAACTACTAGAGCTAACATAGCTGAGTTAATTACAGTTTAAATTACGAATTTCCTTTTTTTGCAATGCCGCGGGGAGCGAAGGGGAAGATGGTATAAGAAATGATGTATATCGATATGCTCCCTGTAGCAAATGTAATTTAATTGTATTGACTACAGAAATTTGTTAGTCGCTTTAGTCACTTTCTGCAGAATGAAAATATTACATTTTCCTAGAATAGTCAACAAAGTATTCACACAGTGAGAAATGCTCCCGGCTACGCTCGACCTGATAGCAGCGGGGCTGCGCTGCGGCAATGGAACTTCAGCTGCGTTTGGGCTCGCTCTCCCTTTTCTGGTCACATCGCTCGCAGGTGCGCCGAGAGCTGAAATTGAGGGGGGCAACCGCAGCTGCCGCCCCGCAGCCCTGCTTTGCGCTCCGAAGCTTCATTTTAGCCCACAACGTGCGAACACCAAACCCACCATTCATACAAAATAATTGTGAAAATAATAAAAAAAAAAATAAATTAAAAAGTACCAAGCAAACCCTCCTTTTTTCCCCCTGGAGGACCACTTCCAAAGCCGCAACCCCACCAAGGGCCATCCCCCGGCCGTGCTTTCCCGGGGCTGTGACCGGGCGGGCAGGACTGCCCGGCAGCCGCGCCCGCAGCCCGGCACGGCGGGACCCGAGTGCCCGGCAGGGGAACGCGGAGACCGGGACGGGACGGCACGTTCTCCCCGGTCGGCGAGCAGGTCCATAGCGGCGCCCATCCCTCCCGCCGCCGGTGCAGAAGGACCCCCGTACCCCGGAGGGCGGAGGGACCCGACAGCGCTGCTCCCCACCGCCGTCCCCGCACTCCCGGTGCTGCCGGCGCAAGGAGGAGGCAGGAGCGCCCCTTACCTTACCTCGCGTCCTGGGAAAAGTTTCCCGGCCGCCCGGGACGGGACAAGACAGGGACAGGACCGGAGCTGCCGCTCCTCGGCGCTGCCGGCAGCGCGTCCCGCGGCGGGCACGGAGCCGCGGCCGTGACTAAAATAGGCAGCG
>JAWWLV010000121.1:71180717-71191238 GCA_035041135.1 Platyrinchus mystaceus | reverse complement strand
GCGCCGGGCGGGCACCGACACCGACACCGAGCGGCCGCAGCGCGCAGGCGCCTCCGCCCGCCCCGGGGGGCTGCGGGCGGGGCGGGGGCGGGAGCGGCTCCGAGCGGCAACCAGGGCACCCTCACCCACGTCCGGGGCCTGTGGGTGCCGGGCCGTGCCTGCCCGAGGCGCCTCAGTGAGGAGAGCCGCCCCGCGGGGGTGCAGCCGAGCGCTGCAGGGTGAACCCCGCGCCCGGGCAGCCTGCCCGGCTGTTGAGTGGTTAAAATTAGGAGGGCTGAATTCTCCCCTAAACGTGGTGGCGAGCAGTATTGCCCCTACATGGAGCCACAAAACCGCTCTTCTCAGCTTGGCACCTGCGGTGGTTCTTTGTCACGGGCGTGATGTTTAAGAGATGTCACCAAGTTTGCTCGTGTGGCAGTTTGACAGCTCCCAGAAACGGCGTGTCTCCAAAGCGGGACGCCTGTGTCCCTGCACGTCTCTGCGGATGTCCTGCGTTGCCCCCTCCTGGACCACCAGTCTTGCAGGGCAGGCAAAACAGTCACCCAGCCTGCCCTCATCCCCAGGAGGTTGATGAGTAGCATCCAGTGATGAAAGACATTCCAGATACAGCCTATTGGCAGCCCATCCCATCCCATCCCATCCCATCCCAAAACCTGTCAATGATAAATTAGGACTGCAAAGGCAGAAAAACCCTCTCAGTACATTCTGATGAGCTAGCTACAAAGTGGGGTTATTTTTTCAGCAGCCAAAGAACATATGGTCAGCATTATACCTAAATATTTTTTGGAAAATAGGCAGAATCCCAATTAATTTTTGAAGTAACTGTTTATACATGTACACATCAACATGCCTCCCAGGAGGCTCTGCCTTTGCTATGGTTGTTCTTGGCTTTAGACCTCGGAGAAGAGATCTGGATCTTCCCAGGGATGTGTGCCGTATGAACAGGGGTTTTTTGAATCTTGCTGCCTTTTATAAGATCTGATTTTCAAAAATATATTATGAAATAATTATGAAGGACTTGATTTGAGACTACGTTTTCTCTGACTGGCCAGCCACTTTTATGGATGTACTTGCTCTTTTTTATGCAGAAGAGTAAGAGAGATGGAAAAAGGGTAGGAAGAGTGAATCAGGATAGTATGGCTACAGGAATGGTCACAAGTGATTGCATCTAGCATGTGTTTGAGATTGACAGTATTCAGCTATGCTTGCTGGAGCAAAGCCAAGTAGCTTCCAAAAGCAGCACAAAACAGAGCTCCTATCCCAATCTAAACTGACGTGTAAGCATTTTCTAGCACGTTACTGAATGTTATGCGTTGGAGAAGCACAGTTTGTTGTATCTTCCATAAAGTCTTTGTACTTCTCTGATTACCTTCCAGGTCTTCTCTAATTTTGGGCAAAGCCTTGGTGGTAAACAGCATCTGCTTAGCTCAATGCAAAAAATGTTAGTTAGGAAAGCTTGGCAATGAACTAGTATTTGCAGCCATGTGAGGGTGTAGAACTTTGTCCTGACTGCAGCTAGTCTCTTGGGATCTTTATATTTCAGTATATTTGTGATTAAATGCCATTTCTGCTCTGTAGCAGAGCGGTAAGAACCAAGACTACATGGGTCATGTCAATGGTGGAATCTAGTACAGCTGTCAGCAGAAAAAGAGAAATGAGCGAAGATCTGAGAGCTGCCCCTATATGCTGTCTCTCCAGGAGGAACATAAGCAGATGGAGCATGTAGACATGACTTTGATGGACTCTACCCACTTGTAGAAAAAAAACCTTAATAGAATCACTGGCATTATTTTATGTAGGTAATAACACATAGTCCTAGGCAGCTATTAATGGCCATAATTTTAATATAACCTTTAGTTATACAGATAATATTAGATAACAATATTTATAGTTATACAGATAACAAACATTCTCTAAGTAAAATATAATAACTAGAGTTTATCCTCTAAAAACAAGGTCTCATGTACCATGGGAGAATAGGCTGGCTTAATTAATGTCCTACTGTTAAACCACTGTAAAGACTGGCTTAACCTCCTATCTTTATCAATAAAGTTCAAGTTCATTGAAGTGTGCCAATATAAATTAATCTGTCAGAGGAAAGACATAAAAACTGTTTGCATTTACATGGAATTGGCTTCAGAAAGATCAGTTTTTAGAGACTTGTGTTGAATTGATGCATTTTGTTAGTGAGACAGGTTTAATGGTGTTACAGCTGTTCATTGACACAGGCTTCCTCTCTGCTGTGTCTCTCTCTTCTGCTATTAAAAGTCTTGATAGCTTAGGTACTTTTTCAAATTATTTAGTTATTTTCCACAGTAATAGTCCACAGTAGAAAATGTCACATGGGCATTACAAATTTCTCAGTCTTGTTCCTTATCTCTAGCAACCGGCTTTGTGATCCTCAACAGTATACCCTGACCTCTCGGAGCCTGCCTGTTCTCCTGTATTTCAGGGAAAATGTCATCCTGTTGATGATGCAGGGAGGTGTTGGACCTCAGCAGAGGTCAGGCAGGAGTTCAGAAGCACAGCTGAGACCAGAACCTCCCTCTCCTGCCTCTCAGTTTAGCCTAGCCAAGCATCGGAAGACTTTATTAAGCGGATGATAAAGTAACTTTTTGTATAATTGCAAGCGCTCTGCCTCTTCCAAATGAGAGCCTAATTCTGTAGCCTTTTTTAGGCAAAGTTTTCATTAAAGAGAAAAAATGCTTTGTATTCAGGATCCCAGATGTGCCAGGATGACAGGGCTATTTTCAGACAATGGCAAGATCTATGAAACATTTCCATTTATAGTTTCAGGAAGCGTACTCAGCATCTACTCTAGACTAATCTTTTAAACTCCCTCTATAGACAATGTAAGGGGGCTCCTTTAGAAAGTAATTAATCCTGTGTGTATCTGACAACTGTCTAGAGTGGGATAAAATACACTGGCAAATCCCATCCCAGTTGCTGAAATTATGTGTCATATAACTGAAAAATTACATGTATTTTCCACAGAAAATTAATTTATATGGATTTTGCTTGAAAGCATCCTCAAGAATTATGTTTTCTTAGATGGAAGTTTGTATGGCAGAGATTGTGAATGAAAAATACTCTCTTGGCTTTTTAATATTCTGGAGGTTTATTTAAAAGGAATATGTGCATTCCATGCATTTTTTAACTCAAGCCTCCAACTGACACTTTCTGATGTATAGTCAGGCAATTCTTCCAATGCAACACCTGCAGGGAGGGTGTCTCCTATTAATATAAGACAGGCTGTCTTCTTGTTTGAATCCAAGGTATAAAACACCATATGCCAGGGCTTCCAGGTATTTGATTGATAGCATAGTAAATGATTGTTGCAAACTTAGAGCCAGCAGCCAACTTTCTTCTAAAATAATCTAAGCATCCAAGTTTTAACAGAAGCACTAGTTGTTGTAGATGTTTATCCAACAGGTACACAACCCTGAGGTATAAGGACAGAGTAAAATTATTTGCTATTAAAATTATCTAAACTGTACAGAGTAAACAATTTATTCAATCACAATGAACAATTATCCCCGTTCCCAAATTATGCATGAGCAGTTCCCTGCTGACACTTTATTTTGTACATTCATTATTTGAAATTGCTCAGTGAACGATTTCTATGAACTGCTTGCAAGTGATTTTTCTGGGACTTGATGGAATGGCCTGCTCTGCTTGCTCTAGCTCTACTTAAATCACATGATTCCCCCAAAAAATAGGAGAGCTGATATAAAACAGGTTGGATTTCCTAAAGCAGGGTCATGACACGCTTGTCACTGCCCTGCCAGGGCAGCTTGCTAACCGCATTGTGGGAATAGCAGGGAGCCTGTCCCCTGGGGGTTGGCTTCTTTCTGGAAATACAGGAACATCAGAGATGCAGTTTGACTACATCGCTTGCTGGAACTCAAGTTGCTATCAACATGTTGCCCTCTGTTAATGTAAAGCAGCTCTTGCTTCACACAAAACTGAAAGACAAGTAACAGAGCCATGCTTTTGCGTTGCATCTGTCCCCTCATCGGGTGACAGCCCATTTTTTAGGGGTCCCTGCTACAGCAGATTTGGCAGCTCTGGGTGAACTGGCTGTGATTTTTCTGTTCCCTTTTTGGACAACTTCCACACACAAAGAAAGTTCAAAATGATCATGCAGAGATGTCTGTGCTAATCCTGAAATAAATCCATTTCAACTGCAGCTCTCAAAGTTCTCTCTGCAGAGATCCCTGTGAATTTATGTGAGTCTGTGTGACTGTCTTTATAAACCAAAGGAATTGAAAATATTGTCGGAGTACAAATGTACACATGCTTTTGGGTGTTGGTACAATGACAATTAATGCTCTGTTGCAGTATTAGTCCTTTTTGGCTCTACATTTCAATATTCACTGGTGACTATTTCTGAGAAGCAAAGGCTAGGATTGAATCTCCAGGGTGTTGCATATTAGCGCCATTATCAACAATTTTGTAGGAATTTTTAAAATTATTGATAAGGATTTAGAATTTTATTTAAAGATTAGAAAAGGAACAATATTAGAAATTAGAAAAAAAATTAGAAAAAATAACAAGTGTTTAACTCATCCAAAAAGACAGACAGAACTGAAAAAAAAAATCTAACTTAAAAACTTGTAGAGGGAGGACAAAGAGAAGTAGGGGGAGGCAGAAGATGAGTCTAAGGAATTATTTAAACAAGCGACAGAGAAAGCATGTAGGATTTGAGAGTGAAAACACTCCACACTCTGAGGGGGAAGAAAAGGTAAATAGACTAGCTCAGAAGAACTTTGTATAGGCATGAGGTAGCTTTTATAGACACAATTTTTTCTTTGCAAAAATACACAGAGAGCAAGACTGGGGAGAAAACTAATAATCCCATCAAGGAACACACTGGGGAAGAAAGTAAGCCAAAAGAAGTATTAGGAACAAAAATTCGAGAGCAAAAAGCAAACCAGGAATGCAAAAGTTTGGTCCAAATGCACGGAAATGGGTTGATCTAGGCCAAGCACCAAGCAGGAGCATTTTATGCACTTGATCAGATTAGCAGTCCAAAATAAAGAGACTTTGAAATACTCCTTGTTTTGAGCATAAACCTCAAGGTGACAATGAGCACCCAATTTTTGAATTTGTTGCCTCCTCTACCATTTCAGAAGTGTGAGCACCAAACAGTTGCTAAGGAGTGTCTGGTCTGCCTTTAATGTGCACCCCATCCGTGCTGCCTGATGCCAGACTTCAACTGTGGATATCATGAAGCACTATCAAAACATGTGCTGTGTTACAGCATGCCACAACTGCTTCCTCCTACCCTGATCTTTGAGAGTAAAGGTAAACACAGAATCAATAAAAAAAAAATTTGGAATCCTTCTAATATTAATTAATAAATAAGACCAGTCTTCTGAGTAATGTTTATTATACTTTTTCGTTCTGTAAAGAAAAAAGCAACAAACAAAACTCTGTTATATAGGGTTAAGAACAGGGATACAGACTGCAACAAACATACATATATTTAAGATTATTGCTTTTGCACGTAGCATAAGTACATATATCACTGCATAAAGCAGTTTCAGACCTAAAATGGCAACAAAAATGGTAAACAAAAAGGTACTAATAATTTGTAAAATAAAAACCAATATAAAATGTTTTATGTATCAGTATTTATTGTATTTTTTTCTACTAGTACTTACTCATTAATTCTTTGAATAATGAACACATATATTGAAAGGACACTGGTTTTGAAAAGCTGTAACCAGACAAGAAAATGGAGATCCATTGAGAAACAGAGCATAGTGCTGAATGTATAATTCCTTTTCAAGAAGTACTCCATTCCCCTTAGTAGGGAGATCTGCTTCAAAATATCATCTGAGAGGACATGACATTTCTGTAAATGAAAACAGGATAGTTTTTCTTCACACGCAAAATATTTTATCTAAGCTAAAATTCTTAGTAAAATAGAATAGCTACTACAACAGAATTCAGTAAAAGTTTTAAAGATTTTAATGTGAGAGAGAAAGATGAATGAAGCACAATAAGGATTTCCAGCACAACAGCTGTTTTATGGGAACTGCTGATACTCATGCCTGTGTATCCTGGCAGAAGTGAACTGGCTTGCCTCACTTTTGTTATGGAGTAAGTTATTTTCATTTACTCCCGTGTGAGAGAATGCCTATGGGAAGATACAGGGTCACACCTAATATGTTTTAAACTCATCCCATATCTTACCTGCCAGTACCCCACCCTTGTAGACATATCCTACAGTTGGGCCCTAGAATTCCAAGCCCAGGACTGGGTATCTACATTGTCCTGTACTCTTATTAGGAGTCCCTAAAACCTACAGATGGGAAACAGTAAACAGATATGTGTGCTTCGTCTCCACTGATCCCAGACTCCTGTAGGCTGCTTGGGACCATCCTGCCAGAATCCCTGCCTGGGGACAGGGACCTGCTCACCGCCTTTCACAGATCTGAGAAGCTTTAATGCTTGCCTATGATGTGCAGAAGGTGATGGATTCTACAGAAGGTGATGGTGGTGCCCACTTCTATACAATGACATAGTTAGAGCATTTATCCATTAAATGGCATTTTTTGCTTCAGTGTCTTTCTTATCCTAATGCACCTTACTCCCTATATACTATATTATATAGTTTCAGACAACTTTGGATGGCAAGTAACTATTAGATGCAATGAAAACGATGGGATTCACTGCTGAAATAGTTATTTACCACCATTATTTTATTGCAGTGGTTTATTTATATGACTTTGATGTCCGAGTTCTTGATCATCTATCTTTTATCATCCTTCGTCTTCAAAAGCCCATTTAGGTAGCGAAACAGTCCTGCCCCCACAATTACCACCGACCCCTCTAATTAGGAGCTGCAGTGGAACTGACAGCTAAAAAAAAAAAAAATGCCTGTGAATCCACAGCAGAAGAATAACTGCTATAAAATCCTTCTGCTCCCACAAGCTTTTGAGAGTGTCCCATCTTTTTTTCCAGTCCAGAACATTTTAACAACATTTGTATCTTGCAGAGTGATGATTTGGTTCCAAACCCTCTGCTGGCAGAACCCCCTGCAAAGCTACCCTCTAGGAGGGCATTGCTAGCCATGGTTTGGGACGTGACCCAAAATTTAGAGCTCAAAGATGACACACTTGTGCTGCCTTTCTCCTACACGCTCCTGCTGATGAAGCTCAACCTACATGGTTTGATTCATCAGCATGAGGTGGCTTGATTTACATGTCAAGTTCAATTAACTCGTTTGATTCCCAGAGATGCAGAATTACAGTAATTAGAAAGTGAAGGGACACAAAAATCTACAAGAAAGGAAAGTTAATGTGAATTAGACAAACATAAATAAAGGGTGTTCTCCCTTGGGAGCCCTGAACCTATTATATTTTAATGCATATTAATGTAAATAAAGTAAGTATTTCAAGAGGCATTAACAAATCAGCTTAAATATGGTATTTACTTTGTTGTATTATAAAAAATATCTGTCATACAGCAACAGTCTAGGGAGGAAAAACAGACATTCAGTTATTACAGGAATAGAAAGAAAAATATTTAATCTATTCATGTCTAAATTCACCAAATAGATACTATTTTTTTCCTTTTCTATTTAAACACTTTTCTTCTATATAAATCGCTGCAGATTTGTTTCAGTTTTAACACATGGCTTGCAAGACCTGTTTATATGAGCAACACAATACTGTATTTTAATTTGTCACATACACTGAGACCAAATATGTCTTACATTTATCATTTACAATAAGCAAAATCTGTTAAACACTTTTTTTTCCTGAAAATGTAGTATTAACATATTATTTAATTACTACAAGCATATGCCTTTTTTGTGGTATGGCAAAACTATGCAATTTCATCCAAGCATGTATGCAGCTTTCCTAGCTTTACCCTAGAACAGATCATATCTCTGTATGTATAGTTTGCCATAAATCTTTCCATCACTGAGTTTCTTTAGAACACTGTCATACTTGCTGGTTTGCTGCAGGGCAATTAATTCTTGAAAATACAGAAACTGGATGGCCCTTCTCAGTCACCAAGTCCAGCCTCCGTTATCACAGGCAACTGAATAAAATAATCTTTTTCATCAAGCACTTAAAATTTGCCTTGCAAAAATTATTAACTATAACAGTACATTGGGGTACATCCTCTCTGGTTATTCTGTAGTTTCTGTAGTCTTGAGTGGAGTTGCATGATGAAAAGTGCTAGCTGTACTTACACTACAAGTAGTTAAGAAACTACTACATAATGAAAGAATTGCAGGGTCAGTCCCATGCCCCTAAATAGGTAAGACTTGCTTTGAAGCTCTCACTATACATTGCTTCATCCAACAAATCAATTTGCCACAAGCCTGATTTAAATAAACCTCTCCTGGATAAAAACTGTATGAAGTTGAGCGCTCTCTTCCTGCCCCCTCCCTCCCCCCCCTGTTTTGGACTATCCTAGGCCATATATTTTCCTGGCTTGTGCAGTAAATTTGAACCCTTCTGCAGGCTGTAAGGGCCATTCCAACATGATGTCCATAATTATAAAAACTCTGGAAGACAAACTGATGCTGATGAATGAGTAAATCATCACATGCATCAGATTCTGCCACTCTTACCTATATTAGAAGACAAATCTAAACATAATCCCACAAAAAGTTATGGAACTGGTAAAAATTTAAAATGTGAGTAAAGGGAAATCACTGCATAACAAGAAAAGGATTCATTGATAGCAACATGGACTCAAGTATCCATTTGCTTAAACCAATTATGAAGGAGGCTGATCACCTCACTGATAATTATTCCTGAGTAGTAACAGGGGCATAAATTGGATGATGCTCAAGTCAGAACTCCATCCTAGCTCCAAATGTTTACTAACCTATAAATAATCATAGAATCATAGAACAGTCTGGGTTGGAAGGGACCTTTAAAGGCCATCTAGTCCAAGCCCCTCCAATAAGCAGGGATCTCTTCAAATTGATCACGTTGCTCAGATTTTGAATTTGAATGTTCCCAGGGGCAAGGCACCCACCACCTCTCTGGGCAGCCTGTTTCAACACAGTCATCATAAAAAGATTCTTCCTTATATTTAGTCTGAATCTACCCTCTTTGAGTTTAAAGCCATTACCTCTTGTCCTATTGCAACAAGCCCTGCTATAAAAATTCTGTCCTCATCTCTCTTATAAGCCTTCAGTTACTGAAAGGCTGCAATAAGGTCTTCCTGGAGCCTTCTCTTCTCCAGGCTGAACAACCCCAACTCCCTAATGACTGGATGTATATGATATCATAAAAGCCTGTCTGATTTCACTGCCATCAGTCTTGAGTCTTCACTCAGGTAGATTACACAACCCTCCCAAAACACTGGTTTATGAGACCTATACCAGAGCATATTTTATAGTATGTTTTAGAAGTGCTGTCCAGATAAAAAAAAAACAAAAAACCCACAAACCCAGAGGTAGAACAGGCTTGCTGTCTTGTTTCCAGTCCTTTTGTGTGTACTTATATAATTGTAGATATATATGCCCTGAATTCTACAGCTGAAATGTTCTGCTAGTCATGACTCAAACAGATGCTGGAAAACCAGAAACAATTTTTAAAAAGTGACTCAAAGCCCAAAAAGCACATTAACAACAGCTAAACAAGATTAGCGAAGAGTATGTTCAGATATTGAGTCAGACATGTCCTAGTAGAGATTTCTGACAGTAACTGATTCCAGCAGAGAAAAGCATCACAGAGGATTGTGTTTGGAAACCAGGCTGAAACCAAGGCACACACCAGTCACAAAGAAGAAAAAATTACCAAAGTATGTCACAAAGCACCTATCACTCCAGAGCAGGCATCTTTCTAAGCTGTATGCTACAGTTTAAATAGAATATATAAGCTTGATATAAAAATTGGATGAGCAAGACACCTTGGTCTTATTTTGAAGGTGAAGATGATCAAACTAGTTAACTTTAGTAGGGTCAGAATTTAGTAAAGACAAGTTTTCTTGAATATATGGACTAAATCCATATATTCAAGAAAACTGAGAATTAATCAATTATTTATATTACACCTAAGTCTAGAATAACATCTCTTTTATGTATCTAAAATATTTTTATTTTTGTAGATTTTTAACACATAAAACATTGAGTGTAAACTTCATATTGGTCCAACACGTTATAACATGAGAAATTTACATATTCTTGCTATTTTATCAGAATGAGGGGTGGGGGGGTATTTTTAAATAGCACGTTAAAGCACAGTGTAAGGTTTTTAGAGCAACTCAGCCAACGAAAGCAGAGAGCGATTGCAAGGCACAGCCCAAGTGACAACATCCATGAGAGATGATGCACTTCTTACCCACCTCAGGCACCATCGACAAATAGGACAGGATAGGACAATCACAGCACTGAAGTTACACGAGGCTGAGTCATACAAGGGGTCAGGTAGCCTGCTATGCTGTCCCTTAACCATGAAAAGTATAGGAAGAGGGCACACACAGCTTTACATCCTTACTGCACACTGCCAGCCTATGGCACTGTGTTATCACCTTAACAGGTCT
>JAWWLV010000121.1:71156852-71180617 GCA_035041135.1 Platyrinchus mystaceus | reverse complement strand
GCTGTGGTATTTATGTTTGTCAGATTTTCCTCTCTGAGGAAGTAACATAAAGCTAAAAGCAAAACTTGTACAATGTTATCTGCTCTACACTGAAGGTCCTTCAAACAGGAAGTGCTTCATATCACTTCTAATAGCTTTCTTATATATATTGCATGATTCTCTTTCAGCATAAGATTGTATTATCATTTTAAGCCCTCCAGCAACAACTCACAAGTTCTAAACTCATATGTATACCCACATATGAGAAAAACACACAATGGTCATCCTACAGGCCAGCAATTTTAAAATATTAAAAATATGATCTACTTCCAGATACATCAAGCAGCAATCCATTCTCATTAAATAGTAATGGTTCTCATTTTTTGATTACTGGCTGGCATCAGGCATAGCAGCAGGAAGGTGAGCTGGCAAAGACATTCAGACATTTCTCTCCAAAGGCACAGTGACCTCAAGGGTCGAAACCAACTCTCTCCTACTAAGTGTGAGCTGGGGCTCCCTTATTCCATTAAAACACCACAGAATTAGGGAGAGAATATCTTTTCAATCAAGAATTTCATAGGCACAGAAAAGTGACTCTGGAAGCTAAACAACGTTTCAGTTAAAAATTGTATTTATTGCTGCAGCTGTTTTAGTCTTTTCCTACAAATGTAGCTACAAAGAATATTGTACAACAAACTCCAACGGTTTGGCAGTTGATTGACCAACATTATTTATTGTACATGTCACGAAGGGCACTGGCACTGCAGAACCCTAAGTCCTATACCATCACATTCTATCAGAAACACTACACAATTGTTTCCCTAAGCTATAGTTGCAGCAGCTACAACTGTTTTATTTTTTTGTAAAGCTAGCAATGACATTTATGTTTGTTTTCACATAATATCTCTTTAGGACAGTCAGAGAGAAGCCAATCACTCATGGGATAGAATTTGTTCTTTTCTTTTTTTGGTTTCTTTACGAATCTTGTTGTGCATTTCAAAATGTTTCACTTCTTTAAGAAACAAACCCAATACAATTGGTCCTTGGTCTTTTTCTGCAATATTATTCATGTTAATTGAAACAACATTCATATGGCATAAATTTGAATGTTATAAGCAAGTTGCTATATTTTGAATACAACTTGTTTTCATTGACTATTCTGACTATAATTCATTATGGCAAAAAGTTTGAGAAAATATAATTACAAATGCCGTGGGCTTGGTTTTTTTAAAAAAACCCAAACAACACAACACAGAGGCCACCACAATTGCAATAAAACCTCAGCCTGTTATGATTTGTTTTCCTCCAAAAGAAGATAAACAGGAGAATCAACAGAAAGTAAACATATTGCACAGACAGTAAAAACGCAGAAGCCAACCTGCTGGCTTGAGAGGGAGAGAATTCAAGCTACTCCAATAAACGTAAATGGCACTTGGCAATCAAATCTGGCTTGACTGGGTCTTGATCTGCTTCTGCTCTTCTGCTTTGCCACTTTGCATTTTCTTTCATCGCTTTGAGGAATGGCTGCAGCAGAATGTTCCTTCCTAGGGTGGTGAGAGGAAGGAGCCGCAGTTTGTAACCCCTGAGGGCTTGTGGCGTGGAGAGCCTCGCTGTAGGTGGTGGTGAGAGAGCGGCACTGGAGGGGTCTCTGGCAGTGCAACGTGGTAGAAGTTTGGTAACCGAATGTCGTATCTAAAGCCTTGCCCCACGTGCACCCTGTCATTCAAGGCATACAGTTTTTCAGCAATGTCGCTCCCAATTAAAATTGAGAACAGGCGGGAGATGAAACGGTGTTTAGCAAACAGCAGATAAAGCTTCTTTCTCCTCCAGGCCACATACCGACAATCTGTCTCTGCTGTAAGTGTTACCTATAGAAGAGAAAATTGAAGAGCTAGGTGACAAGGCAGTGATGTTGCCACTGCTGCCCTTGCTCAGAAGGCACCCCCCCTCTCTCAGCAGAATCTGCCTACTGCAATTAGAGCCTTTTAATCCAGGCAGAGAGCTCTGGAAGGTCTGCTGTATGCAAAAGACAAGCAAGCAGGATGAATGGGGATGGACTGAATGACCACACCTGGTTGCCCTCGGTGACAGTATGCCTGTGCCCACCTTGTCAGGATGCCCTGGCTCAGCCCTGCACTCCCTGCTCCACTCTTGGCAGCCTCAGCTGGAAAGGCAGGTCTAAAGAAAGCTCTCAACAAATGCCATTTGCCCTTGTGACAGGGGACATCAGATCCCACACAGGCAGGAGACAGCGTGTAGGTCAAGTGACAGCAGCGGGAGGGCTCACAGATTAGAGGGGGCAGCCCCGACTGACACGATGTCCCATGCTGTAACCTGTGCCAAGATGAGTCACAGGCACGTCTCTCCCTGGCTCATCTCCCATTGGGAAGCCTCTTCAGCACCAGTTTCTACCCACCTCATGCAAACCTGACTTCTCAGGGCTGGATATTGGCACAGCCAAAGAATGCTAACAGAGCCTGCCTCCCGGATTAGCTTCAAGAAAAACTCTGTTTGTTGTAACAAGAT
This sequence comes from Platyrinchus mystaceus, assembly GCA_035041135.1. Classification (NCBI taxonomy): domain Eukaryota; kingdom Metazoa; phylum Chordata; class Aves; order Passeriformes; family Tyrannidae; genus Platyrinchus; species Platyrinchus mystaceus. The sequence goes on along the minus strand of JAWWLV010000121.1, from coordinate 71,178,112 downwards.
ACAAAACAGCAAAACCAGTCCAATAGGTAAAGAGGACTTCCCCCTCCAAATTAATAGAATGCCACCTGTTTGTATAGCATCCCAAAAACCCACAACTGAATAAATTTATTTCTAAACCAAACAGTACTTGAACAGTTTTTTGCAGTACTAAAAAAAACCCATAAAACAAAAATCTTCAACTTTTACCTGAAAAATTCCCTCTTCTGTGGGCCTCAGTGAATCCCATTCAGGAGAATCCAGAAATTGGAGAGGAAAAATATAATGCAGAAACTCCCCATCAACTGTTACTCTGATCCTACCAAGATAAGATGTGTTAATTTGTTAGCACTACCTGTACACCAGGAAGGACTGCAACAAAAATGTGCTATTTCTACTGTGTGAGGAATTTAAACAGAGCTTTCAGAGCACGAAAAAGCCATCACTGCCCAACAGTATCCTAATTATATTATTAAACCCAACTTGAACAGGCCAGGTGAAAGCAAACACAAGACAATCATGCAACCGAAATGGGAATCTTTGAAGGCTTTATTCAAGTCATATTATTCTCTCTGTGGCAGGTCTCTGCAGTGATGCACAAGCTTTGTCATTAAAAGGCCAATGTGCACTCAAGTGGTGGAAGACCAATGCCTGTAACACCATTTGCCTCCTTTCCCTGAAAACCATGGAATTTACTTCTAGGTTTGGCAAATAGGCACTTTAGAGGGAACAAAGTGGCAAAAGCAGGGAGTGGGAAGCAGGAGCTCCCTAAGGCATGTAGTAGAGAGGGCTCTCCCCATGTTCAACAGGAATTACACGGCCACAGGTCTGTGTCTGGAGCCAGAAGAACAGCCTGGAGGTATGGGATCTCTGTGTCAATGTTGTGGCCTTCTGTAGACACCAAAGAAAAATTTCCTTTCTACTATTTTTTTTTAAATAATATTTAAGTTTGAAGGACCAGAACAAGCCCTGTACCAGGTGAAAAAGGGCAGCAGAAACTCCCTGTCAGTTGATTACTAACTGTCTGGGCATGAAGGGTGGATACCTCTCCTATACTACACCTATGACCAAAAGCAACCTCCATGAGGTACTCCCAGGAATGCTCTGAACCAGGGTGTCCCTAAGGACATCTGCCTACAATCCATACTGTCCACTGCAAGTAGTCCTAAATCAGCTGAGTGTCAAGCTGCCTACAAATTCCATTTGTCCATGCAGCAGGCTATCAAAATGCACCCACAAAGTGTCCCATCAAAGACAGTCCATGGCCATCATCCCTGGGTATTCCACCTACTCTTGTGGTGGTCTGGTACTGCATACTGCTTTTTATACAATATGAAAGCTAGTATTTCCCTTCAGTAAAGCATCAGCAAAGTTGCCAGGTTTCCCTGTAATCAGGGAATACAAGCAGGTGGATTTATTGACTCAGGGTCTAACAAAGGGCAACAGTATACAGTAACTGTAGATAAAGTTCTGCAAATCTTGATAGGGCTCAACTATGTCCCCTTGTAATGAAAAGGTGCTTTTAAGCCTTTTGCTCTGCCTTACTCCTTCTCTTCTCCCATCCTCTTGAAAGCAACTAAATACAATCTGTATCAATGTCAAGATCTCTATTACACAGAGTTTATCTCAGTATATTCAGTTTCATAACTAATTTTTATTCCCATTTCACGTTATATAAGTAAAGAAGAATAAGACAGATGCCGTGCTCATCAGCTAGGCAGTAGACAGATAGCAAACCACAGCCTGAAAACTGAAGTACATATTTGTTCCCTTTATCTGCCTAACCTGTTAAGCGCTATGATACAGAGGTCTGGAAAAGAATGACTTCAAATCCTTTTCTTTATGGTATTACAGATTTTGTGCTATGATTCTATGATACTCGACGAGTGTATTTAGCCTATTAATATTTATATTACTTGCACTGATATTTAATCTACTGTATTGGAAAAAAACAATACACAAATCAAGCCTTTTTTCTTTTTGCTCTCGTTTTCAAGGAGTTAAAACATAAAGGTATTTGCAGTAAACCTGAACAAACTAATACCAACCTGCCTGACACAAGCAAGGACAGTTTATCAATAGGTGTTTTGCCCTGCATGGCGTAACAGTGTTCCTTCTCCAGGGTAATCACTTCCGCATCACAGCACAGGACGATCTTCCTGTACACAGTCAAGGAAATTCCTAGAGGCTGGAATAGAGCACTGTAGAGTTCCTGGAATTCTCTGTCAAAGGCAACACTCCGAACTTGGTAGGTAACATAAATGAACTGGACGAAGCATATAGCAAACAGTATAAAATTCCAGGAGAATATATCAGCAGCACAGACATCCAGCCAAGCCCAAACAGAAGAGCAGAGAAAGCCCAATCCAAGCAGGCTGAAGACATAGAGAAGCCCAAAGAATCCACTTCCACCCATGAAGCCCACAACAAAGAGAATACTGGCTAGGTGGTAGATAGATCCCTCTGCCTCTTGCTTCCAGGTGATACATGTAGGATGTGCATATATCAAACTTTCCCAAAAACTTGTATTTTCTCCCATGGCTGGAATAATTTGTCGATTCAGCTAGATCTTGGAAATTTTTATTTATGAGTTGCAGCTAGTGAGTTCCTTTGCTTTTCCATTTTTGCAAACTCTGTTCCATGATCACATAGCATCAGGGTCTCTTTTGGTAGTGAGATCACACTTAGGATATCCAGCAACTAGGCAGTTAATGTTCTCAATGCTGTTTCTCATCAGTTCATGCATTATTTTGACTTTGGTCATGTCATCTGTAGCTTCATCTGACCTGGACAAGTGAAGAAAAGATTAATTACTTATAAAATTATTTTCATCAACTAAACTCTATCAAAGCTTTTACTGTCTAAAACCATAGACTACATTACTATCTTCCAATTCCCCTTGCAGCTCTGTGATTCCAGGATAAAACCTTAATATTCATTCAATTGAAGATCATATTCCTGTATCTATGAACCCTGACACAAGCATTCATCTCAATCCATGTAAACCTGTACTTGTATTCACAACATCCTGTCACAAGCCTTTGCACAGCCTCACTGCTGAGAAGGTAGTTGCATTTGTTGGTACTGAAACTGCTCCCCGAGAGCCTTATTTAACATTCTACCAAGCTCTTTAACAAGAAGAGACAGTGAACTCTTGTTCCTTGTTCACCTCCTCCATCTCACTCTGGATTTCAGTCAAACCACTCTCATAATGTGTAGAGCAAGGCTGCTCTCTGCTCCTGGATACAACAGACTACATCCCCAAACACTACAATAGGGAAACCCAAATATCACAGGGGATGGTCTTGTCTACTCCAAGGTTTTTGCCTGAAAAACCTGTCATATATAAGAAAGACTATAAAGCTTAAAAGCATCTTTACATAGATCATGTTATTAGAAGTAATGTAGTAAGTAGTCCTGCAACATACAACTCAAAGGACATTTACAAAGCAATTTTATACCATTCAAAGTTCTACCTCATATAATTTTATGTCATGGACCACATAATTTTTTTGTTCAACGGGTTATTTGTTTTCATATGATAATGTATTGCTAAGAATTTTAAAAGGAAAACACACAACCAAAAAGCATGACAAAAACCAAAATAAGTTTAAAAAAATCAAAACCAGCTTTCCCTGTCTTTTAAAATAAAAATACATGCTTCAATATAAGATTGAACATGGTAGAAATTGCAAAGCCAGAATCTATTAGTGGTGTAATCAGAATTGAAACCCTCCAAAGTCTTTACGTGTCTGGTTCTTTTCCTGGTAAAAGAGCAGGGAAGCTAAGAAATATCTTGCTATCTATATTATTACATTCTCAAGAATATCAAAGCTCAGGGTTTGGGGTTTTTTTTTATTTTTTCCCCAGGAGCCACATTACAGGCCTGTATCTCTTCTGTAGAGGAATTGGCTGAAGACCTCCAGACTCTAACTGAGGAAGTAAAAAGTGCCCACAAAAAACTCAGAGAGGAGTTCAGGGAGAGCATTGTCCATGTCTTGCCAGTGCAAACTGAAGCCCCTGCTATTCAGAACAGGCTACGGAGAGAGGATACACCATATGGGGCAACCTGTGGTTCTTTTTACACAAATATGGAGAAGACATGAGGAGATGGGATGCAAAACGCACTTCTGCTTTATCATACATTTTTCCCTTTATCAGTTAAGGGGAAAAATGACCATCAGAGGCAATTTCTAGGGGATGGATGTAGCTCCAGTCTCCTGTGGGCAAGCCCCTAGACAGAACCAGATCCCCTGGAAGGGACCTCCCATATGTATTCAAGAGAGAAAGCTGTGACTACCAAGCATTAGAGGAGGCCCTGCCTCTAGCCAGGTAGAGGCATGGGATAACCGTGTCTATTGGACTTTGTGGATCTGATGGCCTGGCACATCAGACCCACAAGAATACAAAGCTTTGGTTGATAGTGGTGCACTGTGAACTCTAATGAACTTTTTCCCTCACTGGGTCCTCTTTGCATTATATTCTATCTCTCTCTGAATTTGGGGGAGGGAATATTTAAAAGAAAGGAAGAGGGTTCATCTCATTAGAGATCCTGCTATGATCTTATCATTAAACCAAGACAGCACCTCTTCTTAATCACAAAATTATTCTAATATTTGTGAGCTAAAAATTGGTGGTAATTTTTATTATGAGGTATTATGTAGAGCAAAGGCAAAAATAGGTATGGGTCTAAGGACAGTAAAATTTCTAATTTTGATGGGTATTTAGTGCTAGATAAGGTTTCTCACATTTTTATTTATAGTTCCTACAAGTCCAAAATTTAAATTCTTGAGGGCCGCAGAACAGTCACTCTAATTAAGCCATTCATCTACTGCAGGCAAGGTTAGGGGGAAAAAAAATCCCCCAAGTCAAAAAAAACCAAACAGCTGTGATACCAGCTGAGTTATCCTCCATAGTAGCACAACACTGCCAAGTTTGTAAGCACCTGAAGGGGACACCATCCTTTCACTGAGATGCTTTGGCATACTTAGCTGCCAGGACATGGCTTTGTTTGATGTCCTGCTTCAGTTGTCGTGGCTGTGGTGAACAGTTATTGCTACAAGTTCATTTGATGGTGATGATCAGGAATCATGAAATGCAGGAAACTGCATTTAAACCAGGTTATCTGGATTACAAACCTGAAGAACTGTATCTTCCCAAGTGAACACTGAGTGCTTTCTACTCTGTCCCCTGTCTACGGAGAAGAACGAGCACCATGCACAGCATAGTCCCTTCCATATTCAGAGTAACACACATCGACATCTGTAGGCTGCCAAAACCAGAGGGTCATTCAGGATGAATCCTCACAGCTCGGGAAGGACCTGTGCCCTGCCAACAAAGGCTGAATTACTGAGATGCTTCAGAGTGTTTTGCCCCACCACACATCCCACCTTCTCCAGCAGGAGCAGATGAAGTGATGCAAAAAATCAGCCCAGGCTAGAGATGGGAGCGATGTACGGTGGCATGGACTTCTTTTAAACAAACAACAGCTGGAAGGACTAAGCTGTCATCAGAGAGTGTTAAAATCAATGAGTTTGCTGGAACTTCAAAGCAGTAAATGGAGTATTTAACTTATATTCTCCCAAATAAATACCTGCCAGCAACTTAAAACTTCATATAAGCAATATACTAAACCAGTCAAAACAGAATTAATTTATATTGTAATTTAAATGCACATAGTACAACCTTCCCCTCCTCAAATGAGTATTTCCCTCACACATTGTAGTATTCCCACAAAGAATTACCAATTATGTACATTTTTTATTTGCTTGAGAACTGTGTACTTTACCCCATTTTTGTCACTGATGACTTAAATTCAACTCTGAGAAGCTTTGAGTGTTAGTTACTGTGTCTGGATCACAATAATTCCTGTGAAAAATAAAAGCCCTGAGGCCACCAGCAGTTCTCTCTTTGGTCTTTTTAATTAAGTCAAAAGTAAAGCTATTCAGAGTTTGAATACTCTATTCTTTAGTTGCCTTATCCCAAGTATTCAGAAAGCAAGCCCTCAGCACTTTCACACTGTACATGTTGACAGGCTATAGTGCCGTACATGCTAATTGTGCAACCAGCCCTGCATGAATTGTTTGCTACAGGCTTGGAAGCAAAGAAAGGTTTTCCTTTACAGCATATATATTTTCATGCACAAAATGAGATTATGCTGGATTTAGCAGGATTTGTTTTACTGGTTTTAGCCACTGCAGCGTGTATGTTTATACATGAGCTAGTGGACACAGCCTGGCTCAACAGCTCAGCAACTCCACCAGAAACAAGGTAGTCCCTCCAGCCAAGGGGGGCCCCTCCTGGCCTTGACACCCCCCACTTCCATAGGGGTGAGCTCTGAGCACCCCCTGTAGGCTGGCAAATTACATCTGGTCTAGCAATCTTTTAGATTATAAAAAGAAACAGCTGCTTAATTTTAGCAAGTAGTTTTACATGCAATGTAAACACAAATATCTATTAACGTACCCCTTCCTTCCATTGCCCCTACATCTCTGAAAGCCTCTCTGTGGCCCTTACTGACACCTACTGCTCTTGAGGCTTCTTTATGTATCATGTTTTCTCCAAATTACTTTCCTTCTGCAGTTGTCACTTGGGGTTAGACACCCACAGGGACTGAGACAACCAAACTGTTAATTGCAATGCAGTGTCTAACTCAGTGCACAGAGAAGCTGTGCACCTACAGAGAGCTATGGCTGTGCATCTGTAGGCAGGTATGGGCAGATAAATAAGGTATAATAATACAGTGATAATCTGTCCTTGAATCCACATCAGGCTGAAAACATGCATACAACAATTAGGACAGTAACTAACAAGCTAGCTTACCTTAAACTTCTTGACACCATATGCTAGAGAAAGCTGTAATTATAATACTGAAAACCACAAGGTTTTCCCAAGAAAATGCAGCCTGAGCAATACAGAGAAGGGTACAGTAACCTCATCACAGTCCATAAGATCTATTCAGGAAGATGGAAGGAGGATGAGGAAGAAAAGGACTACCCAATCCAGAAGACAAAGGTATCAAGATAATCAGTCACTATAAAAGTAGATATATTCAGATTACAAAGACACAAGAATTCATAGCAAAGGTAATTAATTAGTAGGATGGTTTTAAAGATTTCCTTTGCTGGGAATTAAGGAAGTCAGGATGCTGTCTGGTCTCTAAAATAAATCTGCGTATGCTATTATTAAAAAATTGATTTACTACGATTCTATTTTTTATTCTACATGAAGTCACATTAGGTGTTTGCAACAACGTCTCCTGGACTTTTGTCGTAAGTTACTTGATATAAAAAAGTTGTATATATCTAGAAAGTTATGTAGCTTGTCTTCACAGTGAAATCTCGGATAGCCTGTCTCGGATACAAACTAAGACCTATTTAAGACAAGAAAAACAGTGAAGACAGGTATATCTCTGAAATTATTCCTCCTATGGACCTTACAGAAGAAATCTTCACCCATGTGGAGCCAGCACCCCTCCTGCGAATGTTTTTCCAAGGAAGGCATGCATTATCAATGAATGCTTTACCATGAAACATGTTTGCAAGCCCAGCAACCAAGTCCCAGGATCCAACTCCCTGGGTGAGTGTCCTCATTGCAGAATGAAGAGGGACTGCAGTGCAGTTTTCAGTCTCCCTTCTGCACAACATCACAGCTTTAATGAAAAGGGCATCAAGTGACCCATTCATACGAGTCAAAATGAGTCACTGGGAGCATGCTCATGGGAGGAGGGAAGACAGATTCCTCCTTCTCTCGGATTGAGGAAGGAATCCTATGTCTCACTCATGTCTAATTGCTATGTCCCACCCACTGGATCAGTGCTCCCACCTGAGGCTGTCACATGAAAGGTAAAGTATCTCAGGCCTTAGGAAAAGTGGTCAAACCACACTCTTCCTTGTCCTTCCAGTACCTGCCCTGGGCTGCAACTGCCAAACTGTCCCACCCCCAGGGGATCATCCATGTGAAGTGATACCTTCCTGGAGAGCAATCTTTCTGGGAACGCTTAGAGCTACAAAACAAGAAGCTGGGGCATGTCCAGCCATCAGTGGTGCTTCACTGCCTTCAGGGCAGCTCTGAAAAACAACCACCAGCCAAGCAGGACTTTTCAGGGCCAAAACCCTGCTTTGATCAGGCAGAATTCAGGCTACCATGTTCAAGGCTGTTCAACAAAGCAGCCCCTTCAATCAGCTGCTGCCCAACCCTGGAGACACCCCAATGTCATCTCTGCATTGAAGTCAAGGGTCCACATGAACGACCCACCAGTGGCACGAGGCTGGTGACTGGTTGTCCTCCTCACCAAGCCGAGCCTGACTCCCAATCTCCCTGCTGCAGCAAACGCAGAACTGCTATCTATCTCCACAGCAGAGCTCTTCAGTGGGACTTTGCACTTACTGAGCTTGCAGCTGGGAAGGCCTGTTTCTGCCTACAATTTGCTCAAATTCCTACTGATCTTTTTAAGAAGCCCGCTGGGCTGCGGGGTGGCCTCGAAAGAAGAAGAAAACCCACAGTAATACAGAACAGTTTAAGGTTCGTTAGAAGCACTGCATACAGTGAAGCTGGTATTATTTAGTCTTTAAATATTTAAAGACCAGCTAACTATACAGAGCTTACAGTACTTCAACAATTCCTCATTTATCACTGTAAAATATTCAATGCAACCCTCTGTGGTTGCAAAGCCAATACTGAAGATGCTGTCTATTTTATTGTCTGGACAGTATCTGAAATGAAATAAAAAATTACATATTTTCTTCCAATTTGAATCAGAATTGATGAACCATAAGTACATGTGGTATTCCTGCCAAACTAAGAAGTATAATCCCCTCTCTCCTTTTTTTAAGGTCTTTTGCTCCTAGGAAACATGAATATGGAATGACAGCCATTTTTTAAACTAACAATAGATTGCTAGCACTTTGATAAATTTGAGCAAGGCTCTTGTAAATTGTGCAGCATTGGCCAAAAAATAATCCAGGGAGTCTGTTTTATCGTGTTTTGTAATAAAACTTCAAAGTCAAGTACAAGTTCAAGCTTCTCTCCAGCTCAACTTTTAAATTATAGTAGAGAAAGCAGCCACAATGCATATTTCACAAGTGCTTTAAAACTGTGTCAATAAACTGTGTTAATGTGTTCTGCAGAATACAGCTTAATGAGTTTGCATGGTGTAGCAGTGTCTCTGGATGGGAATATATTCTCATGAAATCAACCACCTGACGTGAACTTAAAAAAAAAAAGAAAGAAACACAGAGGCTTGGTTCATCACACTATCCCTGCATGTACAACTGCATTACAGAGTTGTGCCATGACCCCTGTGTTCAAACATATAAATGGCACACTGAGCCAAAAACCACCATATTTATGTGCCCTGGGAGCTCTAAACCAGAGTGAAATGCAGTGAAAGGCAGCAACTGTGCCCTAATGGAGCTGCTGAAATTATTTATCATTACTGGAGGGTACAGTCTGGGTACAGTTCTACTCTCTGCTTTACAGGAACAAGTGTCATACAGCTTTACATATAAAGCAGAAACAGGCAGAAGCATGGACGTGGCCCTGGTTTAGCATCACTTTCATTAGTTTCCTATAAGAGCCAGAAAACTCTTAGATTCATCTCATAACATAATCACAAATAGCAGCTTTTTTCATTATGTAACATCTGACTTTTGTTTGGGCAACAGCAGCATGTCCAACAACAGGTACTCTATAATAATCTGGAGACACTGACCAGAGCTCTTTTTCATGAATTCGGGGAACACGCTAAAATGATGAAATAAAATCTCTTCTCTGAAGAGCCCACACACTTACTAAAAAAGATCAAACCTAGCTTCAGCTAATAACCCTTTTCTTGAATCCTTAATAAACTTTCTGTTCTCAAAAACTTTCATCATACAAACTGTGGTTCAGTTGCGGTTCCTAACACAAACCTTACAGGTTACTGTCAAGGCAAAGTTTGTGCCAGGAACCGCAACTGAACCACAGTTAAAACTGTCTTCTGTTTCCATATCTGTTCCCCTCACTGGAGGACTTGCAGTATACTTACTATTTTGCAGGCAAGGCATTTCTTTAAAACTTGACATTTTAAGCTACTTTATTATTTGGCAACACACAGACCTTTGTGGAAAGCCTGAACAGCACCAGTTCTGCAGATGTGGAAACCATTTCTTGTTTTGCTATGGTCAGTAGCAAAACTGTACGTTTAACTCGTACGTTTACAACCATATTCCCATTAAACAATAAAGTAGCAAGAAGCCCTAATTTTGGAACCCAGATTTCATTAATGACTTCTTTATAATACTACCAGGTGGTACATGATTCAATATTACAAGAGATCAGCTACATAAAATGTTTGCCCATAAAGTGATTGACAGCCTAAATGCACACAAACCTTTACAGAACAGATGAAGGAAAATGTGCTAAAATATTACAGTTTGGGAGAGTATGTTTGGAAAAAATATTACAGTTTGGGGAAAAGAAGTGGTTTGTGTCACTCGTTTTGTCTTTGGAAAGAAGCAACTGCAAACACAAAACCAGAGCTTAATTTCAGGGTTCATCTGCTCTTACCATTTGTTGATAGAGAAAGGGAAGAATCAAATAACGTTCGCCCACGAGGCAAACCCCCAGCCGGAGAAAGAAATCCCCGGATCCCGAGTTGCTTTTGTGACAGCAGAGATACTCTCCGAGCCAGCTCTTGCGTGAGCGGCAGCAGCTGCACACGGGCAGAACCAGAAGCTCCGCCGCCCTAAGAGACAAACCCTAAACCCGAGACACACAGCGAAGAATCTCACTCCAGACAGAGCCCTGCCGAAGGGCAGCGCAGGGCAGCCTGTCGCGCTGTTCTGCAAAGGGGACACGGCAGAGCTCCAGCCAGGGCTGCCTCGGGCACTTCGGTGACCGGGGCGCGCAGGGGAGGAGGGAGTGCTCCCCTCCCAGGGCAGGACCTGTCACACCCGCTCGGGACGCCGCCGAGCCCTCGGGGTGGGCAGCCCTCTCCCGACGGACGGTCCCGTCGCCACCGCGGCCCCGACGCGGGTGTCCCGGAGCCCAGCGGGGCCGGAGGCGCCCCCAGCTCCGCTCGCCCCCGGCCCGAGCAGCGCGGGCGGCGCTCCGAGCGCTGCCCGACTGGACAGCGCCGGCGGGCGTGGGCGGAGGCAGCGCCGGGACTTCAGCCCGCCCCGGCTCGGCTCGGCTCGGCTCGGCCCCCGCCCTGCCCGCGCCCCTTACCTGCCCCGTGCCCCGGCCCAAGGAAAAGTTTCCCGGCCGCCCGGATGGGACGGGACAGGACCGGATTCGCGCTGCCGCTCCTCGGCGCTGCCGGCAGCGCGTCCCGCGGCGGGCACGGAGCCGCGGCCGTGACTAAAATAGGCAGCGGCGGCGGCGGGAGCTGCGGGCGGCGCCAGCGCCGGGCGGGCACCGACACCGACACCGAGCGGCCGCAGCGCGCAGGCGCCTCCGCCCGCCCCGGGGGGCTGCGGGAGGCGGGAGCCCCGGGCGGGCCGGGCCGGGGCAGCCGGGGCTGCGGGAGGTGCCGCCCGTCCCGCCGCGCTCCGCCCGCTCCGCAGCAGGTCCCGCCGCGGGGCTCCCGCACCGCCGGTGGGCGTCGAGGGGGCGGCGGTGCCGCCGGCTGCGGGGAGCCCTCGGGGCCAGCGGAGCCCTGAGCTTGGGCGCCTTAAAACCCGGTACCGGTCTGGGATGGGCACGCAAAACCTGCCGCTCCTGAGGCAGGCGGGGAGCGGCGTCTCCTTTGGCACGGCTGTCTGGGCTTAAACTGTCTCCCAACTGCTGGTTTGGAATAAATGAAATCACGATTTTCCTCTCTTTCACCTACTCACCCCAGCGACGTGTTTCTTCGGAAGGGAGATGCACGCCTTCGGGGTCGGCTTAATTACATAGCTGTCGCACCCATTCGTACGCGATCTTCAGTTACTTTGTTTCCGAACAAGCAAATGCCTACCGAGAACACGGCTAGAAGTGTCGGTGCAGAAGCTTTTCAGTACTAGCCACGCATTCATTCTGGTGATCACTTTGTGTCTCGGGGAGACAGCATTTGTTGATGGAGGAGGAAGAGGCCGCAGACGTACAGGTTATTAACACAGAAAAAAATCACAGCGTGTTGAATGTTCAACTCCTGTTACCCTTTCTCAGTAACTGGGGCATAAGCAATAATATGTTTTAAATGGTAAGTGTGGAGAACCCCGTGTGTGTTCTGGTGGCCATCTCTGAGGTCCCACGGTAGGCTGTCGCCTAGCAGGGCAATGCAGGGCAGTGTGCTGATCTGACCTTCTCCAGAAGTAAAAGGACAGAGTAACCTGTCCTGCTCTAGATAGAGAGATTAACACTTCCATGAACTTGCTTTCCCAAGGGGGTTCTTTATTTTCAAAGATCTTTAGCTCCATATTTGCCAGGGAAGAAGAAACATACATTTTTGGAATAATATATTTTGATTCTCCTAAGACTTGAGAAAGCAAAGAGCCAGAGCACTTTAAGCTATCCTGAGTTACATATATTCAAATCTATATTATCTGATTTCAGTGCTTATTTTTATATTTATTATTTTTGAGAGAGAGAAAAAATATTTTATGTATCTATTCAAGTATGTATTAAAGTTCTTGTAGTTTATTGAATATTTTAAGGACTTTGCAGTGTAGCTCCAGTATGTACCTTTCAGGCATGCTTTGCATGTGCTATTTTACAACTTGTTTAATTTTAGCAGTATCATTTGAGAGGTGTCTATACTGGCAAAACTGAGACAGTACTGATTCATATTTTTTCCCTTCTTGTTCTTTATACTTGGATGGAGTTGAAAGTACTTACTCAGGTTTATCCCTAGTTGCATTAGGCATAAATTTACCCATTATATTTACTTTTCATTGGAATGCAAGCAAAGGGATGGGGAAATACATAATAAAAGAAGAGTCCTAAAGTTTGTTATTTGGTCTATGTATCTAATGATTACATTATTCTAATAAACCACTATTGTATCAATTAAAACATATTCCTCCTAATCATCATAAAAGAAGCAAGAAAATGTTGATGACATATCTGTAACACACTTTTTGAGTTGTATTTAGTTGGAAGCAGTGGTGAGCATCATTCTCCACAGATACAGAAGTCCCCAAGGAACAGATCTACTGTTATAGTTTTTATTTTAATTTAGTCAATTATCTGATAATACACATCTATATTCTCTAATGTGATAAGACTGAGACTACAAATGACCTTCTCAATATAGCCTTTAAAATCAAACCATGTGGTATGAAGAAACTAGCACTACCCAGTATGCTTTGAACCAGCCACTGGAGTCACTGGACTACTCTGATATTTTTAAAACTGCTTGTTGAACTTATACAAAATGGCTATTTTCAAAAGGTCAAATAATATAATAAATATAAACCCAAATTATAACCAGTATTAGTCTTTGCAGCAGTATGGCAAGATATAAAGGTCATACTTAAAGGTAGCTTACAAGGGAGCCTGTGGTAAGACTCAGAAATCCAATAGCCAACTCGAGAAAGCTGTAGGAGACTTTGCGGCCCTGGGTCAAGAGAGAGGCTCAGCTGTGGCAAACACTCTGCACAGAGTGTGGGAAGGCAGCTGATCAAGGGGCCACAAAGGCCAGCTGGAAAGGGATAGCAGAAAGGGCAGTTTAGTTCCAGTTGGGCTGGACAGGAACCTGAACTCTTGAACAGGCGTCTTTGGGCCAGTCCCACTGCTTAGCTGTGAAACTGGACACCATGAACTTCTGCCTGGTTGTAAACAGTTCTTGTCTCATATCTACTATTAGATTTATGGGAACACCTTAGATGCACCTATATCTGGACATGATTCATCCTACGAGAAGCCTGACAGCTCTATAAAACATGCAGACTGCCTTGCTGTCGGTTTCTCTTCCATAGCCCTGTCTCTAAATGCCTCCTGTAGTGTTGCTGCAGCCAAGGCAGAGTTACCTAAGCAGGAACCAAAAGTGCCCCCGTAGTGCTGGCACCAGACTTTTCCTTGGGTGTTTCAGCAATCTCCCCCAGAGAGATGAAGAAGAAAGTTCAGTGTACGATTTCACCATCTAGAAAACAGCCCCATCTTTTTCCTCAATAACTGCTTAAGGAGGGACTGACTTACAACACCAGATGACTGCCTTCTGCATTATCTCTGAAGTAAAGTAATGGTGTTCCTTAGATCATGCTGTACTCTATGAGAAGTAGTTATCAATAACTGTTTAATGGGAAGATTTTTTATATTTTCTTAGACTTTTTAAATGTTTAATGCATCTCTGCTGCATTTTTCTTCCCCTGCATTGTCCTTGGTCAATAAAAGTAAGTTATGAAGCAGGGGGACATGGTAGCAGGTGATATGATGAATTACCTCTTTTAAAAAGTGATGTTCTCTTCCACTATGGATGTAATGTTTTTCCCAGGTAGTTGTAAGAGCACTCTTCTGTAGGAACTCTTAGTCATTTTAGAAAGAGAATTAAATTCTTTGTGTACTTTGAAAAGGTTTTAGCAGACTTTTGTAGAGTTCAGTTCTAATGAAACCCTTTATTTGTGGGTGCAACCGAAGTAAACAGAATCAGGATTGTATTTGTGTAGTAAACAAGTTTTTATTGCTAACACTTACAAGTAAGACATAACCAAATCATGTCATAACACAATACAATACTGTAATTCAGATCACATCCAGCATGCAGAACTGAGAAAAATTCAAACCTTTTTTTAAAATGTTATTCAATTAACAGCATTCCCTGCCAGGTACAGATAAAAGAGTTTTAATTTATAGTTTTAAGGTAGGCAAAAGCATTCTTTTTTTACACATCAGTAAAATAAAATGCTAAATAGTACATTTATATTTTATCTTTCCACATGTAAAAGCTTTCAGCTAGTAGATGTGGAATTGAGTATCTTCATACCCTCAACTGCGGTTAAGGTAGAGAGTCCTAGCTGCTTCAGGTTTCCATAGGGAAGAGTGTGGGACTTACAACTCCCTGACCAAGTGACCTCACACCCTGAAGCAGCCTGACCACAGAGCAGATTTCTCCTTCTGGAAACTGTCTCTTCCCAACCTGAGCACATTTTCAGACACCAGCATCTAGAAGAGGTGGAAGAAGTACCCAGTGTAGGATTTAGTTTTTACAAAAATACCTGAATCCCAGTCAGTGGCTGCTGCTGGAGATGTTCAAATTCACTCAGTGAGTGCTTTTCTGGCTTTAGATTTGTAGAGGTCCCTCCTCTGTGGTTTCTGCATGTGACCAGAGTCACTCTGCTCAGGGCACTTTCCACAGCCCTTTCTGATTCAATTGCTGTGCTGGACCACAGCAGAGCCAGGGTCAGGCTCAAAGCCTGCTTTTCTCACCCTCAAAGGTTAGAGCCCTGCACAAATATCATCTGTTCTCAGATGCAGGAACCAGACAAGGCTCTAAGATTTCTATGGCCAAAAAGAGGGGTGCACAAAACATACGTGTTGAAAGTCCAGTGTTCAGACCAATCTGTGTGGGAGGAGAAACACCTGCACTTTCTCAGGACTGTTTCCACTTTGCAGCTAAATACAGTTTAATGCCAAGTACAGAATCAAATCTGGAAGCCAGCAGCAAAGCTGGACTGTATGCCGAAACCACTGCCCCATGGCATTGCTGCCTCATTCAGATACATCCCACAGATGCTGCTTGGATGGGTGCTTTCACCATGAGACTGTTAAGTAAAAGGTGGGCTACCTGCACAGGGGAGGGATGTGGCTGAATCGTGGCTCTGTGAGATGAGCTGCTTCACTGGGCTGATGTTTGTTGGCATCACTGCACAGCTGTAGTTTACTTCATCCCTTGAGCAAGGTGTCTGCTCAGGAGTGAGAATATGAAGTTAAAAATACAGAGTGTAAATCTAAAAGCTCCTCAAAGCATTATGTAACTATGGAAAATATCAACTGTGAAAGTGAAAATGTTATATTATAGTCAGGAAAATAAAGCAGGTACTTTCCCTCACGAATGTTTAAAGACTTCAGGAATGGAGATGGTTTCTATTACCAGTATGTGATATTCTCTCTTGCTGTAGTTTTGAGCTGTCATCAACCTTCTACTGGATATTGTTAGAAAAAGGAAGGAAACCTCTAATTCCCAGCCTAAGCTTTTATGTCAAATATCTTAGTAGTTACATACAGTTTTCAATAGCTGTTAGATTTACACTTCTTATTTTTAACTCTATACTCTCACTACTCATTTTGCTTTTTCACCTTCTTCCAGCTCACCCTTCATCTATTCCCAGAAACTTTCTCTCAGTCCTCACCAATCAAGCTACTTTCACAAGCATTGTCATTAAGAATAGATAAAGATCTTTTAAATAAATTATTATCTTTTCTTAGTAAGATCCAGATGACCAGATGTGCTAATGCAAGAGATCTGTGTGCCTGGGGGAGCCCATCTTCTTGTTAAAACCAAGTTTGGACTAGTTCAGAGTCACATGAATTTCAGTTGACACACATACAATGTCATTTACCTCTTGTTTCATCCATTGCAGCTCTCATTCTTGGTGTTAGGAAGATGAATCTACAAAAATGTGACAGATTAATTGCAGGTGGAAACCGTGAGTAATGTATGTCATGGAGTCCTATCAGTGAACAGAACCAAGGTGAGCCCTAGTGGGCAGGCTTGCCGTGAAATCTTATGGAGTTGAAGAAATACTACTCAAATATTTATCAAAAAAGCCTCCTCTACAAACAAAACTTTTTATCTTGAAGTATTCAAAGAGAGAAAAACCATGTAGCATACTAAACTGCTGTAGTATAGCCTTAGCTCCATGTAGGTGCAGGAGAATGGCACGGCATGTGGAGAATTCTGCTCATATTCTGCACCCACTGAAGTGCAGCTGGAGTATGGAAATATCATTGCAAACATCTGTTCTTGCATATGGTTCCACTAGTTTAGTTCTAGACTTACCTATCAAGGTGTTATCAGTAATACTGAGTTGTGGGACTGAATTTCACCACACATATCATATTTCTGGTCTGAACAGAAACCTAAACATTTCTATGATTCTATGAATCATGATCATCAATACAAAAAGGACTCCAACCCCGTAAGTACAGGTTCCTTATATTGCTAACTACATTAATCACTGTTCTTGTATTTTGCTTCAAACACAAAGCTTTGCAGAGAGCCACAGATAGCAAGGATGCAGTTATATTTAATTCAAAGTTATAAAAATAGGAAATGACCATTCGCTTTAGTATGTTGCTAATGAATTATAAAATGTATATCATCAAAATAAATATTCTTGAAATTGCTTCCTAATGAATCACTTACACAATGTGCCTACTCAGTTGTGTCAATGATTAATTGTATTCTTGCCTCCTTCCTGGAATACAAATGCTTTTATTAAAGCAATCCAAAGACAGTAAGACAACAGACTCATTCTTATGGTCATTCATTCGGTTGTGGATTGATTGAGTATTCCTTTCAGTGTCTTTAGAGTGTATCTGAACAGCTGCAAGTGGCTGTGACATAAATGAAAGTTCATGTCACCTTAAGCAGAATGAGATGAGAGACAGTCTATTCATCCAGTTTCAGCTTATCAGTGCACAGTCATTAAATACTAATATTATCTGGAGCACTGTGATAAATACAGAGTGTACTGTGCCAGCGGCAGGCATCATCAGATGGGAGCCTTTTTACAACATTCTGATGCACAGAGGTGAATTATTCCAGAATATTAAACATTTCATTAGTTCTCAGCTTCAAGATACAGCTTTAAAAGTGTCCAGCCTCACAGAAAAAAAATCATTATAACCTAATGCAATACTTACAAATCAGTATTTATGAAGTTCAGTGACTGCCACCGTGAAAGAGCCTCAGAAACCTATGCATAGGTGTCATCGTTCTGAAAGGCTGAACAGCAGTTGCTTATTTGCATAATGGCATTCACATCATTGTTGAAAGATTAGGATTGATTTAATGACAGTGATCATGGCCAGAGAAAAATGCTTTTGCACTGAATTTAAATAAGCAAATCCTGAGCTTAGGTATTCCTCTTTGGCTTCCTAGCACAAGGCACATGGAAAACCTTGACTGCCAGCTGTCCTTGGCACCAACTTGCTTCACATCAGTGAAGATAATTAATAATGTTGTTTCTTTTGCCCAACTACTTAGATGTCAGTAAGCAGATTGTTTTAATCTAGTTAATCAACATGTGCATTTACATGGAAAGAAAGGAGCACTAGAGAATTAGTTTAGTATGGTTTGTCTTGCATTATGCAAAGTGACCAATTTACAGAGACAGGAAATGAGGAGCGGTAGTAGTAAGTAGGAATGTACCACGTGTGGCTGTGGGATAAAATGCCTTCAGGGTATACGATTTAGCTAAAATGAAAGATAAAGGAAAAACCAAAATACAATCAACCCATTATGAAGAATATCCAGACATAAAGAATCCATCTTTTATGTGCTCTTTGTATTAAAAATATTTGACTCAAGTGAAAGTTTAGTGAAACAAAATACTCAGAGTTACCTTGTACGTAGGCTATAGCAAAACAAAATCAGTAACTTACAGAAAAGAAAGGTTTTTAGTATTTTGTAAATGTTTTGGATGACAAAGAAAAGGCAGAGTGCCTGAACCATAGCTGACTGTATTTGATAGTGCTCTTTTTCTTCAAAGTGCAACATTTGCATGTGGGGAAAATGACATTTTAAAAAAGCAGCACAGCAAAGAAAAACACAGTTTCCTTAATTTATTAAAATCCTTTTTTTTGGTTCAATCCTGCATTTGTTTCTGCACATGCAGCTCGCTGAATTGAGTCAGTGGCCCTCTGGGCAAGCCCTGTATGAGTCCATTATGGAAAAAAAGAGACTCTTCCTGAGTTCAGGGAAGTTTAGCTGTAGCTCTGTATGAGGAAAGATTTGGGGTAGATCCTACTGTTGAAAATCCTCACATGGGACAAAACCCACATCCTGTCTATTTGCACTGTATCCCTTTCAGCAGGGAGGTCCCATAGCCTGGCCAGCTGGGACAAGGCAGGCACTCAGTGTGAACGGCAGGGGGATGCAGAACAGGACGATGGCTGTCTCCCAGCCCTGTGACGATGTGAGTGGGGAGCAGGTCCTGCAGGATGTGTTACAGGGAGGGAGGGAAAACCCAGGTAAAGGCCCCCTCCTCGCAGTCTGCCTGGGTCAGCCTGTCTGGGCGGAGCTGTGTGTGGTGCCTCCGTAAGCAGATGCAGGGAAGGGCAGAGGTGCTGACTGCAAGGGAGCAGCCATCTCCTCCTGGTGCTAGTCCCTGACCTGGCACCGTCTCAGTGGTTTGTTTGGGCAGAGAAACCCGTGCAAGAGCTACTTGACCACTTTTTGCAAAAATCTGTTTTTCCCTGATACTGCCAAGAAGCCCCTGGGTAGCTGTGCTCATTAGCCTGAAGCAGCAGCTGTGACCAGCTTCCTGACTCGTGAATTCACTTGTGTGTTTCTCATTCATTCAGGTACAGATGAAAAAAGACACAAACATTGAAGGGCTAGTCTACTGTCTGTGTGGTGTGGCAACAGGACAGCTGCTGTTTCCTCAGCAAAACTCACCTGGGACTTCTGTGGCACTGAAAAACATCTGGCTTCTGAACCATTCCCACAGATCACTCTGTCCTCTTCACCTCCAGATGCTCAGCCAGACTTTGCCCATATGCAGGAACAGACCAACCACGGGAAACAGCCATTGAAGAAGCAATTACTGGGTTAGTGATCTCTGTTATGACTACAGAAGCATATTTCTGTGCCATGGAAATCAGCAGGAAGGTGCAAGTGTAAGAGAATATGAAAGATTAGTGAGTATTGCTAAGTCAGGGCTTGGGACTTCTTTTCCCAAAACAGGAATGTGATGCTGTTCTCACTGAGCAGCATTTACGTGCAGCCCCTCTGCTGTGTATTAGCAGAACAAATATATTACTGAGCCAGCCCAGTGGGAGGAAAAATCAATACATTAAAGGAGGTTGGAGTTCAGAACACATATACCAGGCACACATATACAAGCTTAGATAAAATGGATAACAATTGAAATTCAATTTAGAGACTTCATGACTTATTCTTTACGGAAAGTGTCATCCACTTCAACACATTCCTTTATCGTATTCTCCATTTATAAGGATATTGTCTTTCAATTGAGTTAACTCTCCTTGTTGCTTAATTACTTTAAAAGAGGATCTCGATTACTCTTTTCATAATCCATTGTCAGGCATGTTTGCCTGCACTTATTTATAGCAACTGAGAATTCTTTTTTCTTTAGTCTTTTCTGGCATTATCTTTACAATTTGCAGTTTTCGCTAAACACATTCAGCCAAAAGAGTAACACAGACAGATCTAATTGCAGATATATAGTCTAAAATGTACCTTCAATGGGATTGCTCTCAAAAATGAAACTGTTCAGGAGTATTTATGAAAGTCGTAACTAAATTGTGTTCTTGAAGGCTAGAGATTTGGGAAGGTCATTAATGTGGATTGTCTGCCGTAATGCCAATAGGCGAGGTATTATTGCACATAGAAAATGAATAAATGCTGATAAAAATTGCACTGCTTTTTCATTTATTATATGCACAGAAAATTATGTCTGTAGAGTATCTGAGCATGTTGTCCACTACAGTGATTGCCTGCATATGGAAATCAAAGGGTAGTAAACAAAACATACTGTGTGCCATTTGTTTTCCTGCTCCAGTGCTTTACTTTCTGAAGTAAACATGTGTGGGCAGATACGTATCAGAGAGCTATCCAAGCTAATTTTCAAATCACAGCCCTCTGAGCATGCTGATTTACTGTGCTAGGTTATTTCTGTGCAACAGTTGTGAAGTGGACATACCTAGCTTAGTGCGACGCTAACTCAGAGCTGTCCGTGCTTGCTTTGTCTTGCAGGCACATAGATACACTAGAAATCATGTCCAGAAGTAAGATGGAACCTAGGGGGTTGATATTTTACTTTTTGGTTATTATTTGCACTGGTTACAAAGCATTATACAGGAAAAAAAATAAGAATCGTAAACATAATTTACCATACTACATTTTACCAAATGGTCTGTGGATTAAAGCAACAACAAGGACTACGACAACAACAACAAAACCCAAGAGAATGTTATGGCTGCAAAGCTCAAAAATAATTCCCAGTGTGCTGATCAGCTCATGTTTATCATTAAAAAATATTGTAGCACTTGCTGTAATACACTGAATAACACAAGATTCAACTTGAACAGTGTGAGAATCTCATCCTGCTGCAAATTGCAGGGAAGAAGGGAAGGGAAGGGAAGGGAAGGGAAGGGAAGGGAAGGGAAGGGAAGGGAAGGGAAGGGAAGGGAAGGGA
>JAWWLV010000121.1:71117875-71147940 GCA_035041135.1 Platyrinchus mystaceus | reverse complement strand
CAGTAAATTGTACATAAAAGCATTCAGCTCCAGTTCAAAAGGGATTGTCCACCCTTTTGTGGTAAGATTCAGACTTCCCAGGACTTGAAATGAGGAGGTGCATCGGGGTCTCAGGATGCCACTTTTCTAATGCTGAGCTTCCCCCAGGGGCAGGGCTGAGAGGGAGATCCTAAGTTAGGAAAGCCTGCAGGGCTCCCTAGGGTGAGCTGCTGCCATTGGGCCAGCTGGGGAGCATCCTGAGGACAGGGCACAGCTCCTGGTCCGTTCTCTGTGGCACAGAGCCTCCACTGGCCATCCCCTAACATGTGCTCTCACCTGACCCCTCACTGAGGGTGGCTGTGATAATTAATGACCTGCAGTTCCTGGATTGTTCAAGGACTTGGTTAAATACAGGCACAAAATTAGCAATGGCAGAACTGCCCTTGTAAGGTATACTGAAATATCTCAACAGGTTTTTGAGGGTCCTTTTGTACCATCTATGCTGCAACTTCAAAATTATACTAGTATGAAAATTTGCCTGCTGTTTTGTGGTCTGATCTGAAAGTTCATTGCCAAAATGGGAGGATTTGCACTTTGTTGTGCTTTGGATGAGGACTGTCTTCTTCTGCCAGTCACTTTTCAGCTTCCAGTACTGAAAACCCTGGGTTGGGCAGATGGTGGGTCACTTTGAGGGATCCCCAAACTCCTCCATTCTGTTGGATTTTGTTTGATTTAGATCTTGCTGGCTGTGTTTTCCTGAAATAAGAATAGGGAAATGTAGTGCCAGACATACTATTTACGCTTCCACAAAAGATGCAGTAATGAAAACAACATGGATTTTGCAGGAGGAGAAGCCCACATCACATCAGGGGGCCTGTGTCTCTAAGACAATTCCTGGGACAAGTGGCTGCTGCAGAGGCAAAATCACCATCAGGGCTGAAAGGTCTATAAGCTGCCCATCTTCCAAAGTGGAAAGCAGACTTAGACAATGTGTTTTCATTGGCAACTTCAAGGAATAAGATGAAGGAGATGCACAAGAGGTGGTAGAAGTCTGTGAGGACAGCTTGCCCTGGTGAAATAATGAAGGAAAGGAAAAAACAACAGAAGCTAAACCACAGCTAGTTCCAGCTAGAGGAGCTAATTAAACAGATCAGGAGGAAGTTCAGAGCAGCAGTATGTCTCAGGCACTGACTGTTAACTAGCAACATCCAATTCTCACAGAAGCACCTGGAGAGGTGGTTTTTCAGAGCCACAGCTAATGTTCCAAAAGTGTTTCTTTAAATGCCGACAGCTGGAGTTAGCAACAGATGGTGAAAGCATGGAGAAAGCAGAAATTAAAACCAGAGGGCAAAAAGGGAATTGTAATGCTAGTACCAAACATTCCTGACGGGTGAGATTCAGTCATCCGCGGATAATAAGCATGCTGTTGCAAGTCCCCGTTGCATCCCAGAACTAAAGTTGGATTGAAACATTCCTTTGGAGAGCCATGTATGTGGGAACCATATGTCACCCAAGGAGAACAACTAGCCTTAAGAAACTGGCTCAAGGGATTTCTGAATTTCTAACAAGTGATTTGGAACAAAGCAGAGAGAAAATGAAGCAAGATCCCAAGGAAAGGTCTCGCTCTGCACATGTGTGTGTGTGTGTTAGCCTGCAGCTTGTTTGTTTTGCCATAAGCTTTGTAGTGATTTCCACGTGCTGAAGCTCCAGGTAATTCAAAGAGTAGACAAGAAGGTCAAAGAACGAAAAATTAGCAGATGTAGTGTGATTAGGAAAGATGACAACATCTTTTGGAGCTCAAAGCAGGTAAAGAAAGTAAGGTGTTCCTTAA
Organism: Platyrinchus mystaceus; assembly: GCA_035041135.1. Taxonomy (NCBI): domain Eukaryota; kingdom Metazoa; phylum Chordata; class Aves; order Passeriformes; family Tyrannidae; genus Platyrinchus; species Platyrinchus mystaceus. Next base: position 71,146,130 of record JAWWLV010000121.1, on the reverse strand, counting down.
CATGCAACATAATGTAGAGAGAATGCGATGGGAGAATGAGAAGAGTGAAGCTGCTGCTGTTACGCTACGGGCTCAGAGTCAATAGGAGAATCTATGTCAGAAAGGCTTTAGGTTCCTAAGTTTGAAACTGTGACTCAGAAAACCCTGTCAACTCATTGCTTCACTCCAGAAATGTCTCTCATGCAGGCCAGAAAGCTCCCTTGGTAACTAAAGGTCTCTGTTGTGCCAAGGGCCTGACCTGAGCAGGACTTCTGCTTTGCAATGACTGACAGGCCTTGGTTGTTCAGTGGCAGGAGTAGGTTCCTGCCAGCCTTATGCTTTACAGAACAGCTGGACAGCTCAAACAAATGAAGTAGTAGTAGAATTTTGGTAAGTTCTGGAGACACTGGGGCTCCCCAGCTTCCTTGCCTTGACTGCTGTTGCTGGTTCAAGGGATCTCTTTGCTCGCTGAGACTCCGTTATCCATAGCTCTCTGTGGGTCCTGGATTGGCAAGCCAAGGAGATCAGCTCCATGTTTCCATTGTAAGGAGAAGGATTCCTGGGAAGCTGGCTTCTAAGATAAACTGGAATTGTCATCAGAATTTGTGCTAGAGACAAGGATGACATGTTCTCCCAAAAGGCTTGCACATCCTTCTAGGGCTTGGCAGAAGAGCGATTAGCTTCCCTTGACATCTATTGTCATCCTGAACAGTGGAGAAAACCCACAAATGAGATGAGTAGGCTAATAAACTTGAAAAAAATAGCTTTGAGAGCAGGAGATGTTTATACTTAAAGGAAGAGGAAGGTAGCCCTTCCTTTGCTGAGGCAGGACAGGTGATTCTCAAGACCTCATGCTCTAAATATATTTCCTGAGTTCCCCTGTAAGCCCGTTTTTCTCTGCAGCAGAGACCCACATCACAGAATCAATCACACAGAATCACACTGAATCATTTATGTTGGAAAAGACCTCCAAAACCATTGAGTCCAATCTTCGACCAATCACCACCTTGTCAACCAGACCATAGCACTAAATGCTATTCCAGTTGTTTCCTGAACATCTCCAGGCATGGTGACTCCACCACTTCCCTGGGCAGTCCATTCCAATGCTCAACAATCCTTTCCATGAAGAAATTCTTCCTGATGTACAATCTGAACCTCCCCTGGTGCAGCTTGAGGTGAGACTCTCTGAATTTTACCACGGCAGCTGGGCAAAAATGATTAATGCCAGACTTCTGCCTTGGGGCGAGTGTCAGCTGGAAGAATATCAAATCTGGGGACAAAGGAGAAGCAGAAAAGAAATTTTTTTTCCCAGAATGATTTATCACCAGCTATTTGAATCTGACCAGATGTCTTCAATGTTGGAAGCTGTCTTGAGGAAGGGGAATTTATTTATTTAAAGAGGTACAAAACCTTTCACAGTGGGCCGTATTTGTTAAAGACAAGACTGACTCAGGAGCTGCCAGGCACAGCCTTTAGCTGCTTGGCTCAGTACTCACCTACGTGTGTGTGCAGCCTGAGCAGATCCCCTCTTCTTGCCTGTTACTCAAAAAAGCAGTTGCCTTTGGTCTGGGACAAGTGGAGGATTTTAAGACCCAGAAGGATTAAAGAAAAAAAAAAAAAAAGAGTGATCCCAACGCCGTAGTTTAGTATTTACTAGTAAATGGGAGAGCCCCAGAATTTGCTCAGCCCATATTGGCATTTTACATTTATATCACGGGATGAAACAGGGTAAAAGTTTTGGATGCTGGTGCCAGAGCCCAGGACATCCCTACGGAGAGTAAGTGGCTGGTGTGTGCTGTCTGCAGTGCGACTCTTGTGTTCGTCACTGCAGTGTGTGTCACACAGCCAGGGTCACTCAGCCCCAAACTCCTCTCCCTGGGAAGGGTCCCAGCCATAAGGTTGCTGCATCTGGAAAGGCAAAAAGGGGAAAGCTGTGATTCACAGAGAGCTCTGTCCTGGCAGACTGTTTGTGAAAACGTGCTCTGAAAATGCCTGTTGAATCACATTCCCAAAATAGTAAACCAGAGCAAACAGCTAGTACCTAGCCTGAAGTGAGGTACAGAGTTGTCTGAATGGAGTAAACTGAGCCCAGACAGAAGCTTTACTAGAAGTCCTCAAAGGATTATATTGTCAAGTGGAGATGCTTCAGGCTAACTCTGGTGTGAGATTTAAATGCCAGCTAAGTTGGGTGTATGAATACCTAATTTTAGGAGCTAGGCTTTCCAAAAGATGTCAGAAGTGCCTGCCAGAACTTTATGAGAGCAGAGGATAAGTAAACCTAGATCTCAAAACAGGATTCAGAGTAGCTGTCAGGTTAAGCAGTAAGTCACAGGAGGTCAAAACATACATGTGAGGCACCTGGAGGGGCTGAAGTCCTGCAGCACCCAGGGCACCAACACCAACATCTATGTCTGAATACCCCATTCTCTCCCTTGAACAGGGTCCAATGTCTGCTCCTGAAAAGGAGGGGCCTCTATTTATCTAGTGACTGGGAAATAACTAACTAATCCTGCAAGTGTTCATCTCAAGTGCTGGGTAACCCATTTCTGTATCTACACTGTGGGTAGCCTGTCTCTTCCATGGACTCCTTGGATGGGCACTGCATCTTCTCTTCAGCCCTGTCTATGGCCCCATCTCCTCTTGATCCTGTCTGGAGCCCACAGCTGGACGCTGGACCTGGTACACTGCCCATGTCAGGGGTTGTTGGTGGCTCCCATTCCCAGCTCCCAGATCTGCCCACCATGGTCCAACCCTGTGGGACTGCACCCATCAGCAAGGGTATGGTCTGTGCTTGCGTCCCCCTCGCTCCCAGATCCCTCATCTAACAACTGAGGCCACTGTTGGCTGCCCCAAAGGGAAACTGGGTTGGTCCAGAGGAACTCAGCCTTGGCAACCACATCACTTGTCACAGGCTGCAGCTGACATGTAGGATAAGGGAGTGGTGATGCTAAACAGAGCACCTGTATCTTTTGGGGGAGGCTGAGATGAGGCAGTACCTGGGCACTGTCCCAGCCTTGGAGGATTCCCCAACTGTTGGAGTCTAGATCCCTGTCAGCCATTTGGTGGTGGCCAAAAGGGAGGCTCAGCTAGGGGCTGCTACGCCTTTTCAGCTGGTTAGAGAGAGCCAACTCTCCTGACCAAAACCTGTCCTCTATTCCAACTCAGCTGCTCTCAGCCACCAGTGGAGGCCCCCACTGTTGGAACACAATAAAGCCCATCTCCACCATGGCCTTCAGAGCAGGGTGAAATAGCTGAGGGGTTAAGTGATTCAGTCTATCACATCCCTCCTCAAATCACTGGTATGTCATCCTCAGCTCCCTAAGTAAGAGCCAAATAGAGAACTTGCATGGTTCAGTGACTACAGCTAAGCATTGCCCTGATGGCTGTTGCAGGACCTTGGGATGAACTACGTGTCTCAAAAACAGCCTCTGACAGCTGGGAGGAACAGCTCTTCCTTAGACTTCATAAGCAGGAGCTCTGTCAGCCTGTGCCTCTGCACACAAAGATACACAGTTCTTATCCCCATCATCTCCTGAGATGTGACACATCTGTATTTGCCTGGTGACTTCTCCCCGTGTTTCTGACAGGTCCTGCTACAATGGGTGTGTTGCCCCCCCCCAGTCACTCTAAGGGACTGAAGAGGCCATGACATCCCTCTGCAGTTAATGCTCTGATGGATACTCCCTTGCACCTAATCAGGTCAGTAAAGCAGAAACCAGTGCACATTGTTGTTAAACCCTGATGGACAGAAAGCATGTTTTGATAGAAAGAATGCCTCTCCAGGATGTCCATCATCAGGGTGATTCTTTCTCTGACCCAGAATTGCTGTCCCTGGTTGGCAGAACAAGCTGCCCAATCCTCACCAATGTTAGCAGTCAAAGGGGATGGCTACTTGTCTCAAACACTGTTAAGGCCATAGAAGGGAGGAATTTCTGACAGGAAGGTGCTAATTCTGGGCCTGGCAAAGGCAAGATCTGGTTAGCACCTCCTGGTTAATGCATCTGGACAAAATTTGCCCACTGTGACAGACTGTGGAAAAGATCAGCTGCTTATATGTGTACTGCCAGTCAAACAAAGATCATCCCAGGTTGTGGGACGGATGGCATCTGTGACCACAAACAGCAATGGAAACCCCCTGAATATGTCTCTGTGGATACCCAAAACTTGGACTGTATAAAGGTGGTACTGTTTTCCTGGTGTTAGGACAATAAATTCCATGATCTCAGACCTAGGGAGGGGTTAAAAAAGCTTGGGAAGAAGCATGTATCGCTATCAGTACAAAGAATATAGCATTGAGGGGCCACAAGGACATCTGGCAGAACTTCCAAGATAAGAAAGAAACTAATAAAAACAACTCAACAACTGTGCTGAATTCAGGTCCAATTGGGTAAAAAATAATTCCGGCAGGGGCAGATGGCAACCACTGACTCATGGCCACTGACTCAAAAGAAGAGAGAGACTGAGCATGCAGGCTAATTAGCATCAGAAGCAAGAGAATCATTTAACCAATAGAAGATAGAATACTAATTAATATGAGAACTGTGTAACTTGTAGCCAATAAGCATTAATTCCTTTGTTTGCTAAAACGTATCAACAATGAAAAGATTTGATAATTGGCAGTGGGCTTTGTGGACTTGCTACCCAGCATCTCTTTCTGTTCAGAATTACAAACTGGGCCCCCTGCCCCACCACTGAGAAGCCCAGGGTGAAGAAACACCAACTGGGTGCCGCTGGATCCACAGGCAATGACTATCTTTCTCTCTCTCCCCTCCCTCCTCCATCTGCAATTTTCTACTTCTTTCTATCTCTCTACATCACATTTATTGTTAAATAAAATCCGTATTGTTGACTTTGATGTATGGTCTCATGTGCACCTCAATTCAGGCAGAGCCATCTCTCACTAATAGGATCTTAACAGGGAACAAGCACCAAAAATAATGAAAGCAGTACAGAATCTAATGAAAAGTTCACAACAACTGTAGTATTCATTAGCTGGAAACAATTTTGTAACTTCGATACCCCTCCCCCTCAATCGACTTCCTCTGGCAAGAGCAGCAGCCCTGGGAGGCTCCACCAGGCAGGCAGAATGGGCAGCAGGCCCATGGCAGCAAACTGTTTAATGACCGGGTTGTTGTGCAAGTGACTGACATCTGTGAGAGGAGGATGCTTTCCAGTTTGTCCTTGGCAGCCGAAGCTTTGCTGGAGGATAACCACATTGCAAATATGAGGGATTTGAAGAATTTCTGCTTTTGTGCATTTTGAGTAATCGGTGCTCTTGTGAAGATCAGATTTGGATCTGCATTTCCTTGAAGCTCAACTTCCTCTGAAATACAGCGCTACCAAAAACCAGCATATTCTGTTGAGCAATGACAATGTTTCATTTGAAACAATCAGAAGACAATAGTTTATCTGCTCCTGTTACTGCTCTAAACGATTCTAAATAGTGAAATGACCGAGCCCTTTATTCAGTTTCTTTCTCAGGAGGGAAACAACAGTCCATGTTACAGCACTCTGTCTCTTGCTGTCACAATGACATGGTGTTGTTGCACACCAGAAATGGCCTAAAAGCATAAAGCAGCACAGAGAACAGTTTTTCACCAGCAAAGCATTCTCATCCAAACTTCCAAAAATTTGCACTAACTGGTGTATAACTATGAATAAATTCCTCTGTTATGTAGTATGTTCATGGTTGTTCAATGACTGCTAGGTGGCAAAGCAAACATCAATTTTTTTCCTGTTGCTCTTGTCTTCTGACACTCTTGAAGTCCCGCAGGAGAAGAGAATATATTATTGATGGCATCATGGAAATGCAATGTATCTTCATGTTTATCTGTTCTTCTGCTGAGGAGACGTCAGAAGTACAGCTCTTAGCAGGGAAAGAGAAGCAGCGTGAAAATTATGGTTCTAAGACCTAAATGGAATTGCCACCTATGAGTTCAGCTGCATTTCACGCAGCTCAACCTACAGCTGGTCTGTAGCTTCACTGTGTGCAATCTTACATTGTAATGCAATCTTGTTTCCTAAAACCAGGAAATTCCAACCCTCTCCACATCTGGAGGAATGCTTATTTTGGAAACCACACAGTGAACATTCACAGAATCTCCTGAAGTACTGAAAGGGTCAAGTCAATACAAATGCTAAAAAATCAAGACCTTTCTATTGCTTTTATTCTGATTATTTCCCTAGGATTTTGACGGTGAGGATAAGATTAAAATTATAGATAATATTTTGGGCCTAATAATGCCCTGTGTAGGTTATAGATAAATACCTACTTTAGTGCTTAGTTAGCCCTATCAGATACCTATGTAATATGTGTGCTGTTTAAAACAGCATGCGTTTCCATACTTCAGGGGCTTCAAGAATAATATCTCCTTCCTTTTTTTGCACACAGAAGGCATGAAAAGATTGAAAGTAGTGCATACACACAAACTGTAGTCTTCTGAGCTGCACGTGGCAGGCTGGTAATATCACAGTGGCAGGGACATCATCCATACACTGACTCCAGCTGTGGAAGCTGGAAATGTTTAGTGATATCGCCACATATGACTCTTGGTTTTCAGACTTTCAGCATTAAGCTTACCCTGTGTTGGTTTAAGGGCAGGAGCACCAAGTTTGTTCCTTGTCCCTGCTACACTTGCTAGAAAGCCAGAGGGATGTCTCAGAGATTCTCACTGACATGTTACTGCCTAGCTTTGGTTTTAAATGTTGAATTTTCAGTTGCTGTTACAGAAAATTAGGAGAAACAGCCAAATTACAGTCCTTCTAGTCCAGAATTTCAGTTCATTTCTGTGGGTGACAGTACCTAGTCTAGCTTCCACTGAGGGACTGCCACAAGGATTTCTCTGCCATGAATAAACTGAATACACGAGCTTATTCAGAAATGCCTATTCAGAGATACTGTTATCTTGAGGACACACTGTAGTTATCTTCAGGGACATGAGAACTAGAAGGCTACCTCACCTCCCCCTCCTGCCACGGCAAGGCCAAAAAAACTCCCGAGGAATGCTTTTTCTTTTTCCTGGCATGCAGTATAGGAAGGTAGAAGTAATTAAAAGAACATATGGAGAGATATACAGAGTTGCCAAACCTGGCTGTTTAAACAGCATGGCCTATCCAAATCCTGAGAGGTCTACACAGGGAGACAATTGCACAAAAGCTCTCTACTGAAGATTTTGAAAGTAGAAGAGCTTGGCAGAAATCGGGTGCTTGTTTATTAGCTTGACTTCCAAGTCCCTCCCTTGGCCCTTCCCCCTAAATCCTACTCAGCTTGGAAAACCCCTTTCACAGGAGAGGCTGTCAGGAAGAGTCCATAAGCAGACCTTTAGGCAATCCTGAGGGGCAACCACAGGCTAAAAATAAATAAATGACCTGACAACACAGACGTCTGAAAGCTGCTGCTTGCCATATTGAATCCAAAAGTACTGCTGCTCATGTTACTGCCTTCCTACAGACAGATGGCAAAGTAGAGCCAAGTCAAGAAAATCCTGGTGAAAGAGGAGAAACCCTAGGTGCCAGGAACAGGTGCCTCCAAACCCTGTCTTGAGCGGCCTCTATGCTTACATACCCACAGACCAGCTGCCCTTCTTCCACCCCTAGACATAAAATGCAGCACCCAGCTGAAATCAGCATATATATATATTTTTTTGCAGCTACCAAAATGTAAATTAACTCTGTTGCAAAGGAATTCAAATATCTCTCTCTGTGAAGAATATGAAGATTCTCAGGTTCTAAAAATACTTCTGACCTTTTTCACATAAATCAACTCTGATGCAAATATATACTCGTGGGAGCAAAGACAACTAAGATATCTTTACATCAGTTCTGAAGGAGCAATATGTAAAAAGTTTATTTATTTCCACTTAAAACCAGATTTGACTTCATATGGCATAAGCCTCTTACGGGACTTTTTTTCTTGTTTTGATCTTGGTGCAAAACATTAGTATCTATTTTCTAAGAAACATGATTTTGAAAAAGCAGATAGTTGTAAGGAGGTTAACTTGTCCAGCTTCATGTACTGGAAATAAAAGCCACAAAATACAGAGCATCTTCATAAAATAGCATTTCCACCACAGAGAAAAGAACTTAACCTTGAAACTAGACTAACAGAAATTTCATTAAGTTTCATATAGCAGGAATGGTTTGGCTGCAGGTCTATTTAATCCAAGCCCTGAAGGTTTAAATCCCACTATATTAAAAAAGCATTACTAGCTCAGACTTAATTACAGATTCCAGTTGGAGTATGACCCTTTCTGCCCCAAAAGCAGCAACTCAGCTAATTAGACAGCTCTGCAACATCACTCTTTTGGCACCTGAATCTTGAACTTGGCATACCTGATTATTATCAAATAAATGCCAACATTAACACCCTGTTATGGAAATGCCTTCCCAGTACTGATACCAGCATTCTACAAGGGATACTCTTACACACCTATTTTGTGAGTGGTTCTCCAGCAAGCCAGCTCCACCTTCAATACTACTGATTTACAGTAGTAAATACAACAAGAAATTTTGGTTCCAAACTCTCCAGATTACAGGTCATCTGTCCTGACACTGAGTCATTCAGTGCAGAAGGCTTCAGGAGGAAAAGGAGTTATTTTCAACCTGTGCCAGAAGTTTGGTGTTTGAACAACTGGAGAACAAGGAAAAGCATTTTTAGGAACAAACACATGGACAGATGACTGAGGTGGCTGTGCCCAAACCACGCATCGACCCAGTTGTGTGTCTATTTCTTGAATGTCTGAGGACCATTTTTTCCACACACTCTATCCTGCGAAGCTCTGTATCAGAGCTGAAGTTCTGCCCTCTTGATGATAACTATAAATTTAATAGAAGGCCACATGCTGTGACTGTGAGGTGTTACAAATGGGCATGGCACTGCTTTATGGGCTGTTCTTGCCACGTGGTTAAGCTGTTGAAACTTTCCAGATGACCACAGAGAGCAGTTCCCATACCTCCGGGAAACGGAGGGTGCTGAACCTGAACCCTGTTTTCAGAGCCTGGAGATGAAAAAAACACCCCTCCCCCAACTCCCTATTCTGATTGTTTAATGCAATGCTGTGATCAGAAAGCATCAGTACACAGAAAATCTTGTAAACAACTGTAATGCCCACAGATCACAAATAAACCCCAGATCACACACAGGTTTTAGTGTGGTATTTAACAGGAAAGGAGAAAGCCTCCATTATTTTCCTCCTAAAATCAAATTACATATAATAAGGGCCTGAAGGGGATGATCCTTCCTGGATTGCAGAGGGAATCAAAAGAAGCCAAGATCACGAAAGAAACAGAGAGTGAATCTGATATAAATTTATTTTTATTTTTGATGCTGTTTAGACCAGCCCCCTCCTCTTTTAAATACCACTCTCTCCTCCTTTTGCACTGTTTGCTTAGAGATGGAACTCCTGAGAGATGAGCCCAGAGTTAAAACACAGGCCTTAGTGTCTAAGTATGAATACAATGACAATCATGATTCTGGAAGAATATATCAGTTCATCCAAAACTGAGAAGCAGTGATGTCTTCTGGAAGGGCAACAATAATAATAATAATAATAATAATCATTGGTAGAATACTTTTTTCTCTGCAACATCAAACTCTAATTGCTGCAGTGCATCAGAGTTTAGACAGTTAGTAGGCAAATACTCACACCAACTTTATAGCTCTACAACCTGGATGGGAAGAATGGCAGTTCAAATACTGTATCTGTGACAAATCATTAGGGAGTCTAACTACAAGCTCTTGTTTTGCAGCCAAAACTAGGCTATATATGTATGTTCAGATTTTGGCTTGTTAGAGAACCTTCTGTCAAAGGCATCAAAAAAGTAAACTTGAAAAATCCAGACAAAGTTGTGGGTTTGAGGTGTTTATTTTTTTTGCTTTGTTTTGTGTTATTGTTTATTTGTTTAAATCAGTGTCTGGTCTACTCTTCAGAAACAGTTAAAGAGCTAACTTCCGATGGGTTGTTGAGGAGCATCTGTGTAGCTTGACTGAGATTACAGTGAGAATCTAAGAATTCTTCAAGTTTTTCAGCCTCCAATTTTCTCTTCTGTGTGGGAATAAATGGCAGAAGAGAAAACTAGTGACATTTTGAAGTCTCTTTGGGAAGAAAGAACAATTTAGCAACATCATTATTATAGATTGTAACATGTTTATGAACAGCATATAAAAGAATGTTTTTAATAATACTTTACTTAACCAGATTACTGTCTCGTCAGTATTTCACGGTTATCACTGAACACCTTCAATTTACATTCTAAAATAAATTACTGCGTAAATAAAGTATGCTCACAGTTCTTGTATGTGGACAGTACTTACATTTAATTACAAATGATCTGGAGATGTTTATAGGTGTGAAACACATTAAAACTGTTTACAGGAAATAAGCTCAACTAGCACTAACTTTGGAATCTAAATTTTCACAACAGTATTGAGAGTAGCTCAGTTATTTATTTGAACATGCTTTTCAAAATGTATTTTGGAATGCAGTAGAAAAGAAATTCAAAGAAATGCCAAAAAAAGGGAATCACAGAAGATCAAAACTCCATAGCAGGTCAGATCAATAAAATATTAAACTGTACTTCTTAAATGTAAGTACTACACCAAGTAGTAGCGTGGCTGTTCTTAAATGGTGTTAAAGCCCTTGTTTTGTGAAGGAGACAATAATACGCATTTTGCCTATTCAATCCAATCAAGATTTAGACATCGTGCTATAAAAGCAAACATATCTGACACTTCTTCTATAACTTTAGCAGTTGGCTTTCCTGCTCCGTGCCCAGCCTTGGTGTCAACATGGATGAGGAGTGGATTGGTTTGTTTCCGGCTTCGGCCCACAACATACTGCAGAGTAGCGATAAACTTCAGTGAATGCAGAGGGACCACACGATCATCATGGTCCGCTGTGAGAAGCAGCATGGAGGGATACTGGATGCCATCTTCTTCTGGTAGCTTGACATTGTGGAGTGGAGAGTACCTGAGAAAAGCACACAAATGTTTACATATTTTTTTCCTCAAGACCCAACAAGACAGATCTCTGGCTCTCAAATGTGAAGCAAATGTATTTCTTTAATTTCAGAAGACAATGTCCAAAAAAGCAGGAACAGCCAACAGGAAAACTGCAGCAAAAGCTATCAAGTCCATAACAGGATCCATCCTCCTGGAAATAGGGAAATTGAGACTCTTCCCCAGCATACATATCCCCAGCAGTCTGTGTCTACATGTGGATGCTTCATCCCATGCAAATTTGGAAACAGTCTCCGATGGTAAGCCACAAGTGCTATACAGTTATTAAATTTGCTCTCTCCAATATTTAGGCCACCTTTGAACATGCACATATGCTGAGGAAATGCCATGTTGGAAACGGAAAGAACTGTAAGTTTTTCTGCTTTCAATAGAAGACTTTGATGCCTAGTTTTTGAGCAATGAATAATCTGAATTTCAAAATCTGCCTTCTTTTCAGAATTTCCACCTTCTGGCTACTATAACATAACATAAAAGGTGTATCTACATATGTCAACACAAAGTACTCTCTAACATTAGAAATTAAACATAATAATAAGCTAAAAAAAATTCCATCTAACCATTTAATTCTTTTTTAGAGAAAGCTACACCCAGGAAGAACGTTACATTTCTTAAATCATGAGTAGGATACTGTTTTCCCACCTATTTCATAATAGAAAATACAGAAGGAAATGTTGCTTTTTAAGAATACATGACAATATTTGAGTGTCTAACCTAACAGATTCCTTGTTTCCTCACTTTCATCTAAGAAACAATGTAAGTATATGTAAAGGCAACATCCAAGCAACATTACATATATATCTTAATTGATAAGAAATTGCCAGCTCTTATAAAAGAGACAAAGGTATATTTCAGGTCATCATATGAGATGTTTCTAAAATTGTGCATTTAGATTTTGTGAGTAAGCATGTGGGTAAATAGGTATGGAGTGTACACGCAGCACATGTTCTTTTTAAAATCTAAACATTTTATATCTTTATATTTAGATATATTTAATATCTAAATATCTATTTAATATCTAAAGACCAGTCAAATTGTTTAGTATGTAAGAAGCATTTTCCTGGAATGTCAATCTTCATTATTAAAGAAATGGAAATGCAGCAACAGAAGATGAGGATCCACAAAAAATATTTTAAAATGATGGCACTTACTCTAACACACCATGGTAGCCATAGCCAACGTGCAGATCATTTCTGTTCCTGCACAGCTGCCTGTCTCATATATTTTTAATTTTTCTTAAAATAATCTTTCCAGACCTCTCAGCAAGGAGTTAAGAAATTAATTAATATCCTGCTATGGTCTACTGCCATTCAGTTCCTGCAAATACATCCCATCCACATGGTATAACGCAATTCACAGTGGTGACTCTCTCTCCTTCATGATAAAAAATACAATTTATGTACTGGTTCACTTGAGAATATTTTGTTGTGATAGCCTAAAGGAGTCATTGTCCAGAAAGAAAACTTTATGAGTTGCTAAAACCTGCTAGGAGAACAAGGTCTTTGAAAATATGGCCAGTTGACTCAACAGGACTTTTAAGATAGTCTTTAATTCAAAACCAACTTGTAAGGAAATGCAGAACTCCCTAAATTCAGTGCAGGACAGGATGAAATAATTATTCAAATAGGTATTGATTGTGACAACCTGAAACTCTTGAGCAGACTATGCCTTTTAACAACCACAGAAGTATTTAAAGGCACTTACTTGTACAGCCATTCAAATTGCTCTTTATAGTCAGAGCAACCGTAGTCACTGGTCCAAGCATGGCCAATGGTGTACTTGTGGAACTTGAGCATGTCCATCACTCCCACTTGGGCAATAACACAACCAAATAAGTCAGGGCGCTGATTGGCACAGGCAGCTTCAACAGGAAAACAATTCTATTAGTGTTCATGTCTTAAACAATTAAGCTCAGCAGTAAAAGGTCCACTGCCAAGTTCGCAAAAGACCAACTTCCAAGAAGCTTTCATAAACTCAAAGTTTATAAAAAAAAAAAAAAGTAAAACTGTTAAAACAATGTGAAAAAAAATAAGATTACCATATAATACCTGGAGCCAAAAAAACTTAAGTATAAAATATCTGATATAAACCAAATCACACCAGGAGAAGACTGCCAGTCAAATAAGACTTTCAAGCAAAACTGAAAGCAAATACACAAATAGATGAAAAATGTAACTTCCAAATACGGTATGTTCAAAAGCGCTTAGGAGCTATTTCCCTGTTCTTCAGGCACCAAACATGCTGTTCTTTGAAAACTGTCTTTCAAACTAGCAAACTGGGTTTGAAGGAGAAGTGAAATTTAAAAGTATGTGAGATTTTTGACTATGGAACTAAAGGTTCCTAAACCATTCCCTGTCTAAGCTTTTAATATTGGTATCAAGAAAGAAAATGATCAAAAGTCCTCCATTTACTGATGAAAGTTTTCTTTCATAATTATTATTATAAACCCATATGGAGAGAGTTTTGATAAAAGCAGACTGCTACAAAATCAGAGGAATAGCTTTAACTTAACTTGTATTTTCTTGTTTTATGATTTCCATCTTCTTACAAATGGAAGGGATGAGTTCTTTAAGAATAACTCTTGCCTCACATATTTTAAAAATAACTGCCGCAGGCCCATTTAGCTCAGTGTTCAATTTATAAGAGTGGCAACTGGCAGATGCTCTGGGAAAAGGCATTAAACAAATACTGGAAGATCTCTCCTGTAAATTATCAGCTTATAAACTAGTTGTTTACGTTTTTTCTGAGTTGGAGTTATCTCTAGCCACCCTGTAAAACAGCCATCAAGATACTCATCCTCTGTAATTACATCTATTTCCTTCCTTAGTGTTTATTCATCTAGTGTTCATCATATCCTGCAGCAGTATGTTCTTCAATTCCAATTTCTGTTGCTTGATTTAAACCTGTTTCTTTGTGATTTTACAAATTCTCTTGCTTTTTTTTGAATTTTAAGAAATAAGAGCACTGAAATTTGCACAAAACTACCACAGTGGATCCCAGAATCCGTTTTGTAATTCAGAATTATTCATTGTGCATCCACAAATTTCTCAAATTCTTGTATCTCCTCATATTTGTCCATTTTGAAAATGGATTGATTATTGCCACTCTTTGCCTCCTGCAAACCAGGATATTGCTATGACACGACCTTGCTTCCAGCTCAGAAAGAACCTTCTATCATGGCCTTATGTGAGGGCCCTTGTCAAAAGCATTTCAAAATCCAAGAATAACTTTACCCAGATCACTGTTACAAGCACCATATGCAGCCTGGCTCCTTCAAAATAGTTCAAATAGACTTGAAAGATGCAACTTCAGCCTGCAAAATTCTTCCTTTTATGTCAGCTATTATTTATTGGTTCCAACTAGTTTGCCCATTAGAGAAGTCAGATTTACTCATCTGCAGCTTGTAGATCACCGTGAACCATTTAAAACTTGGCATTACACTTGCCCCCTTCTGTTCCTCAGATATCTAGGCTTAGTAGCCTGCAATTTCATACTGGAGTTCACTTAGGATCTTGCATGTGCACCATCTGGTCCTGGCAACATGCTACTTTTCATTGGATTGATTAATTCCAAAACCTCTTCTGCTGATGCTCCAGCTGGAGTCAGCTTCCCAGAATATTCCCCATGAAAACACACTGGTGCAGGGAACCCCCCACGCTCCTCAGGAGGGAACATCAATACAAACAGACCATTTAGTTGTTCTGCTTTGCTATTATATTTCTTTAATGCTCCTTTTACATCTCCCTAAACCTGCAAGTCCCACAGATCCTCTAGCCAGTTTCCTGCCTCTGATGTGCATAGAAAGATTTCATTGCTAATCTTTACATTGGAAGCAATTTGCTCATCAGTCTCCTGTGGTCTCTCAGTCCCTGCCAAGAATTTACACTTTACCCTATTTTTTTTATTTGAACATGATTTCTATTTTCTGAAAGATGAGATTTTACTTCTGGTCATCTCTGATATGCAACCATGCTAACTCTTCCTGGTTTGTTCCTGTCTCATTTTTGTAAGGTGTATATATAGTGCCTTAAACAGATGCTATGTAAAAGATCTTTACGTTTTTAACTGAAGCTTTTGATTAGATCCCTCCTCTTCATGTTATTTCCTTTTATGAACATAAATTATATTCTGGTAAAAAAAAAAGCCAAAACAACTATCACAGCATTTCATTTTAATACCCTTTATTTTAGAGTGTTTCTTGAAGCACTGTCTGTTGCTCAGGATTTTGTAAGAAATTGCTGTTTCCTAATTCCTTAAGTATTTACTTCAGTAAAAAAATCACTTATGGAGATACTCATGCATTTCCACTGCACCTCTCTAATTAGCCACAACACTTAATTATACGCATTAATAAAGTGTAATCCAGAACAACAATTTATTCATTAATTTTACCCCTCTACATATAGGTTGAGCTTTAAAATACAGAATGAAAGTAAGCCTTCAAAACATCAGAACTGGTTTTGACTAAGCAAACATGAGAGGCTGAACACGGCGTTTGCACGAAGGAGGTTTTCAGCTTACAGCTGTGCTGCTTTGCTCAGCTTGGGGATCGCACTGCAGGACAGAAAAGTCTTGTTTTGTGGTTGAATGAGGCAAGAGCTCAGGGCTCTGCAGTCCTTAGAGTCACCTCCTGTTAGTCTGACTGAAAGGAAACAGTATCTTGGAAGAGTGACAATACTCTTCCTTGTCAGCTTTTTCTTCAATAAATAAGAACTGAGAAAGTCTGGCAGCGGGCCCTTGCATCTGAAGGATCAGTTATGATCTCTAGTGTTGCATGAACAACTATTGCAAAATTTATTCTTGCTTTGATGGAAAAGCACTTACAAGAATTTCCTAAATTGACCTAATTGCACCTAGTCAAAGAAAATCCCTATCTGGCTCATTAAGAGCATGGAAATCCAGCTGGATTTTAAGTGCAAAGGAAGGTTTCTAACAAGATTTTTCAGATCAGGGAGGTCTAGATGCCTAATACCTGTCTCCTACCAGAATGATGTACGACCCGCAGATGTGACTTGCTTCCCTTAATCAAATAAAGAGCCCAGCTGACTCGTTCAGCCAGAAAAACAGGGTATTTTATTACCAAACCTGGGTAGGATGAATCTCATCCTGAATGAAACTGAAGACCACATAACCACATATATATAACAGTATTTTCAGAAGCTATGTAATATGTTGAAAGTTTAACTGCATTTCCAAATATATATTTACGCTCACATAAAACTGACTTGTGCAATGCATGCACTCTCAAATGGAGTGCAAACCCTTTAATCCTTTACCATATTCATCCATTTCTATTTTCAATGCACAGATACCTCCTGCCACCTGTTATTGAGAAGCATATAAGCAGAAAGCAAAAATACAACTTTAGATGTACTTCTTACTTTATCTTTAAAACGACTGCTTTCTAAAAATAATAATAATGCAGGAATAGCCAAGATGGCTTAGACAAAAGATCTATATAATGCCAAATCCTGTTTTCTTATGCTGGATGCTAATACACAGAAAAATAAAATAAAATCAATAGGGCCAGTATTCATAAGCAGATAAATAGGAAGGAGTACAAAAAGAAGAGCAAGTGAAGAGTGGCTCTAGTAAATCTGCTCATTTTCTATATATCAGTGGTTTATGAAGTGTCTTTTTTCGTCTTCTTGCATAAGTAGCAAGTAGCTCAAATCTGTCATACTGTCACATGCCTTTCATGCTGTTCAAAAAAAAGACAGACAAACCCAAATTTCTCATCAGAGACATTCATGATTTCATTTGTGGTCATATTTTAACTACACAGTGAAAGCAGAGTCAACTTGTTATACTCCTCTGTACAAAGGCTTTATTTGCAGAATTGCCATGTTTTCACTCGTTCTCTAAGAACAAGAATGCATGACTACAGAAGGAGTGAATGACAAACTCAGAGGATTGCAGAACATGGGCTCCTGGCTTACACTACAGACCACATACAGTTTCCCCAATGCAACATAACAGAATTTTGGTTCAGTAGTTATTTTGTAGTGGTTAGCCTCAAGAAATAAAAAAAATGCAAATGCTTCTTAAACCACTTTTACTTACTGTGTGATTCTACTGCAAGATTAGCTCTTACCACACAAGATACGGCTCTCATCCTTTGCTAGAGAATGCAGAATCCCAATGTGCCATGCAAACAGCAAATTAAGTACATTTATATACATTTAACAGCTGTATATATTAATGCATTGACATTCTGGCAACTTTGGACAAGCAGATCTCACAAATTTTTGTCTGGTTACTTTAATAAACCCAGAACCAAGCCTGGGAAATAGATGAGCAGTTCTTACCAACTAAGAGGCCCCCATTTGAGCCTCCATTAATAGTCAACTTCTTTGGGGATGTGTAGCCTTCCTTGATGAGGTATTTGGCAGCACACTGAAAGTCATCAAAGCAATTTTGTTTGTTGGCCAAGATACCACCTAGCACAGAAACAAAACAAATCAGTTGATGCCATAAAATCCATTTGATAGCATCTCTTCAGAAAAACATGTGTTCAAAAATACCTGGGAACAATTCCAGTTTCATGAACATTTTAATAATTGATGCAGCTCAGAAAGACAGCAAAAATAAAAGATTCTTTCAACACCGACAGGGTATAAGATGGTTCTGTCAATAACCCTGATGCTTTAAGAAATTCTGAATAATACATACCTACACCGTGGAGTGAGAGCCAGATAATGTTCCTAATCACTAAAATGAAAGCTAAAAGCTTTGCATAACAAAAGATATACAAAGTGACCACATACAATCCACTTGATGCTTGATCTAACGGGACTTTGATATCATTAAACTCAGTGACAGTTTCTTAAGGCAATAAAGCTTCAGCTTATAAATAAGCTATATAAATATGCAATTTTAATTTCCTGGACATATAACATGTGTCTGGTAATCTACTTTTTTTTCTATTAATTGTTTTCAAATCAGATGATATGTAGCTATGGTCAAAAAGGAACTTAAGAGTTGCATTCTTGGTTTGAATTTTATTTTTAATTTTATTAATTAACTTTCAATATGGAAATGCTAAAGATACTGTCATCCTGTCAAACAGAATTCCAAATGTCCTCAGATGTAGGAGGGAATAAATCATGACCGAAAATATAAGTCCAGATGACATCACTGGTAAGACTTCCAGTTCTGAAAACAAAAAATTTCGCAGGGTGGGATAGGGAAAGAGAAGGATGGTTTTCCCTACAATTTTCAATCATTTCAGTAGAAGAATATCAACCTTGAGAACTCAAAGTTGCCCAAATCTCATAATCTTCCCACTTGTTTGGCGAGAGACTAAAACTAGCACTTCCTCAAAGGTACCCTACCTTAAGACCATGCTAATCTCAGGCAATTAATTGCTAGTAAGAAATGGGAACTAGGAAGAAAATCCTTGTATTTCTATAGCAAAGGCTGTGGCCCAGCCAGGTAAAAGGGACTCAAAGGATACAGAAATCTAACTCCAGTTCCTTCTACTTTGTTTAAAGGCTGAATATTTATTCTGATTGCCTAAGGTTCCCACTATGGTCTAGGAACCTCCAGAATTTCACCCTAAAATACGTGAGATGAGCTACATCTCCTTAACTGGAGGTGTCTCTTTAACTCCATTGTCCACCCAGTGATCCTAGACACTCAGTTTACAATGGTTGCTTTATTTCTGTGTTGCAGAAGTTTGGCAAGATAACTCTGACATTTAGTCATACAGATCTTGTAGAACTGGAACCAGTATATTTTTAATTTTTTGTATTTTTTTAACAAATACACATCATTATCATATTAATTAATCAATGTTATTGAAGAGAGAGATACTGGGACAACGGAAAAGTCTTCAAATATGTGGCAATAAAGGAGAAATAAATCTTACTCTTTGCTCAAAGTCCTGGGCTGGTCTAAGGTCAGAATCCTATATAGATAATTAAACCTAAGTAAAAAGACTTTTGTAATATGTTCTGGAAGTAACAAAGAAGAAATACATATCTTATTTGCAACTGCAATAAAAGACTTGAGTCAAAATCAAGCAGGAAATAGGTGGACCGAAGAAGCATTATCATATTAAGATAAATTTTATTAAAATCTACTACAAATCAAACAGCAAATTAAAATTAATGAAGGATACTTCATCTTTAGCAATAATATCCTGTATCTGCAAGCACATACAGCTTCTATTTATGAAGCTATTACATAATTAACTCAATTGTGAGGAAATGATCCAGACAAATAGTTACCACAGATGAAACAGTAAAATCAAGACAAAATGATCTGGAAGTACCATTTGGTTTGACAAAAAGTTATTATGGATTACTGCCATGGCAAATTGCTACATCATAAACACCACTGTTTTGGTACATTTGCCTTGCTGACAACATCTCCAGCAACACAGCTTCCAGATTCTTGGGATATGAGTAAAGTGTCACTATTAGTGATGGGTATGTTACAGAGATAAGTAGGACTTTTTCAAGCTTTTTCCTCTGGTGAAGGGATGCGGACAACTGTCAGCAATAAGGCAAGTGGACAAAGACAATGAAAGGATTAAGACAAGGACTGGATGGGAAAAACATAGACAGAACTAAAGCAGAAGTATTAAGAAAAGAGGCAAAGAGATTTACAGAGCTTTGCAGTGAATGACTTTCCCTGTAGTACAACAGTCAGCTTAAAAAAACCTAAAATGTCAAATTGTTGCTTTCAAGAAGTTGGATCCCCTACGAGTGTGGAGGGGATGTCATGTCACTGCACTTCCAGAGCTGACTGTTTTCATATGAACTTCACTCACAGAATCATAGAATCATTTAGACTGGAAAAGATCTTCAAGCTCAACTGTTAACCCAGCACTGCCATGTCCCTAATGACACACCTACATGTCTTTTAAGTACCTCCTGGGATGGTGACTCAACCACTTCCCTGGGTAGACTGTTCCAGTGACAACCCTTTTGGTGAAGAAGGTTTTCTATCACATTCACAAAATATTAAAAAAAAAGGTCTATTCATAAATTATGCAAAAACAGTCTGGAAGAGTTACATTCTGAACTCAAGCGTTCACATCTTCTGTAAGGTTCTGCAAATGATTTTTTTTTTTTGGTGTGATACTAAGAGAGTCTAAATAGTGTTGTTTTCTTGGAGATTTAGAATTGTAGGGCCATGTGCACCTGCAAATAGTGAAAGAGGTATGTGAAATCCAGCCACGTCTTCTGCGATACAGAAAAATTTCTGAAAGTCTAGGGAACTTGATCTTGCTTAAAAAATTTAATTTCTTGGAAAATATTGTCTTTGTGCAAAGCTATTTTTAAGAAGTTGCAAAAACTAAAAGACTACAAAAACTATCAGATCAACACCAGATAATGTACAGATCTAACATGTAAGTAAGGAAAAAAATTGCTTTTCTACAGAATAAGCAAAATGCAAAAGGAGATCTGAGCATGAAAGAAGGAGTTAAGAGAAAATGTTGCAATTTTCACTGCTAAGCCTGCAGTTTTGTTTCTCTGCTTTGACTGACTTACCTTTGTGCCAGGTTTCTCCATATTCACCACCTCCCCTAATGTTTGCCACTGCTAGAACACCTCCTAGGTGTCGAACAAATATAAGTCTTGACACACTGAAAAAGCAAACAGATAGAGGATTATTTTTAATTTCCAATTTTTATACACCTGCCACTTCTGCAAAAATACTTTGAGAGAAAGATCTCTCCCAAAATCAATGATGAAATTGTGAATGAAGTCCCCCCTTGATGGCAAACCTGCGTAATCAGGTTTTTTTCAATGGTTATCCATGGAAATGAAACCCTCTGCAGCCTTGGGAGAGGAAGGAACCAGTACTGGTCAATTTTTCCTCCTTTAGTTCTTTACTTCCAAGAAGAGTGGCCAGTGGTTTGGCCTAACAGACAACCACTCAGTACATGTCACCATTTTTTTTTATTCTCTTCAGAGCCGTTGATGTGAGGACTAGAGTTTTGCAGTACCACTGGACCTCTATAACTTTCTGAACTGTTCCTCTTCCATGGGACCTCCTCTTCTTCAAAGAAATGAAGGCTTAGCCCAAAGGAAGAATGCAAAGAATTAAGATTTAAGATCTTTGTTTATGAGCAGGTATTTTCAACTTAACTTCTGCTTAATGTACAATTTTTGGACCTTTATCATAATGTGTTTGCGAACAAAAATTCTGTATCTATCACTCTTTTGTGCCAGGGTCAGCAGTCAAGATGGCCAATCCCAGTCTTATTTATTTTCCTCTTGTATTGCTAAATACAAACCAAATAGTATAACATAAAATTACAGGTTCTACCTTTCCTACTATCTCCAGAACCTGGCTGAAAGCTAAAATAGCATTTTTTTTAAAATACCAAACTGAATAAGTATCAAAGCTATTACTATCTTTTTTTTTTTTTTAATGGGCTGAAATAATTTAAATTATATTTAACAGTTAAGAATCTCTGATCTGTAGAGGCAGTAGCTTAACACAGCAGAAGCTGCAGAAGACCAACTGCACATATGCCAAGGAGATAGGTAAAATATTAAAATTTAACCAGTCTTTTTTTTTTTCCCCCCTCCGGTAGGTTTAAATTTCTTATTTACTTGAAATCTTTGCTCATGCAAGAAACCATTGTTTGCAGAAATTAATTTTGTTCAACCACAATAAAAAAAATTGGGTCTTTTTACCTTTATGTTCTACTACTGCTTAACAGAAATGGCTTGGAAGATGGTAGTGTGTGTCTTATGTGGATGTAGTAACAGAACAGGTACAATTTTCACAGCTCCCAAAGCAATTACCTATGTACTAGCACATGTTCTTAAAAGTATATACCAAGGATTAAGGAACCAAAATAAAAGCAGAAGGATAACTGACAAGAGATTTCTGTATTTTCATAATCCATCAAAGATAACCTAGGCTGGTTATCTGGCCATCAGATTGCTCAGAACACATGAATTACCTCTGCTTCTGTAAAAATCAATTCTTAAGTCCGTCACTGTGAATTGCATTTTCCTTAGATTGCTGTGACATGCTGATCAGATGCAAGATTGATATCTATAAGCACATTGTGCAAACATCAGAGGGCATTATTCTGTCAAACTGCAAGATGCCTAATTTCAACAGGTTGCTGCACAGCTAATGTGGAGTAGCCTGACAGTAGGTTGCCTCATGAGATTGTGGCTTCTTAATTTTTGGTATGTTAGAGTCACAAAACCTCCCAGAATATTATGTACTTGTATTCCCTGTCTCTGTCTCAAACTTTGGGCCTCTTGGTCCAAAGTTACTTGATTCCCAATAATCAAAGGTAGCAAGTATAAGAAAGTATTACAGGTAAGGTAAGGGCTTGCTACCCAAATATATTGCCTGAAAATATTTTAAAAGTAAAAAATTCTGGACCAGAGTCCATCTTCTTCCATCTGATGAAATAAACTGTGACCATCTGAGGGATCAACATATTTAACAAGTGAAGTACCCGTGAGCAATGCAAAACCAAAGTGCATCCTATGTTGTCTGTGAACTCCTCTAACAGAGACAGTACTTTGATGATGATAATTTTTGGAGCGGTCTAAGTAACTTAGGATCTCATAGGATATGCAGTACTCTTATTATAGGTAGCTAGTCCCCATTTCCACAAGCAAAAAATTTTCCTGATGCACAGGCCCTCAAAAGGATAAAGTCCAGAGTTTGGTAACAACTATTATACTGCCCAAATTATAAGCAAGGTTTAGTCTATGTGTGCTCACTCTCAGTAATACTACTGGGATTTAGGCATTTGTAACACCTTACCCCATATACCCCAACACAGACAACTAGTCCTGCCACTGCCAATGATGATTAATTAATACCCATCCCGGTACGGTCAGTAGTAAGGTGAGTCAGGACCCTTACTTGACCAATTCTTTGAGGCAAATGTGCCTCAAGCTTAAAACAAGCTTTTCTAAAGACACTTTAAAGTTCAAGGAACCAGATTTTATAAGTACAGAATCAGAATTTATTAACTTTTAAAAAAGTGAAAATTCCAAGTGATCAGACAGCCCAAAACTCAACTTTCACACACAGCCCTGCTACTGCCTTCTATGTCCTTCCAGGTGCATTCTTGCTTCCAGATTTGATTTCAACTCAACTTGGTGTCTGAGTCACAGCAAACTGCCCAGTCACCCTGGATGACAATGAAATATCTTATTCTGCAGAGGGAAGTCTGACTTCCTGCTCTTCCCAACAGTCTCTGTAGCCTTCTGCTCATTATCCCTGTTTTTCCTTCCCTCCTGGGAGCAGGGTAAATGAAAGGGCAACAGGGTCAGGAAGGAGCCAGTAGAGGGAGCAGAAAATCTGCTGTCAAGTATCACAGCTGAGAGAGAAATGCAGGCTAGTGCACTGGTGACAGAACAAAAGTCCTGAGTCACTGGACTTGGTTGCTTTCTTGGCTTTTGTGGAGCAGAAGGGAACAGTAATAGAGCAACCGAAAAGAGTAATCTTCCACTCCACACCCAGGCTGCTATGTTGCTTGACCTTTCTCTGGGCTTACAGTCTCTCCTGCACCACCTGTTCGCTTTAGAGGCTGGGTACAAACCGCCAGTGAAATGCAATTTCACAGTCTGCTGCACAACCAGCTATATTCCAGGATGCATTAGAAATTGCTTCTCCTGTACCCACACAGGCACGTATGGAACAGTGAAGGGAAACATGTTGGTTCCTACAGGGTAATTAGCCGAATCTGAGGCATTAGTGGTAGGTTTGTGATGGCATTTTCCCAGCAGCTCTCGGGGTATTGGTTCCATCAGCCTTCACTTGCACTCGCTATGCCAGCTGTATAATTAATGACAGTGCTCTGGCAAACACAGTCTCGAAATGCAGCTCTCCAGTCCAGGGAAGCATATGAAAGATGCAGCGTGCATTCAAAAATAAACCCCTACTGTAACTGACTTAATGACTTTGGGCTATCATTCTTGTAGTTATTTCCGGAGCCTGTAACCTGTTGGTTTGTTTCTATTGCTTTCAGTGAAAAAAAAAAAATTATTTTCGTTTTTGGTGTTGGAGAAAAAAAGGGAGAGGAACACCAGTTTCTGAATTAAGCAGAAATAAGCTCCCCGAGCCAGAGAGTTGGCTCACGTTAATGGGAATGAAATACCAACGAGAAAACATTGTACTATGTGGAAGAAATACAGAACAGAACTGAACCACTGGAAAGGAGAAAATTAAATGCTTTTTGTGAAAAGTCATAAGAGCCTTAAGTTTAAATAAAAAACCCCCAGAAATATTTATCCAGTACTTTTTTTTTTTAAAGGTAATCTGGCTACTACTTGGTTGCATTTCCATAGCTACGTTTCAGCTCAGGATCAGGTGAATGATGGTGGCAAGCCTCAGCCTTGACCATCCTGTGACTGCTTTCTAGCACTCCTGCCTGTGGTCATCTAAAAAAAAAAAAAAAAAAAAAAGACCAAATCATGGTGTTGGGCTGTGGTTGGAATGGCATTTGGACTTGGGAAGTCTTTGTGGAGTATTGCAGTATAGTAACAAGGACACAGTAAAACATTACTGGAATTTACCAGGTAAAGGGTGAACTGGATATTCTGCCTTCCTGGCAAAAATTCTCTCTTACAATTACATTTCCCCCATCTTGTCTGCCTACTGTTGGAACATGCTTCCTCACCAAGTACTCAATTCTCAAGTTATTAACCATAAAGATGAATTAGAAGGTTTCTGCTATCCTTATTTTTCTTTTAGAAAGCTGAGAAAGGATATGTTGATATTACAGGGAGAGAACTCAGAGGGAGGTATGGCCAATCATGTTTTATTTACATTGTCAGTGGGATAATGTATTTTGATCTGGAGGTCACTGGTAGTTCTCTGTGCACTTAATTTTAAGGGACTGTTACAGATTCATATTCTTATTTAATGAACTGTATAATAAAGGTTTCATAGGGTTCAGGAAAACATAGGTCACTGCTCACACCTCCCATCTTCATCTCTTCTGACTGCCAGCTGCACCCTCTTGCTGCTGTTTGCTGGACTCCTACAAGAATCAATTTTAAACTTGCCAAAATGGCAGAAAACCACCTACTCCATGTTGCTGGGATAGTGTTATGTCATTCTTGCAATATAAATCAGCTTAGCAAAGGTTCCAGCAGGCACCAGGGCCAATGGATAGGAAGTGGAAGTAAGCACTGTGAAATATCTTCTCCTTTTGCTAACAGCCTGCTCGTGTCAGCTCTGCAGAACATGAAATTTTACCTTAAATCAATAGATACATGATATTTACTTTACATTCTTTAAAAAAGAAAATATGGTAAGTTTTATTACAGTTTTCAGCATCTACAATAAACTGTAATAAATCCGTGGTCGAACCTAACTAAAAAGCAATTTAAAAACTATTTGGATTATATAATTGCGTCTCTCAAAAACCACAGGAAATTAAAAATGTAGCTTTATGGGGCAGATAAAAAGCTTACAAATAATCACAGAACACAAGATGGGAGGTCCATTGTTTGAAAAAGGACAAGAAACTGTAAATGCTATTCAGAAATACAATCACTGCAACCTGGAAAAGAGAGCACTGCAAAGGATTTCTTGCAATGTGCTGACTCTAAAGCATGACTGGTAGTACCTAAATAGGATTGTTTCATAAAAGATTATTTTTCTGTTGGTGAGCTCTCTCCTGCTATCTAAAAAACTGCTCTCTATTCAACCCTTTCCATTTCTGTTTTCCTCTGCCTCACCTAGGAGCATTTCTTAGGTATTCAGAAAATCACTGCCTCTTGGCAAGTCTATTCAAATTCCCCTGCTGAAGAAATAAGCCTTTTCTCTAAACAGGTAATCTATTCAATGAAGCTTATGGCTTTTGAGGGCTACAAATCCCGTTCTGTACACAGCATTTTTGGTTTACAGTGTGTTGCTTTGCATTTGCAGAAATCACATCATCTGCGTCTCAAGAAAGAATCATCTTTCATCTTTCCTGATCCTTTGGGACACAGTAGGATTTTGCTTCTAATGTAAACTCCTCCAAAGTATAATATGAAAACACTGTGAAATTTTAATTATTTACATTAATTTAGACAAATATTTGATTTTCTATAATATGTAGACATAGGTAATTGTTTAACTTGGAAAAAAAGAAAACTTCCAATGACATTAGTTCAGCAAAGGGCTCAAATACTTGCTTAATATATGTCCATATGCTTTTCTGTTGAGCTCAGTGACAGACCAGGAAGAGGTTGAGGTGTAATCCTAAGGGCAGGGTGCCTGCTGTAAACCTCAGAAGAGCAGAGCACTTCTCTGCTCTGACATAAATTTCTTCTGTGAGCCTGGGCAAAGCCCCTGAATTCAGAACTAACCAAGCAGATAAATGTTGCTTGGGCACTGATGTGCAGTCCTTATGGCCCCCATCTTGCTTCTCAGGGATCTGAAATGCATCCTGTCAGATCCAACATCCACCCTGCCCTCAGTCTGTGACAGCTGTTAACACCAGATACTTCAGAAGAAGGTATGAAATACCCTGCTTACCTGTAGCTTGGTGTAATTGAGATGTTGAAGCCTCCATATCCATACAAGAAGGCAGGATGAGAACCGTCTAATTTAATTCCTTTTTTGTGAATGATAAACATAGGGATCTTAGTACCATCTTTGCTAGGGTAGAAAACCTAAGAAGAGAAAAAGAAATCCATAATGATCTTAGTGCTGTAACTCTCCACAGCTGCTGTTGACAAGAATCGAGGGGTGAAACTTTCCAGGCAATCTGTGCCAATTGCCCAGGTCACGTTCAGTAATGGCCATCACCCAACTGGTTGCTTAACAGCTCTGGAAAACGTATCAAAATGAGACAGTACAAAGGGTGTGACAGTGTCATATTTATGTATCTTCCACATTAATTCTACATACAAGAGGGTTTAAGAAAATGTTTCAAAAAGAATACAATTCTCTGCAAGGGAAGACGGGCGTTGTGAAAACACAAGGGCTGCATGGTCCATCACAGTGTAAGCAGCAAAGACTTGAGCTGGCACAGAGAACAAACAGAATTTAAACCAGATTTCCAATCTAAATTTATAATTTCTAAAATTTCTCCTTTTTAAAAACTCAAACTTCAGACACTAGAGAACAGTGGACAGAGAAGAAAGTAAGTCATGGCAGGGTGGTGACTTAGTGAGAACCCATTAAATATTGCACTGTTTTAGACAAGAGAGAGCTGTTAGTACAAATAAATAGGTAAAACTCTCTGAAGATCTGGTCTTGTGCTTCTGAAATCACTGAAAATTCCTTCATATCAGTTGATGCAGCAGTCTTTGCTTGTAAAAACATACATTTCACCACAAATAGAAGGCCACAGATATTTAAAAAGTCAGAGTATTTTGATTTTCTTAGTAATACATTAGCATTAATATATTAGCATTAACATTTCTCAATGGAGTCACTCCACACATCAAATTCAAGTGCAAAGAGAAAACTTTGAATAGCTGAAGGTGCTGTTTTTCAGCCTTGTGAAAACAGCAAAAAGTTGACTAAACTCTTGCACATGCAGCATGAATTCACCAAAACAAGTCTGTATCCAGCAAAAGCGGACCCAGCATTGCTCAGTCTTTCAAGGCTGTCTGAACCACCACTTCACCTCATCAGGGTGGTAACATAAGCCATATAACAGAAACTTTTGTAGCACTGGGTGCATTCAAGACATTACCAGGCCGCTAGAACCAGGAGCCCCAGTGCTCCAGAATCCCCAGTCCAACCTGCAAGACTCCTGAACTGCCCACTGGCTTTCAGGAAACCAGTTCCCACAACACCAAGTATCCACATAGCACGTGCTTCCATATGTCTTTCCATTACTGCCACAGCACTGTGGGAAGTTAAAAGCTGAACTCCACGTGCACAAACATAGACTGTAGTTGCTTAACACAGTTCTTGGATCTTGTTCTGATGTATCTATCTGCCTGCATACTCTAATTTAGTACCCAGCCTGTTATATTTTGCCAGTCAAGCAAAACACGTGGGTGTGAATGGAGTTTGCTGCACGTCCTCAAATTCTGGTTGATTACTTTTCATTGCCTTGTTTTAGCATCATTAGTCGCAGCTTCAACTCTAATTAGAACAAAAAGGTAGTAAATGAAAAATGACACATTCTTATAATTTTGTTGTGTGTTTATAATCTCTGTGCTTTTAAAGGAAATAGTCCTACCATGCTTTATAAAGCACACAAGCAACATGACCTATTTTTATAACACATGAACCTCAACAGTAATATGAAGCTGCACAACACATTTATTCTGAGCATTGCCTGTAATGTGAAACATGTAAACCCACATGGCA
>JAWWLV010000121.1:71098803-71117775 GCA_035041135.1 Platyrinchus mystaceus | reverse complement strand
ATCATTGCTAATGAAATGTGAGAAATTTTAAACGAAACCACATCTACCTCTGAAGGCTTCACTAAAACCTGTAGACATATTACAGATAAAAATTTAGTATTTCAGTATCTGGCCGATGGAAAAAAAAAAATCAAAACAAAAGCCTAAGGGCATTTTTACTCAGATTAAATCACTGTTTCCAATTACTGCCATAACTGTATCTTTACTGACGAAGCGCTTGTAGAATACAAAGAATTTCCACTATAAGGATTTAGTTGAACACTATAAACAAATCAAGTAAATGATAAACAGGAGAACCGCTGAGGCTGGTAATGAGGAGTTCCAGAGACTCTTCCCTAAAATGCCATCCATCAACTCCAGTTGTTGCTGAGAATTCACACGAAATGAGCACCTGGCCTTCCTACACTTCCAGAAACTTACTGCCATTGGCCAGTCCTTTCCTGATGATTAGAGGATGCCACTAATTTTACTTCTTCTTTCTGAAAAAGGGCCTTTTTTTTTTTAAACAGCTCCCTGAAAACTGACTTCAGTAGGGATTTTATTGTCATCAGCTTAGATAACATAACATAGCATTAAATGAAAACTCAACAAAAATAAAAGATGCATGTCAAGGTGACATTTGCAATTTAAGAGTTTTCACTCCTATCTTTGCTAAAATTATGATTACCTCTCCCACCAAGACAAACACACGAAAGTGGGATGGAAATCAATTCAGTGAGACACTAAGATATATGAAGCTGTTTAAGCTTCTCCAAATAGACTATTTTCAACAGCTGATTCAATCTCATCTTTAAATTAGGTGTTATCTTTGAAGCAAGTCCAATGGTTTATTCACATAACCGATAAATGGATGTGCTTTTATCTCAAAGATTAAGGCAAACCGCAAAGGGCAAGCCCTAAAAAGAAGAATTTCCCAAGATGGTGTTTCATGCCTAATTTTAGAAGCCCTCAGCTTTTACAGCGGTAAATGCTCATAAAAGGGTACTACTGTTTACTGCTTTATCACATACAGGAGTGATCCGCTTGTGCCAGTCACACAATATTACTTCTTGATCATGTATTTTCAAATAAGGACTCATGTCACTATAGTCAGCATATACAAGAAGAGGACAAGTTAGCAAAGTGATTTTGGAGGGAAAAGGATGGAGAAGAACACTTCAGAAACATTATTATGAATGCTGAAACCATTCAAAGGGGGAGATGCCAAAAATAAGTATCTTCAGCCTTTAGGAATGCACCAGCAATGCTGTGTGGTTGACAGGGCACTTCTGCTGCATGCAATCCTTGGTGCTATTCTAGGAGCTGGATCAGTACAACAGCCCCAAAATAGTTGTATCTCACTTTGTCTCACACTGAAGTCCCCATCTGTCACATGCCAGAGGGGTCTTAGTGCCAGAAGGAATCACTTGCAATTCAGATGCTGGAACCTGAGGCATAAATTTATAGCCTCTAGTGTACTTATTGTGACTCAGGGAGAAAGCAACTGTTTGCACAGTTAGTCATTACTACAAACTACATGAAGATTAGGCTATATAAGCTACATAAAAACCAATCTCAATCATTCTTCTTTCATGCATAGATATATATTTATAGAGTGGTGTGTTATTTTGTTTTGTTTTTTAAACTTAGTATTTGAAAGCAATTTACATTCCATTTTCATGGACTAAAAAAGTCAATGGAAGTTTACCTCCAAGACAGTTTACAGAGTAAGTTTTACAAGTAAATATAGTTAATGGCTGTGTGATTGGGCTTGTAAATTTACTTAGGAGTTTAACAGGATTAAAAAGCTCTATACATTCAATCCTCGGAAGGTCTTTGTCCTCCTAATTATTTTTTGCCTTAAGTGTGCAGCATTTATGTTAGATGAACCTTTACTTAAGGAAGATAGGAACAATCAGCTGGCATTGTAGACAAAGACCTAAATTCAGAAAGACTCTATGTTTATTCACCTCTGCCTCTGCAGTGACAAGAAGCATCCTCTCCATCTCAGGTCACAAGGAGGCAAAATTAAGCATTTTAAAAAAGCTAAGAGAATTTCAAAATAAGAGGTTGAAGACAAAGTTTCTCTTTAATTTGTCTATAGAGATAATACAGACAGACACCGATACTTACACACAGAATCAAAAATAATTTTGGCAATCATCCATTATGCCCTTCTTCTGTGAGTAAATATGAAATCAGTATCTATGAATATTAAATAAAATGACACAATCACAACAAATAAATAAAACTAATCTGCCTGAATACTCATATTGTGCCACATAATTAAAAATACTTAAGACTACTGACATTGAATAGAAAGTTCAATTTTTAAAAATTAAAAATCTCAGCAACTTCTGAGTATTTAGTTTCACTTTTTCTTGCTTTCAGAAATATTTTCACTGTTTATATAATGGACAGATTAAAGGATGTAATTATAATTGTTTAGTCAAGAAAACTGAATGTACACCTGAAATCATCTTGCTTTTACAAAACCTAAAATCCTTCTATGCAAAAACCAACCCCAAAATTGTACACATTTGAAATTAACCTTCTAAGGTAGGATTCAACACAGGTTTTGAAATACTGCTGTAAAACACAAATCCAAGATAATATTATCCATATGGGTCTAATGCATATATTTTTAAGCTGTGAACAATATCTGAATGTTTAGAAATATTTTATAATTTTTCTGACTTGCTCATGAATGGCAGAGAATTAAAATCCAGTTAAGAATTGTTAGTTTGGCTTTTCAGAAAGAAATATCTCCTGCAGATAAAACATAAAATTTACACATGAAAAGAAACTTTGATTTCTGGGACTTGAAAACACTCCCTAAGTCACAGTAGGCTAATTATTCTCAGAAAACCAGCAGTGATTCTAATAATGTCTCTCCCAAACTCTTTTTCAAGATTAGATATTACATACCAGAAATAGCAATTCTTTCCATGTCTTTGTGTGCTTGATCAAAACCAGGTAAGAGTTACACTTGTCATTAAATTGACATTCATTGTGTAAAATCCCAAAGGATTTTACCAAGAGCAACTAAAAAGGCATATAAATCAAGCCTGAATACTCCTTATTAAAAATGTTTGTTCAATAATTTAGGTTTAATAACATCACAACAATGCCTTTAAAATTAGTTTTGTTCCAAAGTTCCCTATATACTTTTCTTGAGAGAACTCCTTTTTATTTGAAACAAACACAGGATTTAGCAGTCTTGGTGAAATGTAGCAATTGTTTTCTGCCCCCACGCACTGCTGCGGCCACCACAAAGTCACAGACAGTGCCGGGGAAGCAAAACACCCTGTTCAGTCCCAGCAGCCACAGGCACTGCTGTGCTGAGCCCCCGACTATAGGGAGTGACTACTTTAGTTTTTACTCCTTTGAACTGCATCCAGTTTCACACAAAGCATTTCATTCATTATGTGAGAGATGAAGACTTCTCATCACACTTTGGTTTTTGTATTCCTATATACAGCAAGAGTCAGAAGTCAGGAGAAATAATAGAGAACTATTACCACTACAGAGCAAATCCACAGGATCTGAGGCTTCCCTTCTTCAGAGGGGAATCCTCATCAATCTTTAAGCCTCTTAAATTAGCTTCAAAGCAATTCTGTGTGGGTTGCAAAGCTTGCTTAACACAGAGCTGGACACGAGCCAAGGTAACTTGGCACAGTAAAAATTCATGCAGGTAAAACCCAGAAAGAACAACACCCCCCACAGACATTTGCAAAAGCACTATGAAAATAATCAAGGAACCTTTTAGAAGAAATTGTTTCACCACCTACCCACCAGCACAAAAAGCAGACTCATGCTGACAGAGGCAAAATGCCAGGAGATGGTCTTTTAGAAGAAATGCCTTGCTAAGTTCAGCTGCCTAGCTGCCATTGACTGCAGGGAGATATCTCACAGGATGGGGGGAGGATGTGCAGGAAGACAAGAGAAAAGCACAAGTGAAAAATCAGAAATCCTGTAAGACTGGCATGGCAGATACACTTTTCTAGATTAGTTAAAAGGCAACATTCCCCTTCACATAAAGCCTCAGTGGTAAATGGGAGCCAATGAGACTCCCCCACATTCTACTTAAAAGACTTCTTGCCTCTTTTCTAAATGTTTATCCTTTGCCCCTTTCAGTGGGATCTCCAAGCTTACTGCAGTATCTGCCACACAGTTATTCCTTTTCTTTCATCGATTTGACTTGAAGATGACTTGATGTACAGTGTAGATACAGGCAGATATCAGATAGATAATAATCACCTTTTCATTAAAATGTACATTGTAGTCATGTTGAACAGAAAAACATCCCAGGTGCCTTTGTAAGTTACAACCTATTTTCTGAATTACTTCTGTGCTTATGCATTCAAGAAATCAAGAAATCTATGAAGTAGTATAGCATGAGATAAACAAAGGGATGTCTTGATGAAAGTAGAACACCTTTTTTGAATAAAAACATAAATAACAGCTGCTGGCTAGTCCAATTTCTGTCATTAAATCAAGCTTTACTTCATTGAATAAACTGCCCTGACAGGAGACAACTCACTGTAATAGTATATAGGGATTAGAAAGTAAACACTATTTATTTTTACCATGCTGGAAATCAGTTCAAGTTGTAATAAGGAACACTATAAGAATAAAAATGTAGAGGCAAATTATTACATGAGGTAAGCAAGGGGGAGAACTTACCTTCTCCAAACTACTGCACAATAACTATTTTTATTTACAGTTTTACGCTGTGGTAGGGGCACACATCTAATCCAGCGTGCTGAGAAAGAGACACATTCACTCAAACAGTAATTAGCTAATTCAGCTTTTCTGTTTCTGAACCCCATCTTGCTCAAAACTTGCTTGGTTATCTCCACACAGCCTCACTTTTGCGTGTTCACAAGCTTCAAAAAGATGACACAACCACTGTTGGATTTTCTCCCTAACACAGAGGCATCTACAGAGTTCAGGGTGCTCAAATATCAGCTGTAAACCTGTATCCAAATATTCCTGCACAGAAAAAACTCAAATCTTGACAATGGTGATGTCAAGTACCCAGTTTGTGTTAAAAGTCCCAAGAGGACCAATGTATTCCCCTTACATCGCCAAGAAGTTTTGTTGGTGACTTTCAACAGCCAGGAAATTCCAGAGGGCTCTGCTCACTCTTCCTTAGAGAATCATGTTTGTAGATGTCAAGTTGGTTACACAAAATCAGAGGTGCTATAAATCACTAAACATCTACAAAAATTCTGCATGTGGTTAGTATGATAATGAAAAAATAGTTGATACTCTTAATTTTTGATTTTTGGTTTGAGAGGAAACAGAAATCATCTGCACTGGGCAGGGCATGTTTCAAAATCAGTTCCAAATCACTTATCCTGTGAATATTTTTTTCTGAAGTACTTACTGACATAAACAGGTCAATACAAGTATTTTGAAGCACTTCCATGTGTGTTTTCTCACTCAAATTATAGCTACACATAATTTACTTTCTCAAACTTAAGCCTGAATTTAAAGTTACCCATTTGTGCCCCTACATGATTAAAAAAGCGCACAGCAAAGGGAAAAATGCTGTTGAGAATGGTCAAGGAAAAACTAAAGCCCTAGAAAATATCTGCGGTGTTATCTTGGAAAAAATAATTCTAAGGATCAGACACTATTGATTTCAACAGTTCTGTCTTGGTGACCACCTCCTTGCCTTGGAGACAGTACTATTGTTTCCAGATATTCCGTACTCATTTGTACAATGAAGAAAAATTACTCAGTGAGTATCAAGAAGCAGAAGAGAATTATGTGGATGAGTTTTCATTCACTGTTGTAACAATACTTCAGGAAAAAAATTAAACCAAATCCAGTATAAAGCAAACCAGCAAAAAGTGCAGTGGGTGGTGTAATTTTCAGACAGATGTCAAAACAAAAACATTGAAGACACTTCAAAACAGGAACACCAAGGAGTTTGCTGATACACCCTTGTAATACTGTTAGAACAGGGCAGAGAGAAACAAGTAACAAAAAAGGAGTGGTTTTGGTGGGGCTTTTTTTGAGCCTTAAGACTAAGGACAGTTTGCAGCCATCTTTTCTTTCTTGGGCAAAATGTGAACAAGACAGCAAAATTCAACAAACTTGTATCAGACATAAGGAAATCCACAACTATTAATCAACTACCAATAAATTAACAGATCAAGTGTCTAATGTCAAATCAACTCAAGTGAGTGTAACCACCAGTAAGCAGAAAGAAAATGTCACGGATGTTACTGCTGATAAAAGATTTCCTCATTTCAGGCATTCTACCATTAGGCTTTGAAACTCTTCTGCATCTTGTCTATTTTTAGCTGTTAGCAGGGATATCTGTGCACTATTACTTTCAAAAATAATTGACAAATTGGCTGAAAAGCAAGCAGTTCAGGGAGTTGTCAAGGAGAATTCATGCATCAATTTTTCCCTGTCTATGAGAATGGAAGCCAGAACTAAGGAAATCATCTATTTCTTTATATCATTCATCTACACAGTTGAAAAACTAGTTACTGTGAATAACAATGATAGTTCTTAGAGGCTTCCCGTGTCCCATAAATCTCCTGGGAGATGTCTCAAGGACAGAGCAAAAATTATTAATCTAAGGAAAGATAATATTCTATCAGTACCTCTGAGCAGTGTTGATAAAATCAAATCAACAGCTAAATGAAGATGCAAACTAGATTACCCTTAATAAAACTGCACACTGATGAATTTGTGCTGCATCATAAGCAGACAAAAGCCAAGAGAAAAAAGCTCACATAATTAGTGATTGAACTGTTTCTGAGTAGAAAGTGAAGTGCTATCTTCCTTTCTTTTCCTTTGAAAAACTGTTCTTTCAGAATGCTCCAAGATTTTGTTATTCCTAAGTTTTTACTACTTCAGTTCTTATACTGAGGATGAACAGAGAGGTCTCCTGAACAATCCCACTCACATATGTTCCATTTACACAAGTTTACAACTGCATCTCTGGATACCTATCGAAGCACTTTGCGTTTAACTTGTCTTCTCTCTTCAGCAGTGAATGCCAATTAAGAAAAAACAACCCACAAAATCTGTTGACACAGCTATTGACTAAGAAGAATTTTTTTAGCTCTTCCTTGCCTGTTATTAGTGCAAATTTTTTTCTGTTTGGTATAAATGGTGACTGTGTCCTTGAAAGTAGCCAGCGACACCAATGTATTACTAAGTGGTGTGATTGTGCCATAGAAAACTGGTAGGAGAGGTTCTCCAAAACCTCCTCATTACTATTTACTAAAAATTATTTTTTCAGTACAAACTTAACTGCTTATAACTATTTTATGATCATCTTGGTCAATATGCACCCTTTTCTATGGTAATCATGTTCACACTGAATGCAAGAGTCATAACTTAAGGTTATAAGATCTGCTACAATTTGCTTCCTTTTTTCCTTTTCAATAGCAGAGTCTGCTCCCAGTAGTGGCCACACAGACTCATTTACTTTGCAGAGGCACTCATCTTACATATGTCTATGTAAGATCTCACCAGCATTTGAAATTGCTGTTTTCCACTCTCAACTCTATTCATCTGTTTTCCACCATGATGATGACTGTTAATTAACAACAACAAAAATCCTAATCCACCAAGCAGTTTTGACCCTGGGTGAAGACAGTTAAGTATAATTTTATTGGGCTGCAGTGATTACGAGTATAATTATATCCCAGAATATCTCTGAGATATACATATTTCAGAAGTTTATCTGCATTTTTAGTTAGTTTTAAATATTAGCAATTCCAATTTGTTTTGTCTCCTTTATGTAGTTAATGCATAGCAGTCTTTATTAATCTTCCAAACATAATTTATCTCTCTGGTAAGAGAGATACCAACCAAGTGGTTGGTAAGAGCCCTGCAATGGTTTTCATTTCTCTGCTATCCAGCACAGTGTTGAATGTGGTCCACAACTAAGACTCCAAAGAGATGCAATAATGCAACTAAACAAAGGAGCAACAACCTCCTAATTTGTTCTCTGCAGGCTGCTCTACTATCTTAAACCTCTCCGTAACAGTTGTATGCAAAGCATAACAAATAACTGCATAAAATAGTTATCAACTTGTGTGTGTTTGGAGGCTTGCAGCTCTGGAACACAAACCTCCCAGCTCTGCCAGAGCCATGCCTATTCTGAAAGCATTCCAGTTCCCTGGTCGCCTACAGGGACACCATTGAGAATGAGAGATACATCCACTGTAAAGCATTTAAATGGAGTATGGAGCTGTGGTAAAGCTTCATTGCTAACAGGAAACATTGAGATGCTGCAGAAAAGAGGGAGTGCTTTTTTGAAAGAGTAACAAACAGAAGACAAAACTACCTGAGAAAGTAAAACTCAACCCAGCAAGGCCAGAAATGCAACATACTGTATCCTGACAAGTGCAATCACACACAGGATAGCGAACAACTGACTAAACAGTAATTTAGAAAAGTATTTTGGAATTGCAGTGCACGCCAAACTGAACTTGAACAAACAATATATTGTTAGAGAAAAGGCAAACTCTACATGGGGACATATAAACCAGTCTCAGCCCCAAGATGTATGAAATAACCCCTTCTGCTGCATTCAACATTTGCAAAGCCTCAGCTGGAGTGTTGTGTTTAGTCAAAACCATGGCACACCTATGCTGAGTGTCTAAACAGATTCCAGGGAAGAAAAAGAAGCATGACAGGAGGTTCAGGAAGTAGAATCCACTAGAAAAACCCAACAGAGTTTTCTTTTGTTTGGTTTGGTTTTAGTCTAAAGGAAAATAAAATTGAGGGACACATGGTGACAGTCTCTAAATATGCAGAAGCTTGCTGTAACTAGAAGAGAACTACTTGTCTTCCATGTCAGTGAGAGACATAAAGCAATGCATTTCAACTGCAACAAGGAAATTTAGGTGAGACCTTGAGGCATATACCCTGTTCCCTCCAAAAGCTTTTTAACAGAAAATTCAGTGAGAACCTGGGACAGATTGCCTAGGGAGTCTGAAGGCTTTTTAAGAATAAGGCAGAGAAAAAGCCAGTAATGAATGGTACATGCAGAAGTGGCCTGTCAAGAGTGCCCAGGACAGATCAGCGTGCTCCAGCCTTGGTAGCCGCAATGGCCAGCTCTGGGACATGGGTACACCACCACCTCCAACCACATTCAGGCACTGTAGTTTCTTCCCTTTCCCAGTCTTTTTGTTCCTTGGTTATTACAGCAGCTCTGCTACAGGTTTTTCTGTTCACAACTGCAACCACCTGTTGGGCAGTAGAAGGTGGTTCCTCTCTTCTTGTGGGAAAAACCAGTATTCTACCTCTTGAGACTGCAATGGATTAATTGAGCTTTTGAGATTGTTTTTATACAGGTTTTATATGATATCAGAAGAGAAGCTTCAAAAGCAGAAGTGGAGAAGACAGACTCTGAAAGAGAACAAGTGCCTCCATTCTCACTGCCTTTTGCCTTTCACAAAACCATGACTACTTGAGAAACACGAAGGTCATCCAGGGAGTTTGCATATATAATAAAATATACAGGAGCAGCTGGTGAGAACATAGATACATTCAAAATCCACCACTTGCATTATGAATCTGCATTAGTTAAATTTCAGAAAATGGTTTAAATATTTAAATATTAAACATTTACATGTTAAAATGGAAGAAAATATTTTAAAACTTGCCCATATATATTGCAGATGGGTACTTATTAACAGAGTGCACAATATTTTATTCTTAAGTAATATGAGCTTCACTAACAAATAAATGACTATAATTACTATCGTTCTAGAAATCTGTTTGAATTTAAAAACCATTCTCTGGCAGAGACAGATACATACCTGTGTAATTAACTCTTACTAAATGTAAATACCTTTTTCAGAAACCCAGTGACTATTGAATGGACTTACTTGACATTTGCTAGCACAGTACTGAAAAATACAACCAGTGGTTATCTTGGTGACCTGGTAAAGGAATTCAGTGTGTCTCCCTGCTACATCAGTGGCTCAAATGCTGGCCCACACTAGTGATGACTGACAACTGCAATCATCTAATTATCTTTTGCCAGCTGGGTGAACAAAACCAATGCTTTTTGTCCCAGAGCAATCTGTCCTCAATGCAGCATTATCATCACAATTTAACAACCCCCCGGCCAGGCTCCATGAGACAAAGTTAAAGGTAGGCAGACGGATAGAAAAATTCCCACACTGCAAAGGAGCACTCTCATTCTGAACAATGCTGGTGTGCCAAAGTTTGACATTTAGTCTCTAAAAAGTGATCAAGAAAAGAAAAGGAGCAGCTACCACTTCTTACTTTCAGCAGAGGACTATGCAGACAGCCCTCAGTGTGCCAAAATTTCCCATTTTTATGATTAATCTAAGCAAGAATTAAACAGCCTCAAAGAGGCTTCAGAGCATTTTTTTCTGTAGAAGCATTCTGTATGTTTGATCCTGCACCAGTGATGGTATTGGCTATTCAATCTGCATTACACAAGACAGACAAACATCATAGTGATCAAAAGACCATGTTTTGTCAGCATTTGTTACTATTAGAGATATCAGGAGGGTGGCTTTTTATTGATGCTGAAGTTGTATGAACTGCCACTTGTGTAAGATTTTAATAACTCTCTTGATTAGGTTTTCAAACCACATCTGAAGACTGAACTCTGAGGATTAGCAAACCACTGCCATTAGAACAGCAAAGCATATCCCCCGTGCAACACCTCATCATTATGCAGCCACGCACAAATTTCATTCTGAATGTTTCTGTTCCTATAGAATGAAGATAATAATACTCATTACCTTTGAGAAATAACACTGATAAGCCTATACAAATGGGAGAAGAAAAGTTGAAAGTAGATTCCCACTGAGAAAGAGTAAATAGAATTCTTACTAATCTTGTGAGTAAGAAAGTTAATTAAAACAGTAATGTGTTCATGCTTAATTACTAGAGGTGCATTCAATCACAGGAGTGAATATGAAAGCTGGAGGAAAAATAGAAGGGAAGAAATCTTCACTGAATTATTCAGAAAAAGGACAAAACCTAAGCATTTTCACTACAACATCATTATAATTTTAATATCTCTATATCAGCAAAGAATCTATCTACTGAGATTCCTGAAGACTTAAACACACATGCTCATTTCAGGTGTCTGAGTGAACAACTTTTTAAATAATTTTCTTGATGGCAAAATATATTTCATCATTTATTGTAGAAATCAAAACTATTCTTCATTTACAATTAACAATGCAATCATTTAAGACATGGGAGGCAATCCTTTCAGCTCCACTACAATTGCTTAACCTCTTGTTTGAAACTCCTGTGTTTAAAAAGGGATTCTCTACACTGTGTTCAATGGTTACAGGTCTGTTTTAGGCCATGCTGTTTCGCCTTGTGTTTTAAGGAATTCTGGCAAGGAAATGGAGCGTGGAATGCAGCTTGGGATTAAGTAAACCAGGTAACATCTCTTTTCACTAGAAAAGTGAAAAACAAACCACTGCAAGTTCAAACAAAAGTTCTACTGAGTAAGGTACAAGAATAATATTTCATAGTGAGTTTTAGTTAAACTACTAAGCAATTGCTTCTCTTGAAGGCTTAAAATTAATGCTTTTACAAAGTCTAGAGTATGAATGTTCTACAGACTCTTACATTTTAAGAAGCTCTCCCGTTCCTTGCACGCTTAGCACAAAAAATAAATCTACTATTAAAAGCTTGGAACAAGTGAATCACAAAGCCTGTATGATGATCCAAATGAACACAGAGAGCATTATTTTAGTATTTTAGCATTACTCTCCACATTGTGTGGCCTGGCATCGTATTAATTCTTCCTAAGAGCAGTTTTGTACTCCTCCATCCCAAACCACATTTCCATGGTGCATTCTGCTAAACAAAAGCTCCCAACTTCCTAAACTGTGCATCAATCCCCTGCAGTATAAAAGAAGGGGATAAAGCAAATCCAGACATTTAGACCTTAAACCAGGATTTGAACTGGATTGGGGAAGACAGTAATGCAAAGTCTATCCCTTCATCCTCTTACTTGAAATAGAGAGATCTTGTTTCTACTCCAGATACTTAAGGAATATCTGAACTGCATTGGATGGGGCTGCTCAAATATGGGTGTAGAACCAACTTAAATGGGTATAGAGACAACAGCTACTCTGCTGCTTCAGCATATGGATTTCAAAGTTCAAGAGCATGTAAGGTCATCGTAAGAAATCTTTTACTTGATACTCTTTCTAGACATAAAACTTGATTCTGACAATTCTGACCCTTAAAAAGGAGGGTACTGTGGCTGCAAATACGTAATATATTTAATATACAATCTCTTGGCTTTCAAGAACTACGGGGCCTTAAAACTAGAGCACTACATTTTCAGTTAGTGTTTCTTCACTGACCTCCAATTAGAAGAGGTAATGGCAGATTAAAGTGGTGTTCGTAACAACCACATGCCAAGGATGTAAGATGCTAAATTCACATAGGCAAACTGCCAATGCTGTCAGAGTTGTCACTATCATTTTGTTGATGTCCTCCAGAGCCAGACTGGTGCCTTGGTGCCAAAGCCACAGTCACTGCCAAAACACTAGGTGAGATCAGAGCTGAAGACTTCAACCTTCTTCTTGGGAGCTCTGAGAGAAGTGGCTCAAAGCTTGCCCCTGCAAGAGGGCAGGTGTTTTCCACACTGTGGTGAGCACTAGAACTGTGGTGTTTGTCACATTCCTTCTTCCCCCCCATATTTCTTCATTTTCTTCCTTACTACAATATGAAATCCCAAAGAAAATAAAAGGAATAAACCAGAAACAAATAACAATATGCAACTTGTCCTCCTCAGGTATTAATTCTACCCTCCCATCCCATGAGATCAGGGAAGGATTCAAACCCCAAATACTGTTAGAAGAAAGTCCAACTCTTCAAAAATCCATCCCTTTTTGGTTGTGATGGACTCTTAGGAGAGGGATGAAAATGATGCCAAAATAACTTACTCTCCTGAAGAAAAGGGGAGAATTATTTGTCTCTGCTGAGAATCAATGTAAAAAGTAAGCACCTTAATTCTCTGGTATGAGAGTGCTATCTCTCAACAGAAAGATTCAGAGCTAATGAATGTTTCTCCAACTTCTAGTGACCTATCCATATAGATAGTCACACTCAGAGTTGTGGTCAGTGGCTTGATGGCCAAGTGGAGACCAGTGATGAGTGGAGTTTCTCAGGGGTTGGCATTTGGGCCGGCACCGCGTAACATCTTTGTCAGCAATACAGACAGTGGGATTGAGTGCACCCTCAGCAAGTTTGCCTAGGACACCAAGCTGTGTGGTGCAGCTGATGCGCTGGAGGGAAGGGATGCCACCCAGTGGGATCTTGACAGGAAGTTCAACACAGCCAAGTGCAAGGTCCTGCACATAGGTCAGGAAAATGCCAAGTACAAATATGGGCTGGGTGGAGAATGGACTGAGGGCAGCCCTGAGGAGATAGACTTGAGGGCGTTGGTTGACAGGAAGGTCAACGTGACCCAACAATGTGCACTCACAGCTCAGAAAGCCAACTGTGTCCTGGGCTGCACCAAAAGAAGCACGGCCAGAAGGTCACCACTCTGGTGACACCCCACCTGGAGTGCTGCATCCAGCTCTGGGGCCCCCAACATATGCAGGACACAGACCTCTTGGAGTGGGTGCAGAGTAGGGACATGAAGGTGATCAAAGGACCGGAGCACCTCTCTTACAAAGACAGCGTGAAGAAGAGAAGGCTCTGGGGTGACCTAATTGTGGCCTTCCAGTACCTAAAGAGGGTCTGTAAGAGAGCTGGAGAGGTACTTTTTACAAGGGCATGTTGTAATAGAGCAAGGTGAAATGGCTTTAAACTGAAAGAGGGCAGGTCTAAATTAGATACTAGGAAGAAATTCTTTACTGTGAGGGTGGTGAGGAACTGCAACAGGTTGCCCCGGAGAAGCTATGGATGCGTCATCCCTGGAAGTGTTCAAGGCCAGGTTGGATGGGGCTTTGAGCAACCTGGTCTAGTGGAAGATGGCAGCAGGGTTGGAACTAGATGATCTTTGAAGTCCCTTCCAACTCAAACCATTCTTTAATTCTATGATATATATGTGCGTAAGGGAAAGAAACAACATTAAGACCATCTCTAAAACAATACTAAAAAAACAAGAGCTGGTTATATCATCAGCTCTTGCATTGCTTAGCAGGTTGAGCTTACTATAGTTTTCAGAGGACACTGCTTTCCTCTGCTTCCCTCTGTTGTTTTTTATACTAATGAGGGAATCTAATGCTCATGGAATGACACCACTGGCAATGGTAAGATCCAGGAACAGCATGGGCAGGTGCTGTACACAAGTTTCTCCCACAACTCTGCCAATCAACCCCAAGCCTGACTCGTCTCTCAGTGTTGTATTTTCCTGAAGCAGAGAATAATCACTGTGCCAAACTATATGGTGTAAAGTTCCGCTTG
Organism: Platyrinchus mystaceus; assembly: GCA_035041135.1. Taxonomy (NCBI): domain Eukaryota; kingdom Metazoa; phylum Chordata; class Aves; order Passeriformes; family Tyrannidae; genus Platyrinchus; species Platyrinchus mystaceus. Next base: position 71,103,384 of record JAWWLV010000121.1, on the reverse strand, counting down.
GAATGAGAATGATTATAGATAAATTTTCCCTATCAAAGCCTCATAACTTGAAATCAGTGCTGGAAGAGCTTGAAGATGGGAGTGAAAGACTGAACAAGAAAACAAACTCAGGAAAATTACTTCACCTACAAAAATTTCTGCAAAAGAAATTGGAGGAAATTCATCCCAGCCCCAAGAAGAGAAACATCCTTTTAAGGACTTGTCCTTCTTTCATTTCTGCAACAATATCTAAACAGCAGCTGCTTTTAAATCCAACTAAGTTGTAAAACCAAGTTGTGTTATGAAATTTCACCTTTCTTCTGCAAGAGCTAATCCAAAATGCATCTGTCAATAGCAACATCTATTTTTGGTTCATCTCAAACTATTTTAAGGACAGTACTGGAAGGTATTCAAAGAATGGCAAAAGGAGCCAAGCAACAATTTTGTTGTTGCAATTTTAACACTTATAAGCGTACACATCAGTCTAGAAGTAGGTGAGCTGTGAGCCAGACCAGAAGACTCTTTATCCATGATTAAGTGTCACTGTGAGGTGCTAATATGGAGAGGCATGTAAGAACTTAGTTGGCAACTTTGTAAAGATAAAATAAAGGCTTTTTATTTAAAACAACAGTTGAGTTATTAATGCAGTAAACACCTTAGGGCAAGTGCTGTTTTTAAGTCCCTGTAGAAGTATTTCTTCCTTCTGTAAAACCCATCCCCGGCTATTTCCTGAAAAAGTCTGTCATTGTGATAGATGGAATTAAGCAGGGATGCAAAAACAAATTTCAAGAAGTGCTTGGCAGCAGAAAAGTTATTAATGCAACTTAATGTATCATTTAACAAGAGTAGTCAGGATAAATTTTTGATGTGTGGCAAGCATTTTAAACAGTTTGACTTTTTCATGAAGTCTTTCAAGGTAAGGGCATATACACAAGCTACAGCACAGTAAGTTAGACTGTGTACTTGCAGGGAGTCATACAGAGCCAACAACTTACAGGCATGCTCTTACCCTGGTGCATCAGGAATACTGAAACAGCTCTCCCTTCAGTGCAAGGTAAGGTGGGCTGTCAAAGTGTAAGATCTTAAACTTAGGTACAACACTGCAGCTGCTCTACCACAAATTTTCTTAGTGTACTAATCTTTATCACTGGTCTATCCTTGCACTGTACAATATCTATGAAATAAATCTTTGAAAGAGCAAAAGACAGGCATTGTGGCATTTTCCAATTGCCATTAATTCAGGTTTCATATACATGACACCTTACATTTCAGTTCAAATCTTGTCTCAGTTATATTCAAAGACTGCTAAAGAACAACTCATTAAAGTTCTATGTGTGTTACACAGCAAAGCTAAGAAGATTGCTAGTATTAGTAGGTATTTCTTCAGGTATATGAGAATAAAGGAAGAACCTTGGCAGGAGACCTGCCTTTCATTAAGGACACGGATCAGGACAGTCAGCAACATTTTTCTTTACTACTTAGTAATTCTGACAGAAAATTATTAAATAAATTTTGCAGCACTCTTCATTCTCCTATAGTCATCAGTTTTTGCCTATTCTCAGTATATGTCTTGCATTCTTAATTTTGAGATTTTTTCACAATTCCCTGCAATGATGCCTAGGTTTTGGAATGGATGTGCAGGGGTTTCATCAATGCTGATAGCCATTTATACACTGCTTTGATAAGATTCCATCTCCCTTTCCCTCCTCCAAGCAGAAGCACCATCAAGGCTCTAAGTGGGACCCCACAAATGGAAACGAGGACTGGAGTCTGGCTGAAGTGTGTAGCACTGACAGGCTGAGTTACCACAACAGTGATCAGGCAGTCCCAGCCCTGGCTCTCACAAATAGCCTTTTTCACAGCTCAGCTGAGATTTCTCCATGTATTTGAATGACAGCTATCAGAAACTAATTTCCAAGATGTTGCCCTACTGAGATCATTTGTTGGTAAAAGGCAAAACTGGATGATTGGTGAGCCAAGAGTACTCTTCAGAAGCCGTGATCCCAGTGTAACTACACAGGTCGTGTTTCCCTAGAGCTGGAACTGGGCAGGAGTGAGTAAGGAGAAAAGCAGAATCAGTGATTCTGACTTCCACGCCGTTACAGCCTAGCGTTGAAGCTCTGCCAGTGCTTTGCAAACTGAAGTTTTCCAAGGCCATAGCAACAGCATGCTTCCTCTTTAAAATTATTTGTATTACTGTTCTACTTTACCTTAATTTAGCATGTAATTAATTTCAATGTAAAATGAGATTTTGTTTTTCCGGACATTTATTTTATAAAATTATATTTACTAGAAAAAGACATTATTTCTAATTCACGGCAACCTCTTCTGTACCCTTTTTAATTACATGGGTATTTGTGTTCCATTATTATCCTTCTGGGTTTGATGGCAGTATTATAACTGTAGGAAGTTCTTTCCTAAAGAGAATGCAGTCTTCTTTTTTTTTATTCAGCTCACTATGCCCTGAAGTTACGCTGCAAAGTCCATTTATGAATTTGAGTGAAGCAGTAAAAACACATTTTCTGTAAGAACACTTCCAGCAAACTGTCCTCCACCACACTGGTGTTTCTGTCTGGAGATGCAGAGATGAACAGATGGGGTTGTTTACAACCACCTCATGCACACACACTACTGTCTTTACCCTTTTAGAGAACCTGCCCTGTGCGTGTGCCAGAGGTAAAATTAAAAATAAGATATTAAGAAAAATATCTAATCTCCTTTCAAAGACTTTAAGCCATGCTGTCACACTGTTGCTCATCTTCTACTTAATTTCACTTTTTTCCAGGCTAGGTTTATTTAAATTCCACTTTTGGCACTAGATCCTGTTATACCTTTGTCTATAGAAGAAAAAGCTTCTATTCTACTCTTACTCTTCAGATGAAAAATCCTACATAGAAAATAATGAATACACCCTCCAATATTTCTTCTACAAATTGCAGATATTAAATATGCTAAGCATCACAATATAATGACTGTTTTTCTAGATCCCTAATTATTTTGGTTGAGCCACCATCCCTGGAGGGTTTTAAAAGACAAGCAGATGTGGCACTTAGGGGCACAATCTAGTGATGAACTTGGCAATATTTGGTTTACAGTTGGATTTGATGATCTTAAAAGGTCTTTTTCAACCTATTCTATAATTTTAACAAATTTCTATGAACTCTCTCTAGAAGTTTCATATCTGTCTTAAAGTCCTGACCAGGGCATAGTATTTTATCAGGGCCTTACCAAAGCTGTCTCGAATGGAAAGATCACTTACTACTTAAAATGTATATTTTGAGTAATTTTTTTAGTCACAGTACCCGTAATGAGGTCATAGCAGTTATCTAAGAAGAACCCTGTATCTTCCTGAACCTGTTCGACATACTCTGTAGCTTACACTGTTTTCCACAGTGATTTCTCTTAACTTTATAAGCCTTAAATTTAACAAGCAGTCCACACTATTGTGAATGAGTAACCTACTGTCCTTATTATTTATTTGCCAGTCTTTGTTGACTCCAAATACTTTACCAGCAAAGACTTTATTCTCTGGATTCCTGAGGAATTTACTGAACATTAGACTTGCTAGGAAAGCCCTCACTTATTTCTCTTCATGTTCACATCTCATAGAAACACTTTATAGATAATTTATGTCTGTAATTTTAATTCCACTTACACAAACTTTTAAATCCAGGGCCCTTTGTCTTATCAAGGCAGAAAAACACTTAGGAAATTTGAGCCTTCGATGTTTTTACAAATCATTCATACAATCCTGCCATCCCAAGAGGCAGCAGGCATGTTTTTCATGAAACCATGCAATCTAGGATAGTTTGTCTTTTAATTCTTTATTTCTGGAGTCCCAATGAATCATTAGAACCCTAGGAAATAGTTAAAATAGAGCATTAATGCACTGCTTACCTACTATTTATTAAGTACTGAAACAATATCCCATGGACTCAGATCCCATGGTACCATGTAGTGTACAGATAGAATGGAAGGGTCCCTGTCCTAAATAATTAAAACATAATTTAAACACAGAATCACAAAATCATAGAATCATTAAGGTTGGAAAAGACCTCCAGGATCATCAAGTCCAGCCTTTGACTGATCACCACCTTGTCAGTTAGACCATAGGACTAAGTGCCACATCCAGTAGTTTCTTGAACACTTCCAGGGATGCTGAACTCTACCACCTCCCTCGGCAGCCTGTTCCAATGCTTGACAATCCTTCCCATGAAGAAATTCTTCCTGAATAACACTAAAAATTGTTAGACCTTTATAATAACTGCTTCATGGGGTTTTATATTAGAAATGATAATTACATACATGTATATATTTTAAACTCCTTTCATCTTTTGCCCCTTAGAATCATAGAATCAGATGGGTTGCAAAGGATCTCTGAGATCATCAGTCCAACCCTTGATCCACTATCATCATAGTTACTAGACTATGGCACTAAGCGCCACATCCAGTCTCTTCTTAAACACCTCCAGGGACAGAGAATCCACCACTTCCCTGGGCAGCCCATTCCAATGCCTGATTACCTTCTCTGTAAAGAATTTCTTCCTAACATCTAACCTAAACCTCCCCTGGCAGAGCTTCAGACCATGCCCTCTTGTCTTA
>JAWWLV010000121.1:71071824-71098703 GCA_035041135.1 Platyrinchus mystaceus | reverse complement strand
TTCTTGGCCACCTGGGCACACTGCTGGCTCATGTTCAGCTTCCTGTCCATCCAAACTCCCAGGTCCCTTTCTGCCTGCCTGCTCTCCAGCCACTCTGTGCCCAGCCTGTAGCGCTGCTCCTTGTTCTAGTCCTCCCAGCACTGCAAACAAAGGGTCTAATCCTGTTCTTAGGATAACCAAAATGAGTTGCTCCATGTCTAACTGCACTGATGCATTAATGAACACAGTGCTATGGCACTCCTTGGTAAGGTGGACAGAATGGGAAATTCTTACATAACATGAATGAATAGGATTTTTGTTCACATCACTAGATATTTTCCTTTCTGTCCTAGTAAGACCTTTCATAGTTCTATGGCAGATTTTATATTTGATACAAGTTGAAAATGAATCAATGTACTGCCTTCTTTCTTCCCTGTTTCTTCTTGAGGTTTTAATAGAGATCCACAGCATGAACTTGTGGCAAGAATTATCACTATTTTTATACAAGAGGGGTGAAGACTGAAGTGTTTCATCTATTGTTGCCATTTCCCACGATGGGCCATGGAATAGAATACTGTGGAAGTTCTGGAAAGACAACAGGCTATTCCAAGTTTCCTCTATTTCTCCACTGCTTTTTAAGTCTTGCCCTATCACTTGCCTGTGGGAGCCATATCAAGTTACCCTGATGGAAGAAATACATAAACATGAAAAGGCAGCAGCCTGATGTTAAAACAAATATAAAAGAACACCATAACATGCAAAAAAAAAAAATCAAAGAACACATTGCCTCCTAATATAAGACGATGGGAGTACTGAGTCTTCCCTGGTTATTTGCAGTGGCATTTTCACTTTCTCTAACAAGAGTTGGTGGGATTCCTTCAGCATGCACATAGACCTGAATTCAGGAGCTAATCAAAGCCCTCTCACTCAAAGTCAAGCACAATTTTAAACTCTTGCATAAGTGATTAGAGCAAGACAGCAGAGTTCATGTTTATTACCTGAACCGTCTGATAATCTGAAGGATCAAATCCTTTCACTGTCACCTCTCGGAAAACCCTTGGCTCCAATTCCTCTTTGGTCAGATCACAGTGATATATAATACCTAAAATACAGAAGACAGTGCGAGTTTATCAACTTAGTATATATATCCATCATGAAAAGGATGCCAGTTTACATACTGTGATGCAGTAATGAATGAATGGTAGAGGTAACTCGGCAGGGTGAAAAACAGCAGCTCCAGACACAATTTTTCATTTATTATATAATTTAGCACATTTGAGTATGTGCCATACAGTGCGACTATCACGTTTGCACACTGGCTAACATACTACAATACCCTAATATTCATGGTTACACTAGAGATACATAAACAAACTTGATTGTTAATTTTTCTTTGTTTTTCTCCTTTACAGCAAGCTGGTCCCTGCAAAATTTGAAACATATATTAGGGAAAAGAACTCTAAAAGTTAAGGCAACAAGTACTCTACTAGGATCCTCAACGTAATAAAATTACCCAGTGTGGATAGGACTTGATTGAAATAATACCATATTGTATTGTGTGCATTTGAGATACTTTCAGGAAACCAGATGTAATTAATACAGAGGTTACAGTTATAAAAATTTATACTGAAATTTAATATCTGATACAAGGGAATTGCCTCATTTAATCACTTTTCTAGACTGTGGAAGATCAGGAAGTTACAGAATGGAAAAGAATACAGATATAAATCAATATTTCTAATAACTGATAAAGCCTTTTTCCATAATGGCGAATTAATAGGGGACTAAAAGTAGGACTACCCTAATCTGCTGGGATTTTTTTTTAATTCATTTATCACAAAATGACTAGCAAACCTAATCAGGGTGACAGATGCAAACAAGCATTAAAGCAGTGTTTCCCTTAAAGATTAAGATCCAGAAAATGATGTGAAAGCACAATGATGTGAAATGATGTGAAAGCACACTGGAGGCAGTTAACAGGCAGAGCAGCCAACTGACATATATGCAGCTGCCCAAGCTGGGTAATGTACTGGCAAATATTACACACAGAGCAGGCAGAATAGCTGCATCTTAGCAAACCACATGATGAAGTAAAAGCACAGTCACAGACTGCATTTCAGAAGCCAATAAGCCTAATGTCACAGTAACATGCAATGCAAACCCTGGTACTGAATCTTCTTCTGTTATATTTTTAGTGTCACAGCAGTTATATCAAGCAGCATTGTAATGTTGGGGCCAGCATTCTTTTGCTGGGTGCTAAATAAGTGTAAAATACTAGAGTGGTCAAGTAAATGTCTGATTGGAATGGACAGCAGGGATAACCGTATTTTTCAGGGAATGATGAAAATTATTTTTATGGTATCAACATCTATGGTTTTAGAACTCCTTTATTCATTATTTCATATATATGTTTACTATTACTTTTGTTGTAGGTATTAAACACCAGTATGTTGATTTGTTTCTCATTAGAAAAAAAAGTAGTACAAGTGCAAACTGTATTGATTTCTAATAGTAAAGTAGAAAGATCTAGGATCAGCCCCATACCCTTTGTCTGACTATTGCAATGATTGGGTGTATGGAGGTTGCATGCAAATTAAAAAATATTCACACACCTTCCTAAAAATTACCTCTCTGGTCTGCTTTCCTCACCCGTTCCTTATTCCCACTTATTCTCTACTGGCTCAGCTGAAAGCAATAGTGGAGGCTTGTAAGACTGGCAACTTCTGGCCCATGAGGCAGGACGTGAGCAAACGAACTATCTGAACTATCAAGCTGGATGAAGTCAGTGTCAAGCTACTATCCAGCTGCAGTGATCTGAATGTTGTTTAAAAGATGAAGTGAAAACATAATGTATCTTTATTCCTGGTTATGTAAACAGTAAGATAATAGGAAATTCATCACACTTATCTGCTAAGCTTGAAACATAATTTTCATAATTTCACAAGATCCTTTCTAGCAAAACCAGCATACCTCTAAAACTGTTATATGGCCATTTTGCAATGTAATGTTGCTGTGCTCTAACTGAAACAGAGCAAAAATATATGTCAGGTACTAGAAGAACATTTTTGATCATCTTATGATTCACAACCTTGGAAGAAGATAAAGACCCTGAAGCCTATCTCCCCCTCCATATTTGAATCCTGTCTTTTATTAGTTATTGAAGAAGAGGAAGAAAAAAAAAGAGTGAACAGCAAACACATTTTCTTGTCATATACTAGCTAGACTATTGTGTAGAAACACCCTTCCTACGCAAAATTCTAGAATATTTATTGGTGTGCCACACATGCATTACATAATGCTTTGGACATCTCCGGCTTTGCACGACTGTAGAAGGAAGATTCCTACAGCAATCCAACAACAGCAAATGCTGTAAGGGCACATAGTAAGGATGCTCTAATGAGCTATGCATAAAACAATCACTAAACTTTTAGAGAAAGAATTTCTGTGACTTTTATTAATGTTCTTTAAAATTGTGATAAAAATCACATTAAATACATTAACAATTGTGTTCAACAGAATTTGTCAGCTTATGTCTTGCTGTACGAATCAAGAGCTGTGAGAATGCTACAATTTCATCTCCAGTACAGGTCAGTCTTGAGTAATTTTTTAATGCAGGCCTCTAAAATACTAACAGGCATATTATTTAGGCTTGGTGGATGAAGGACTGGTACATTTTGAAATGCACAACCACTGCTTACTATATGGGGAAGGGTGAAGCAGTTTTATCTGCATCTTAGACATACTGAATAACAACTAAACAACAGAAAAAGAGTCAGATGTTGTTCACAGGAAAAGGAACAATAATATGAAAGAAAAAATCTTACCTGGAGACAAAAAGGAAGTAAACTGATAGAATATTTCAGTGTCCTTCTTTCGGCCACTATATCCCACAATACTGCCAACCTCTAGGGGGAAAGTCTTGAGATGTGCACCAGTGGCGAGGTCATGAAGTTGCAGGATATTCTTCACGTCGTGCAGGTAGCACAAAACTAGGAAATTGGACCTCACACAATCAACCCATTCTGCACAGCATGGAAAAGAAAAATAAAGCCACAGAAAATACAATTAAAAAATGTAAGAAAGGAAACAATCAGACATAATCTGATCCTGAAATTCTTTAGCATACCTAAATAGATGCAGCAAAATATCTGGCATGCACTGCCCTTAACTCTTAAATCTTTGTAAGTCACCCGCTTTCTGAAACAAAAAAGTGAACTCAAAATCAAGTCTGACATTCTCTGGAATGGAAATTCACGAAAATCAAAACAATAATCATGATTTATGCTCAAACTAAACTTATGAAAAAAGACGTGATCCTATATTGCACTGAAGTATAGAACCTAGAGGTTAATATTTGTCTTGGTTTTACTGCTTAAGTAATCAGGAGGCTTTTCTTGTAAGCAAGCTCTACTGGGTATAAGAAAAGGGCTATATTGGGGTGATATTCTCAACAGGCCATTAAAAATACCTTACATGCTTATTCAAGAAGCTAATGTTGCTAAGCATCATTCTTGAGACTGTAAGATAGGAGGAGCAGGATGCAGCACAGGGAACTCAATCCAACAGGAGGACCCAGAGACAAATAACTCTGCAGAGGTTCATTGCCTTTAAGCCTCTCTTGGCAGTCCTGAGCTCCTGCAGACCTGCCCACTTTTTCTGTGCAGCTGTGCAGAAGTGAGAGCTTCTGCTTCACAGAACTTGTCACAGTCTGAGTTTGTTCCTCAGAAGTTACTAGAGATATGTGAACTTTTTCTTCATGGTATGCTAATTTTTTTAATTGGACTTCGGAAAATCCAAACCAATTACAATAAAAAATCTGGGCTGGCAATTTCTAAAAAAAATTCTGTAGCCCTACCGACCATCTCACTTCAATCTCCATCCTGTTAAGTGCAGAAACTCTTCAGAGCTCCAGCTCACCCAGAATATATTGTGTAATCACATGTGAATCTATCATGTGACTATATCACAGTGGGGTTGGATCAAGGGTTGGACTCGATGATCTTGGAGGTCTCTTCCAACCCAGTTGATTCTATTATTCTATGTAACATATTCACTCCTGTCTCCTGTGCCACTGGCTTCAGTTTTTAGTGACAAATCTATTTACTCATGCAAGCAAGAAAAAGACTAAAACATCTTAATCCCACTCAGTATTTCTGTCATTTAAGAAACTACTTTGCAACAAAAGTATTTCAACTTCTGCTCCTTAACTCACAAATTGAATACAAACAAGAAAAAACACAAACAAGGTTAAAAGTTAAAAAAAAGTATCCTGAAGAAGGCAATGAGAATAATTTTTTTTTTATTTGTAGGACTAGATGAGGAGGTGATTCTTATTCTCTTCCAGCTATGCATGTGCAACTTCTTCCCTGACAAGTCAGACTGGAAATCTAAATCATGGGCAAGGTACCAGTGCTGGACAATGTCTTTTCTTATCTGCTAGAAGCAAAAAATGAGGACATGGAAACAAATGAGCAAGAAAACTCAGGTAGGACTGAGTGGGGCACACTGTAGTGCCAAACTAGCACTGTGAGATGCAGAGTTTAAAATGCCAGCTTTGGGGGAAGAAACATCAAAACCACACAGAAGCATGTCAATACTGACTGAATTTCAGTTTTACGCTATTTTATGTTATTCACATTTTAACAGCTCTTTCCAGTTTCCTCAAAGTCCTATAAACTCAAATAATTTGAATTCACAGAGTTGTACTGAAGACAGTCTTATAAATGCAACTTTGCACATTTAGGTTCCAGAGCAAAAGTTCAAAGTTGTACCATGTGCCACTTCCATTATGGCTAACAAGTTGGGTTTTTTTCTGAATTGAAGGTCAAAACTCATTATTCTGTCACAAATAGCTTTCATATAGAGTTCAGGTCTGTCAGGGCCCCCTAGAGCTCAAGGACCTTCAAATCCTAATAGCTCTACTTTCCTTTTATCTTGTTTCTGAAGGACCAGTGAAATTTAATACTTGTCTAACTTTTCAGACATATGAATTTATGTTTCATAAACACCTAAATAAAGCTTTACTACTCCTCTCTTCCCATACACCACCACTGATATTTTTTTACCCTCAAACTTTCTAACTCCCTCATGAGCTTCTAGGCTAAATTTTGCAATTTTCTAACCAAAGCCCCAGAGAACAACACTAATTGAAATTTCAACCATGAAGCCATGGCCTGAAATAATAAGATACGGCATACCACAACACTGTTTATAGATTAGTAATTGATGTGTAATTTTAGCCCTAGAGTGGCTAAAATTTCTTAAGTGAGGCTGGAGAACATAATAAACTTTGTTAGTTAATAGTTATATTCAATTACATATTTTGAAATACTGAATCATTCTTGGCTGTATGAAGGAGAATATGCAGTAATTTAAAATACTTGTTACATTGTCACTGCACAAATCTGCCAAAATTTATATGCATAAGTGGTTTTTTAGCACAAAATATGGATTGAAAAGTTAGCATCCCAACAGTAACACACCTTTTTGGCTCTGCAGTAAGTATGATATCCCATGAAATCCATTGGTATTTCTTGACAAAATTTTCACAAAATGGATTATAGACACTCTCAGATCAACTTCAAATGTACATAATACAAATTACATATATGACCCCTCAATTTCTTACTAGTCATTTGATGGAGCATTTCAGTTTAATGGATGTTTTCATTAAAAGCTGAGGTACATTATTACTTCAACTTACATATTATGAAGAGATAGTACTCTTTTTATTAAAAAGACTCAATTGCCCAGGAGGAAGGCTGCTGGCTTATGTGGAGATTCCTGTCACTGAAGAACTTGCCTAGGAATCAGCAACATTAACTCTCCATCATCTTTTTGGTTTACAAATTATAAGCTCTCAGCAAGGTGAAGATAACAGATGAGACAACAATGTAAAATCTTTTTAAAACATTCCTTGAGATTTAAGAACACAGCTTCTGTGTCTAGTACCTGTATTATAGCTGGTTTTGATGCATTGCTAACTGCCTCCAAAACTTACAGTCATGGAAGATACAAAGAAATGCAAAAAATCAAAACAGAGCAAAACATTAAAGCAGACTTGAAAACCCAGAAGAAAAAGAAGACACTAAGAATCAACACATATACATAGCAAGTTAAAACAATGCTGAATTAATAATCAGAGCTATTTTTTGACTGCAAGCTTCAAGTTGAGTCTCTGTTATTACCCTGCTTGGCACTGAGAACCACAGGTACTGTCAAGCTTGTTGCATTAGCAGTCAGCCTCCTTGGTTTTGCTCATGCATTGTAGGATGCATCCTGCATGCCTCTGTGTGCTTTCAAACTTCCTAGGTCTAAAAGCTAAGCTCAACACCCTTGATGTAGGCTCCCGTTATAGACAGTGGGCAGAAAGAAGCACCTTTAGAATGCACTACCACCCTGTCTTGGGATGTTTTGAATTGCTGGCTGAGCAGTTTCACTCACACAAGTGACTTTTTTTTAAAAAAATCATCAGAGATCTCCCCAGTGTATAGGTCAGTTTATTTTCAGTTAATACCAACGAATAGAGCAGTTATTCTCCTGGTTACACCTATATTTATCAAACCACCTACTTACAATACCCATGAGGCATAGTATTTATATTGCTAAACAATAAACACATAGGGGTTGTCTTTTCCAACCTAGGCCTCTTGGTTCAGGCATCAGAGAGAGATGAACACACTTGAAGGCAGTCGTAAGTACTGAAAACGGGTGTACTGGCCATTGCTCTCAGAAGATGACAGTGACCACTGTGATAACTAAAATAGGTTACACAAAATTCTTCAGTAGCTAAATCTGTGTTAGAGGAGTTACACTTCTTAACAAGGCATAGAAAACTGAGCTCAACCATCTCTAGTACTTCTAGTTCAACCTTTTAGAAATTCATATACTGCTACTTTCCAAAAGCTTGTTTATTTTGACAGCTTTCATTAATAGCAAAGGCATGCCACTAACTTGGTATCTGCAATGTTGCTATGGACAACTTTTTGAAATAGCTTCAGGAAAAAAAAGGATTGAATCCTCACACTAAACATCTGTGCCAGTAACATTGATTACTTAACCACAGTTCTGACCTTTCTGCAGCAGTTGCTACAGCATGTTAAGCGTCCAAAGGTACAAACATGCTTTGACAGATGCAGGCTAAAATACTGATGGAGAAGAACATACCAAGCTAGAAGAGCTAGGTAGCCACAGAGATTCAGTGGGAATAGCTGAGTAACTTGCTGTACACTGTGCTTATGTGTCCACTCCACAAATAATTTATGTATTTCAATGGACTGTCAAAGCTGTACCTGCAAGACAGACCTGGAAGGTCATTTTGGTTTCTGTGGTCATCACAGACAGTGACCATAAACTTCAGTGTCTCCACAGATTAACAGATATCTATGCTGACCTCAATTAAAATGATCTGTAATCAACACTCAAGGCTACTTATCAGTAGACTTAAAGGCAAAGCATGATCGGTTTACAGAATAAAACACGAATAATTCTGAAACATGTAATTAAATGTTGACAAGCCCTCACAACATAAAGCATATGTCTTCTCTCTGAGACATCATCCTCAGGGCAATCCTGCCATGTTAAAGTTCGTGGAAAAGCTTAATCAATTTCAGCAAGTCAAAGATTTTATACCCCATATACCCTCAGTATGAAACACACAAACGCACAACGGAGTGGGCAGAGGCAAAGCTCTTCTGAAGCTGAAACATCTGCTCCCTTCCCCACCTCTTAACCATTTATGAATTAGCAAAATACTATTTTTCACTTGGGAGTGCACATTCTAGCTGAGGGAAGGGAAGCATTCTACACGCACTGAGTTTAGGTGTTCAGGTGTGTAGGTACAATGAGCAACTGATAGCTTTGCCTCTGCTTGTTAAATGGTGAATTGAGGTTCAAGGAACTCTCAAGATCACTCTCATACCTATGACATGAACTTGTCTTATTTATCAGCCCTACTTACTTAGGAGATCTATTCCGTTTTTCTTTACATTGTCACAAGTAAATGGCTGGATACTAACTGCTATTCTCAAGTTGCCCAGCTCTACCGGTATTGGGCACTTTGCAGGGGCTGTCAGAGTTCTCAAAATTAATCCTTTAACCTTCTAAAACCAGCAGGTATACCCTATGCCTTAGGTTGCAATGTCTGTAATGACCAGTCTGCATTTACAGCTTCATAGCTGCTTTTCAACCAATTCAGCATTGCAGCTATGTGGTCATTTAAAGCATAAGTTCAGTGGTAGATGTGAATCTCTCCTATGGTTTTATTTTAGACTCCCTGAAAATTAGAAGTAACTCTTTATAAACAAACTCCAAAGGGGAGGAAATGAGTCTCATCACACTACAATATGTTCTGAGACGCCCTCTTCAATTTCATTTTAAAATAGCTGTCATTTATTTCTTCCCCTCAGCTTGGAGAGTAGAGATCTAAATTTACCTCAACTCTGTGTGAAATCCCTGCTGAAAGTTGTAAAATGAGGTGTGTGTACAAACCCATTGCAGGAATGTGCTTGTTTTTTTCCCAGTATTTCCCAAGTTATCTCATTTATAAACAGTTCTTGAAAAAAAAAAGGTCAAAGCCAATAAAAAAGTCTATCTTAAAGAATATGTTGAAGGAACTAAATGACATTCACATAAACTCGTAGGTGTGTGTATTTCTTGGTTAAATTATATTAGCTATAGAATCTTCCTAAGAATGCATTATGATACTTTGTAGAACATTTCTTTATGCCACTGACGGACACTGGCAGGGATTCATAATTCTTAATCCTGAACTTATTATTTGCAGATAAACTTATTTCTATATGTGCAAGTGCAGCTTTTATGAAATTGAATCTAAGTTAACACATAGAAATGAAGTAGGCTATGGCTTCCAGGCAGATCACACTAGAGCAGGAACTTAAACCAAGGATCTATATGTCCCAGTAAAACACATTCGTGAGCTATTGCATCACTAACTATAATGTTTATAATGAAATACTGATACAGCTAAATTACGTCGTGTTAAGGAGTCACTCCCACACATATGTACAACTGGATAGGCAGCAATACCCATTGAATCACTGCTGCCCTAGCTTTTGCAGAAGGTGTTCATCACATTGTCATCTCTGGATCACACAAAATCAAATCACTTGACTACAAGATTTTCAAGACAATGAATTATTAACTGTCTTTGCTATAATTATGTCTTCCTTAAAAAACCTTAGAATGATTAAAAAAAGCATGACATGGAGACTGGCTTGCTTGCTGGCTTCATCAAGTGAAGGAGTGGGTTTTCTTTATTTATTCAGGACTACAGCTTCCTGAACGTGATAAAACTCCCATATCTTGGTGCTAAGGATACAACAATAATTCTTTGTCTGCCACAAAGAAGCAATCGAACATTTCAAACTTACTTTCCTGTAAGACCTACTATAAATCTACTAAGATCTACTTGAAACTCATCTAATGGAGATACTTTCATTTGTTAGTTCATCCAAATGCTTTATATACCACTCCAAAGAGCTAGAGAGAGAAGTGGACATATGACTGCCTACTCTGGCTTCACATTCAAATACAGTAGAAGATTAATGACACACAACAGACTCCTGAAAGTCACTCTGATGGTTTTATATGATAGATTATGTTTGCTTTCAAGTGTTTAAGAGCTGAATGCCTGTTGGTTTGTCTTAGTGAGGAAAGACAGACATTTCTGTATATACACATATCAAATCATATACACAAAGAGAATTCTACTCATTCTACAAAGCAGCTCTTCACTAGAAAAGTAGCAAACATGAAGGAATTTGTATAAAAAATTATTAATAAAAAAGCAGTGTATTTTTTAATAACTAATGATGGTCAGATAAATCATAATTGTATCTTGTGCTGTATGGAGAGCAAACTACATAAATGTACACTAAGCATCTGTTGAAAAACAGCTCAGAAGAGGTTTTTCTGTATTATCTGAAACTAATTCTAGCTTTCATAGAACTTTCTGCAAAATGATGGGATTAAAATAATACACCTTTATTTTAATTGTATCAAAACCAAAGACTTATCCTTCAAACTTGCTTTTATACTTAAGCGACCTCCACGCCCTTCAACTTTCCTGAGGCTTTTTTTTTTCAAGTATTGCTTACTCCTCTTATTCCAGGAACAACAAAAAATCCTGTCTCAAATTCTAACCAATTCTGTTCCAAGTGTGCTACATTACTGCCAGATTTGCTCTTTTCCTTCTTTCTGCTGACAAAGTCCCTCTTGTTGTAATCCCTGACTGTCTAGTAAACATTTATTACACTGACATAAAGCAGGAAAATACTTTCCCCTCATTTCCTACAAACACAAAATTAAACCAAGGACAGATGAAGCAACTTCACTATGGCCACACAGGATGTGAGAGAGAGAGAGAGAGGCAGAGGGAGAGAGAGATTGATTCTGGCAGCCAGGAGGGCTAACCGTGTCCAGGGGGGCATCAGGCACAGCATCGTCAGTTGAGGGAGAGGATTATCCCACCCTTCTCTGCACTGGTGTGGCCTCACCTTGAATATTGTGTGCAGTTTTGGGCACCACAATATAAGAAAGATATTAAGCTCTTAGAGAGTGTCCAAAGGAGGGCAGCAAAGGTGGTGAAGGGCCTTGAGGGGAAGCTGTATGAGGAGAGGCTGAGGTCACTTGGTCTGTTCAGCTCGGAGAAGAGGAGACTGAGGGGAGACCTCATTGCAGTCTACAACTTCCTCGTGAGGGGAAGAGAAGGTGCAGGTACATATCTCTTCACTCTCATGATCAGTGACAGGACTCGAGGGAATGGCCTGAAGTTGTGTCAGGGGAGGTTTTGGTTGGATATTTGAAAAAGGTTCTTCAGCCAGAGGGTGGTTGGGTATTTGAACAGGCTCCCCAGGGAAGTGGTTACTGCACCAAGCCTGACAGAGTTCAAGAAACATTTGGATGATACTCTTGGGGACAAGGTATGATGCTTGGGGATGCTCCTGTGCAGGGCTAAGGATTGGACTCAATGATCCTGGTGGGTCCCTTCCAACTCAGCATATTCTGTCATTCTAAATGTCTTGTATCTCAGGAAGTCTTTTAATTGCAAATCCTATACAAAGTTTAAACACAGGAAAAAATTACTGAAGTCTGTAAAAGATCATTCAGTAGACTAATTAATGAATTAATTTGAAAAAAGCAGAATAGGAAGACTTTAACTTGACATGAACTCTTACCTAGAACATCTTTTTCATGTTCAGGGACGAGAACTTTCCATTTGGATTCCTCTGGATCACTGAAGTCAATGTTGATTAACTGGTAATTTGGAGAATGGCGGTTTGTCTTGAAAGTGAACACTGTTCCTTCATTGGTGACATACTCATACTCAGCCTCAAAGTTATCTATCAGTTTCACCCAGTGAAGAATTCCTGAAAGATGAAACATAGAATATAAATTCTTCACCTCCTGACACAAAACATTTTAACACCTGAGGGCAAGGCCTTCTTGTTATAGGCTCTTTCTTGAACAACGGCAGTGACCAGAAGCAGTACAGCCTAGGGAAAGGCCAAAATGTCTACTAAGTATTAAGAACTTCCCAAGAATTCTCCAGATTGATAGGCTGCAGCGGAAAAATGCCAGTTCATGGACATAACTGGTTTTGAGGAATTTCTAGCGAAATACATGCAGAATACTGACAGGATTATGGCTAGTGTTTTACCAGCTTTCCTAAGGGGCTGCTAGAAAGCTCAGATGTTTGCTACAGAAGTGCTTCTACCACACTGACTGTTGTGAAGCCAATGCCTATGAGCACATCAGGTTCTTGTCAGTGGAGCTCACAAGTCCCCACTTCTACAGACTTCTTAGAATGAAGAGTCACAGCTGAGTCAAGACTGCACTAAGCTTTCAAGCTCAATTTTATTTCAAATAGCTTTTCTAAATTTACTATATAATTATAAAGAAATGTTGCTGGGTTGTTTTTTTCTTTCTGAAAAAACCCCAACACTTTGAATGGAAAGTTTTCCATTCTTCTTAAAAGCCCAGAGCTTCCCACAGAATAGAAATTATGCTATTT
Source organism: Platyrinchus mystaceus (assembly GCA_035041135.1). Lineage (NCBI taxonomy): Eukaryota > Metazoa > Chordata > Aves > Passeriformes > Tyrannidae > Platyrinchus > Platyrinchus mystaceus. The sequence continues at coordinate 71,085,691 of JAWWLV010000121.1, read as the reverse complement.
GAATGAGTACAATAAACTTCAACATGAGGAATTTCCCTTTCAACTCAAGAAACAACATTCCTGAAATGATGTCCTGCAGAAGCTTGTCACCACCTATAAGGACAACTACAGTTAGCTAAAATGTTAACATCTGGCTTTTGCAAGAATGAAACTGCAGTCCCTCTATCAACTTTCTAGAATATCACACTCAGTAACAGAAGTGGAGTTCTCTCAAACATCAATTTCCTCAGTTTCAGACTGTGATACAGAGTGAATAGTATTGAGTCAACCTGGGGTTGGGATTTTAAGACTTCACTGCTTTTTATTCACATTTTACTGTTTTGTAATAGGTCAAGAGGCTAATAGAAAGAAAAAGCAGCAAGGCTAGATAAGATATGGAATATACTTGTTATATCCACAACACAGCCTATCATCACATCCAAACTTACTATTATAAGTATCAGAAATTAGCTGTGCAGAAAAATCAAAACCCTTACTGATATATGATATCTTACATTGATCAACTCTTGTTGATATGTATTTATATCTTAAAATAACATTTGGTGCACTCTCTGCCTCTTTTCCAGAACTAAAGTTGGGTCTTTGCTTTTAAGTATAAACAAATAAAATGTTCATAAATTCGTTTGCATCAATACAAAAGCATTTCGGCTAATTTTATAATATTAAAAACTGAGCAGAATAATGGAAGTAGATCACAGCTGAGCTGTAATTACTGTAAGCTTAAAAAAAGAAAAGAATAATTGAGGAAGCAGTGAGATGACTAAGGTCATTTTATACCCATTAGATGTAATAACAGAGTATAGTCAGGCCTGGTACATTCATAAAGTTCATATCTCTTAATTGACATTTTGGTTTAAGAAAAACTTCCCTGTCTCTTCGTGCAAAGTGATAGATTAGCCAATTAAATTCTACTTTGTATACTGCTGCAATACAAACTTAGTATCCTGTCTTGAGTGAATACATTGTCTGTTAAACCTCGTTTTTTGCTGAGGTCCAAATTTTTGCCCTTCTTAAGAGATTTGATCTTGAAGAAAAATCCTGCTAAGTCAGTCCAGTTCCTGTGAGTTCTACAGAGAAAACCTGCTTTGATGCCTAGTAAAACAAAGAAAATCCAACCTACAGTGAACTCTGATAAACATCAATGAAACTGTTTTAAGATCCCGAGTCCCACGCACAAACATTTTAGTAAATTAAAACAATAACTGCAGTGTAACACCATAACAATATTGGAACGTTTGTTTTTCAGTATCTGACAGAATGAAACCATACTGCTAAAGAACAAGACTTCATAAAAAGGAATCACCTCACTGCTGAAAAAACCCACTTTTTTAATGCTAAATGTTCACAATAGTTGTAGCCTTCTTAAGTGCAACAGGACTTGGATTTCATGAAGGAAAGGACAATAATGTGATATTAGGGATTTACATTGCTTCCTTGCAACTCATTCATCCACTCCCAAATGAAGAGCTAGTAAAAAAGTGAGAGGGTTGATATTCTATAGGGGTACACTTAGCTGTTATTATACAAAAATAAAAGCATTCATCTTATTAAAGTATATGTGATATAGTCCTTAGAAGACAAATATTGCAGACGAATTACCTCTAAACCACTGTCTCACTGAAGTGGTTAAATAAGCCAGTACCTAATCTAAGATCAGAGGCAGTAAAGAGGCAACTACAGAGAGCTGAAAGAGACAATTACATCAGGTACATTACTGTACAGAGTATGTGGTGTAGTTTTCCAGTGAGAGGAAGAAACCCTTTGCAATGACACAAATATCAGATGTAAGAGGATGCTTCTTTATGGACAGTTCCAGGTGACTAAGTTGTGGCTGTGACTGAAAGGGATGTTCTAGCATTGCCTCAGATTCTCTTGCTTAGCTCTCTTTTTTGGGCTAGGAATAACAACCTGGTGACAAACACAGCCAGTTCACTGGTCACTAATATGGCTGAAAACTGATGGGGACACACACATCATTTATCCCCAGTTTATTCCAGTGGCAGCACAAGGAAGGGGCAGGCTCCTGCAGCTCACTAGCATGGCTCTGCCCCCTGTCAAGCACTCTGGCCTTGCCTCTCAGTAACAAAAAGTACAGTATGTCTTTAAGTTATGACTTCAAGAAGTACTCAAAAAACAAGGTGAAGGATGGACAATGAGTTCATTCTTTGTTAAAAGATAGGAGGGGAGAGAGGAGTTGAAGAACTAGCTCTTGATAAGACATTTACAGGTTTAACCAGCAGCACTCTGAGAACGTGAACCTTTGAGGAGAGTCACTGAGAAGTGGCATCTGTAGTCCAGGCTATTCTTAACACCTGAACTACTGAAGTTTAATCCACATAAGGTTAAAATGAGACAGATTTATTATATAGAGGAAATGCACAACAGTTTACTGTATGCTGCTGCTATACCTAATCCTTTCCCCTGCCAGCCCTTATATTAAAACACATTGCTGAAAACATACAAATGGCTTTGCCTCTATACCTTATACCAGCCAGTTATCCATCATCAAATAATTGCAGTAGAAGAGGAACTGTAGATAGAAGACCAATACCCATTATTCAGTGGACAATAAAACCATACTACACAACAGAAAATCATAATCTTACAGAGCCAGCCCTTCTGCAAAGGACAAAAGAAACATTCAGTGAACAGATAGAATTTTTTTAAAAAAATTTTGGATCCACAAAAGATCAAAAGGGAAATTGTATCAGTAAGTATCACAGAATAAGCCCTCAGTCTTGTACTGGTCTCTGACCATAGTAAAACATTCACTGTTTTGCTGAGAGCTGTGTGTGATGAAGCAGGTCTGTAACTGAATGATGACAGCTACAGGAGAAGGAAAAGCTAATGTGAACAAACTGATAACAGCATGAATGATCACAAAGTCTGTTACCAACGGTCTTTAGACAGAAAGGATAAAGTGGCTGAGAGTCACTGATCATCAGTTCACAAAATGTTCTCAATACTTCCATATTTCATGTTTCATGGAAAGGCCAAACAATCAATTCATGGCAAATAACCTCTTGACTGTGCTTGCTGGAGAGACAGGGCTTAGTAATCAAGTGGGGTTATCTGATGTTGTGAAAAAAAAGTTTTTAAAAGGCAAACACTGGCATTTGGCTTTTTTCACATATTCTAGCAGTCAAAATTATCAGGTGAAGATATAAATGTTCATCTCCATAAATTTATATTCCGACTTGTCAGTTACATTTTTTGCAAAACAGTTTTTCTGGAAATCAGTCCGTGCTGAGTATGCTCAGAAAATGAATGAAGAGGTTGGGCTCAAAAATGGGAAGGCTTTCTAACTAAAAAAACCAAACCACATTTCATTGTGGTACGTACATTAAGCAGATAAACTTCTACTCAAGGACAGATCCTGATTTTTCAACTCTTAGATTTTCATAGAATCATAAAGTGATTTGGGTTGGAAGGGACCTTAAAGGTTGTCTAGTTCCAACCTTGCTGCCATGGACAGGGACACCTTCTACCAGATCAAGTTGTTCAAAGCCCCACCCAACCTGGACTTGAACACCTCCAGGGATGGAGCATCCACAATCTCTCTAGGCAACCTATTACAGTGTTTCACCACCCTCACAGTAAAGAATTTCTTCCTAATATCTAATCTAAACCTGCCCTCTTTCAGTTTAGGGCCATTTCCCCTTGTCCCATCACACGTGCTCCTGTAAAAGGTCCCTCTCCATCACTCTTGCAGGCCCCCTTTAGATACTGGAAGACTGCAACTAGGTCACCCTGGAGCTGTCTCTTCTCCAGACTGAACAGCCCCAGCTCCCACTCCAGTTGTGCAAGTCATCCCTGCTAGTGGATTATTATTTTTTTCCCAGTCTCAGGAAAGTGCATTAAAGCCACTCATTTTCTCATTATTTCTGCTTTTTTGTTTCTCACTAAAGAGACAGCTCTTAATCACCAAATTTTATTTTCTTAAAGAATCCTCTGCATCCTTTAGAGATTCCATTTTCCAATATAAACTAATCTACATAGCCTATAGCATATTTAAAAAGGCTTAAAATTTATAATACGTGTGTGTATATATATATATATATATACACGTTAAGCAGAGAAATAGCTATAGCAGAGAAATATCCTTTGCACTTGGACTGTCAATTACTAACTGAAAAATTCTTTCACTTGCCAGAGGTACCTGGAAACTTCTATCTCTGCAAACCTTAATCACAGGATACATAAAGCCTTCCATCACAGGGGAAAAAATCCCCAGCACAAATCTCACAGCGTAATTTAAATTTTGTCTAGTAGTCACATCTCCTTTTAGTATTCTCCCATTTGCATTTTCTCTTTTTTTTTTCCTGCATTTATCCTATACAGCTTAACAGGCAATGTTCAACTGCTGCATGTCACCAGGCCACAATTCACTCTCACTGTATTTCTCATCACATCAGAGAGCTGCATATTTTCATTGCTGAATACTGGCTCACTAAAGCAAGTCAGATCTATCAGACTTATTAAAGATATGTACACTCAAAGGCTTCCAAATTTCAAGTATTCTCTACAAGAGGAGATTTTGAAAACTGGGCATTTACTTTGGAGTTTGTCACAGTACTAATCCAAACTAGTTTTTATGTTCAATAGAAGACAGATAATCTCATGGTACACAGCATGCTTCAAATTGAAAGAGACTGTTTCAGGGCCCTCATGGTACATTCATAACATATTATGGGAACTGAATGGCAAAGCAAAGCCCTTCACTCAGACAACTACTTCCACATCAGAATCTAACTTCTTTTGAAATCATGCAATATTCAGCTTGCTCTCAAGCTTTTGGTCTGAGCCAGGCAGGTATGTGAAAGAACTCAGGTTTTTTTTTTCCTTTTTCTTCCTCAAAGCCACAAATGTTTAATTAAGTGTCTCACTCTGGTCTCCAAAGGACAAGGGAGATTTTCAAACAATTTGGACTCTCTTTGAAAGCCAGACCTCTTTATCTCTTGGGACCTGACTTCACTTACAAAAGTCTGAAGGGGGAAAGATTGGAGAGGAGATATTAAGATGTCCCTGAAAGGAACGCAGGTTCATTGTGTATGTATTGAGAGGGCTCTCAGTACCACTCAAGTTGCAGATGATGGATGACAGCGACTCAATGAGCATGGAAAGTTAATGTATTTGCTATCTAAAAATAAATAAATGGAAGGAGGCAATATTTATTCCTTTGAGTTAAAAAAGTTCAGACATGTCAATCAAAGATTAATCCAGAAGAAACAAATCAAGCACTTTTATGGGCAGACATTTCTCAATCAGTTTCAAGGCTTCTATTTTACCTCCATTGGGATAATCATTCAAAAGACAGGACAAGAGAATATGCTTTGTTTTGAGAGAGTTATAGCTTACGTCCTCAGGTAGAAGAACATAACAAAAGAACAGGCATCAAAGGTAATCTTTCTCTCACACTGTGCCTCTCTAATATACACAAAGCATAAATATCTAATCTAAAAAATAACTTCATTATGAATACTATTTATAAATGTAATGTCCAGTCAGACAGTGGCAGCATGAAAATCTCCTTGCTCAAATTAATAGCAAGCTATTTAATTTCATAGAATCATAGAATAGTTTGTGTTGAAAGGACCTTTGAAGGTCACCCAGTTTGACCTCCTTGCAATGAGCAGGGACATCTTCAACTAGGTCAGGTTGCTCAAAGCCCCATGCAACCTTAACTTGAATGTTTCCAGGGATAGGGCATCCACCACCTCTCTGGGCAATCTGTTACGAGTGTTTTATCACACTCATAGTAAAAAACTTCTTCCTTATATCTAATCTAAACCTACTCTTTTTTAGTTTAAAACCACTATCGCTGGCAACTGGCCCTGCTAAAAAGTTTGTCCCCATCTCTCTTATAGGCTTCCTTTAAGTACTGAGAGTCAGCAGTCTCCCTGAAGCCTTCTCCTCTCCAGGCATGTCTAGTTCTGGGCTCCTCAGTACAAGAAACACATGGAGCTACTGGAGAGGGTCCAGTGGAGGGCCACAAAGATGATGAGGGGTCTGGAGCCAATTCCTTAACCACCGAACAGTCCACCCATCAAATCCATATCTCTCCGATTTAGAGAGGAGGATGTTGTAGGGGACCACGTCAAAGGCCTTACAGAAATCCAGATAGATGACATGCGTAGCTCTTTTTTTGTTGCTAATTTTATTTATTTTTATTACTAATAATTTGGTTTCAATTAAAAAAATACACAGAAAGCAAAACTCTTTGGAATTGCCATTTAAGGGATATGAAACATTTTTCTTAAAGTAAACACCACTTTTGAGGCTTCCACGTATGTTTCAAGACAACTGATTCCCCCCCCCCCCCATTTGTTAGGGAACTAGGATATAATGGCCTTGTTTTGATGTTGACTTTTGAAATGTTTTTTTTAAAAAGTTACTTCAATCATGTCTTTCAAAAAAGAGAAGAGTTTTCTCCCACCACATTCTACCTTATAGCTGATGTCTACTGTCTCCTCACTATCTCTTGTTTATTTTCATTACAAAGGTTTTGATCCACTTTTTCAGGCTACCCAGCACATAGTGACTCATCCCTTTGATGTTACTGTATATAGCACTGTTCATTGCTTATTTATTTATTTTTAAGAGAGCCTGATAAATTGCAAGGCTAATCCAAGACACAAAAGGCCAAAGAATTCTATTTTCAACAGAAACTGGGCAAACATTACCTTTTTTTTTCACCTGCCCTCAAGTCACATACATGCTTTCTTCAGGGAGGGGAAAAAAAAAGAACAACCTTCTAAACAAAGCAAAATAAAAATTCTTAAGGCTGACAGCCCTGCTCTTAAATTCCTTCTTGCAACGTCTCTCTACCAGTCTAGTACAAAGCAGTTCCAGCTGACAATGACTAAGCAACCAGCAAGCTGTGAACTTCTGTGTTTGCTCAATTTTTTCTCATCTTTCCAAGCCAGTGGTTCTCATATATTTTACACTAGCTTCTATGTGTCCTCCTGCTACCTTATGCTGTTCCCACCACACACAAACTACCAATCTCCAGGCAGCCCAGTGCCCAAGCATAAAAGCCCCTAGCACTGTCCTCTCTCCACAAAGCCCTTGTATCTTCTGCACTTAGCCTCCCTTCCATGCCAACAACTCAGACTGTGCTTTCCAGTTAGCTAACCCTTTCAAACTTTTGCATTCCAGGAGTCACAGCAGCCTTTCACAGTTTCTATGTGCCCAGAGATTATAATGCTTTTGCTCCTCACACTGCTTTATATCCCTTCTTTTTCCCCCTCTATTCTCACTTGTCAGCTCCCCCAGAGAGAGGAAAGTGGGGCTCTGTCCAGGGCTCTGAGTCAGTGACTCATAAAACAGTTCTGTGGTGCTCACAAGAGGATCCTGATTTCTTTATTAGGCTTCATAGAGGCTACCACAATACAAAATAAAGAAAAAGGTCAATATTAAGGACAACTTCAACAAGACCAACAGGCTATGTTACGCTGGTTTAAGTTCACAGCCAAGGGTGATTAAACAGCTTTCATTTGTCTTTTGTTCCACACCAACAGACTGGTGCTAAATTCTTTCTTCACTGCACCAAAACACATATTCAAAAGAATAAACAGTAAAGCCTGACAATTTAATAGAAAAGAAACTAACTCATGTCTCAGCAAAAGGGAAAAACAAAATTATTATCAGGCACAGGAACAGGAAGAGACATGCTACAGAAAAAACACTGTTTTTGGGGTTTTTTAAAGTCATTGTTTGGTTGGGGGGTTTTGTGGGATTTTTTTGGCAAGGTGCACAACAAGGTTGCTTATATATAATTGCTTGATTACTGTGTATCCTGTTGTTTGGATACTATGAGGCATTTTCAGATATCCCAAAAACAGTTAAGCAAAGTGATTAATGAGAGAATTTTTTTGTTTGACTGGTTCAACATACAGGCAAACCTGAGTGCTGTCTGTATTCTGGAAGACAAGTTTGATAAAATAGTTACTAAAAATCGTGCCTTATAATGCTCAGCTACTGGGTAAATATGTGTGCTTTTTAAAGGAATAGTATTTGATCACTTTTAAATGTTTGTTACAAGAGTCAAGGGTTGAAAAGCCTACCAGCAGTTTGGCAAGGTAAGTAGGGAAATCTGGAGTCTCGAATGAGGGATAACCCTCTGTACATGAACCTACAGTGCTGTCGTTCCTGACCCAACACACAGCTGTTGCACTCCTGCTACTGAAATTTCATAAAGCAAAATTAAACTGTGTGAGTAGGTTCAGTGACTGACAAAGAACGGACGAATATCGACAAGAATTTTAATTTTGCCTGATCTTTCCAAAGCTCACCCCACAACCAAAGAAGCAACCAAAGAAGCAAGCATGAAGGGAAGACCTCCCATAGCCACAGCTACCTGAAGCAGAGTACAAGGTAGTTAAGTGGGCTGCTCTTGGGGTGTCTTCTCCCAGTGATGTCTCCTTGCGGTATTGCCTTGTCACAATACTGTGAATTATGACCACAGATATCCAGTCTTGAGAAATGGAGTATTTGTAAAGCACCAATATGAGATAATAAAAGCTTTTTTAAAAAGTGAGTTTGGTTAAGTTAGTTGTAAACACAAAATTCCAATTGGTCACTCTAACACAAAGAGTTTTGTCTTAAAAACTAAGCCATAAACTGGGTTAACCTGGTGGGATTCGCAAGAGGCTCGGGGTAGTAGAGGAGCTGGGGAAAAGTATCCCCCAAACCTCTTACCTTTTCAGACTAATTTAAATCCCCATTAAAAAAAAAAAGCTATTATGTATTTGTCATAGGTTACTTATCACAGTGATTTTCTATTCTAAAAAGGAGCATTCTTGGCACAAACAGCTCACAATGGCCCACTTAAAAACCTAGCAAATAACCTGAACATTTGAAGAGGAAAATGACTCAGTCTGTATACAGTAGAAACACTGTGAAAGGGGGAAGGGAAGCATTTTAGCTACTCTGGGAAGCAGAAGAGATGTTCAGATGCTCTCTGTACTATTCTAGGAAAGAAACAGAAACACTACTGTGTAAATTACCTTCTGAGGAAAACAATTTGACAAGAATTATTACAGAAGATTGAACTGCAAGTTCAATTAATCTATAGCTCTTGACAAAAATATCATGAGTAATCACATACAGTAAAGGGGAAGTCCTATCTGACACACTTAATTTTTCAAATGTAGAAATAAACAAGTCAAATTCTTTTGTTTCCTAAACATTTAGAAATAGTCTACTCTCATTTATAGGATGTGATTTCCATTCGGAGACAAGGTAATTTCCTGCTCAACACAGGGCAAGTTAACTACCACTGGTCCACAGTCTGAGAAATACGTCAAGAGTCAACGAATGCACAAAACACAACTGCCCTCCATACAGAAGATCTAGTCAAATGTCATGCTTGCATAGAGTCTTTAATGATACCATTACCACCTCACTTATTTAAAGGGAGTATATGCAAAAAAAGGCAACAATTCATGCAGTGCAGGAAGTTAATGAAATGCATTAACTCACCATTTCTAAAGCAATAATGAAGTGGCAAATACTGGCTAAACGATGCTTCATAAAAAGATAACCTGTGGGAAAGTTAAGTCAGAGGTTTCCTCTACATCAAAGCAATTACTTAGGATCAGTTGGCACCTAGAATACTGTCCTGAAATGCACAAAAGGGACAGAGGTACCAGCAGATGATTTTCACAAAGAACAGATTTTCCACGAGTACTTAAATATATGTAATATCCAAGCTAAGAAGCTCATCTTAGGGCAAAGTATGGAGTGAATATGGAGTCTCATCCCAAGAGACAACATCTGTAGTCAAAACAAAGATGCAGTACGTGTTCTCCACACTATGCCATTATAGGAAAAACACCAACCCCTTGCATATTTTGTGATACATCAGAAAGGTAGTTACCTATTAAACATGGAGTATCTACATCCCATGTAGTTTGAACTTTGCCCCTCACTCCTCAACACTGCCTATTTTCCCATTTCAATAGCTCCACAGGTAGGTTTTCCTGCATCCTTTTCTGTGGTCCCTGTCTCTTTGAATTTTATAGAATGGAAATGTAGCTTAGGACTGCATGAACCATGGAGTAGCAGAGAATCTGAAAGATAAATACTGAAATATTTCAGAGTTGAAATGTCCAGATCATGTCACAGATCTATCCAATATGGGACAAATGAGGAAAATATACTTTATATTCCTTATTTGTAAGGCCCGCTATTCTTCCTTCACTAGCGAGACTGAATATGACTTGCCTTCTTGCAAGGGAAAGCAACACATCCTGTGAAAAAATGAAAATTATTTAAATAAAAAAAAATAACTAAAGGTAACTCAATTAAAACCTATGTCAGGCACCTCAAAACAACAAGACATTTTGATTTAGCATCACTGCCTAACTCCCAGTCAGAAAACAAGGCCAGTGTGGTAAAGAAAAGCTTAAAGGTACTGAAAAAAACCCCAGCAACATCTGGGATAAGAAACAGAGGAAGAGCTACAATATTATTCAGTTGCTTTGGAAAGGAAGGTATTATTCTGACTACTTACAGATTGTTAGCAAAATCATTCTGTTTCATTTCTTGCTGATTCTTGTGGAACAATCTGGATCTTCCCTTTCAGCCTCTCAGAATGAAAATTTACTGCAAATTTACCTTTTTATTTTTATTGTCTTGGAAGCCAGTAAAATGGGAGAGGTATGTAGTTGAACATAAATGTCGGAAAGTTCACAATTTAAGAGGGCAAAAAAAGGTTTTACAGCTTTGTTTTTTCAACTGGATGTGTTTATTCTGTTGGATTAATCTTTTCAAAGCAGCTAGAAACTGTTGAGTTTAATTTGAAATTTAAAAAGGAAATATTTTTCTTGCTATAAAATCATGCCATATATAAATAAGACTAAAAAGCAAAGACTACACATTCCTTTCACCTGCTGGGGACAGAAATATCTGAGCTCCTGTAAGCCTTTTATGGGCTATATTGTGTTGCTTAATGATTCCCACAGTAGCTGACTCATCCCTGAATTCACAGCCATCTTCCAAGCTCTATCAGGCAGATACTTGTTAAGTGTCTTCCATTCCCACACATGAAACATACTGTTTCATTTTGCACTCCTGTTTCTTCTCTCTCTTTTCCCAAGATGGATCCCCCCTTTTCACCCCACTTCTCCATTCTAGCCTGCAAAATTAAGCAAAATAGTTCAACCAGATACTGTGCTCTTTGAGGGAAAACAATTTTTTTCTGTCTTTCAGACAAACACAATAAAACTTTACTTTGAGCAAGCAGGTCTCTTAATATATAGATAAAAATGTTTAAAAAAAAAATTGTACCATGTCTTTAATCTACAGTAAGTTAGAAACAAAGCCCACAAATGAGCTAGCCAACCTCAATTCTAAAAACCCCTAAGTACAGCATATTTACTCTATTGCTATTTATCTTTCTAAGCTATGACTTTTTAAAACAAGTAAGTTCAAAACTATGAGAAATTTGTTGACACCAGACTTGAAATAAGAGTATAACCCACTCCCATATGTCCATCTGTGTTCTGAAGTTCACTAGTTCAGCTAAATCAAAAAAAGCCCCCAAATATGAATATAATGAAAAACTGTATCAATAATCTCTATACATGACAGAGAAGACTTAAAGTTGTATGTGATCATATGAAATCTGCCACCTCCCAACCTTTGTATATCCAGTGCAATACTGCCAGATTGCATGAAATTTTCCGAATTTTTTTCTCAAGGCCTCAGTGAAATAAGAAGATATAAAACCAATCACTGTTTCTAAATAAGCTATACAATATATTATCAAAGGGATCCAAACTGAATCATTTCACAGAAACACAAATGGTTTTCACTTAATACAAGGGCCTAAATCTAGAAATCAGAATATTACTATCCAGCACAAAAAAAGCTAACAACATGCCCATAAAATGTCTGTCATAGGAACAGTTTAGTGCCCTGATCCCTCTGTAGGTAAGAGAAGTCCTAACCTGTTTTGCTCCATCTAGACAAAGGAACTCAGGTCTGCCCATTCACCCCTGCTGTTACAGCCAGGATGCTGCTGTAGAGCGACATACTCAATACATGGAGCACAGGAGCTTCTACAGCCACATGGTGGCTTTAGACCATAAATACACACACGTGCGTTTATTATTGTGACCTACCGCTCAAACAGTACTTCAATTCTGATGTATTTCAAGACACTCCTATAACCAGTCTCTGTAAGATTTTAAAGGCCAGGTCCAAACAGTGGAAGTGTTATAAGGAACAAGGGTGTAAGGGGTCTAGAGAGGGAGTAAAAAAAAAAAAAAAAGGGGAGGGGTATGGAAAGACAACCTAATTGAATTACTACAAGTCCATTTATAACACCAGAAAAGCAGTTGTGCCCCCTCAATTTTGAGGTACGTTCCATTCCCTTAATTACTAGCACTGTTAATGGTTTTTTCCTCTTCATTACAAAATCATAGTCCTGTCTCTGGCACATGCGACAGAAGCTTTCTTTGGCCAATCAATTTCAACAACCCAGTAAGTAGTTTAGTCAATATGACCTTAATAAGGTGTTAAAAACATAAATAAGAATACAATGTTTTTTTCCTCAGCTTTCAGTTGCAAACTCAGACTATTTGCACGTCTGTCTTCAGCGAGCATCTCCAGATTGCAAAGGCATTTTGATTGAAATAATCAGAGCCTCTCCAATGTTACTTCACGTCATCTTTACAGTCACCAAATTGGAGTTTCGCTGTCAAATCACTCTCTGCTTAAAACAGCATCTATATCAGATGTGTTATCTGCTAGATTCTAGGTTACCTATAATATATTGTACATTTTCTTTCATTTTTCAATTTTCCTCATTCCCTCTTTGCCAGTCAGGACAATTTCTGAAATAACTAATATTCACTCAAATAGTCCTGCAAGTAGTTATCTTTTTTTTACAAACACCTGTGTCTTAATCAGACCATTTTCCTTCTCACCTCAACTTTGCACCTTTTTCAGATGCCATGGGAGAAATGTTCCTGCTTTAATTTTTGTAAGTGGCTTCCAGTTTTCTGGTATTTCTCTTTTCTTTCCGTCCCTTTAATCTTAGGAGCATGTGAGCTACAGCCATAGGCACCCTTTGCAATCAGCAGAGTCCAAACCTGCCCAGAGAGATACTTGTATTCCACGTCCTGAGGGAGCACAGGAAAGCAGGCACAGCTAATGGTCTAAACAGGTACCTTCAGTCCATCATCTTAACACATTCGGAGTCTGCAGGTGATTCTTACTTTACCTCCAATACAGAATTTAGCAGTGACCAAAGTCCTGCAGTACAGCATAATGTAAAAAAATTCATCTCATCCACACTTTAGATCCCACAGCAGTCAGTGATGTAACTACCTACTGGATGAACTCAGTGAACACGCAGCTTAGAGCAACTTAGCCTTGTTATCACATACCCAACTGACACTTCAGCTAACAGCCCATTCAAGTAAATGGGCTTACAAATTTAAAACCAAACAGAATTACCCTATTTGTCCGCCCTATAAATCCTTTTAATCATATACCTCCATATCAGCAGATATTACTTCACTATGATATTTTTCCAATTCTAGCAGTCAAACTTTATGTCAACTCTGAGAATACACTTGTCTAACACACTACGAATTGATTTATGACTTACAGTTGTCAATTCTGGGAAAAGTCAGAATAGAAAACAGGTTGTTTAAGGAGCTCTCTAGAAACATATCGGTGCTTATTATTCACAAATTATTCTGAGTTGGACGGGACCCACAAGGATCATCAAGTCATAGAATCATCACAGAAACATAGAATCAGATGGGTTGGAAAGAACCTCTGAGATCATCAAGTCCAACCTTTGATCCACTATCACCACAGTTACTAGACTATGGCACTAAGTGCCACATCC
>JAWWLV010000121.1:71045111-71071724 GCA_035041135.1 Platyrinchus mystaceus | reverse complement strand
AAGATATTAAACAGAACTGGGCCCAACACTGATCCCTGGGGGACACCACTAGTGACCGGCCGCCAACTGGATGCAGCACCGTTCACTGTCACTCTCTGGGCCCGGCACTCCAGCCAGTTCTTAACCCAGCACAGAGTGCCCCTGTCCAAGCTGTGGGCTACCAGCTTTTCCAGGAGTATGCTGTGGGAGATGGTGTGAAAGGCTTTGCTGAAGTCTGGACAGACCACATCCACAGCCTTCCCCTCATCCACCAGGCGGGTCACCTGAGTTGGTCGGACAGGACCTGCCCTTCCTAAACCCATACTGGCTGAACACATGCTTCAAACTGCCAGCATCTGAAAGACTTGGGAATTCCAGCACAAGGACAGTATTGAGAACCCCACAAATACAGCTATGGCTACATTGCTCCATCCACACTTCTGTTTGCAAATTCTGTGCCAGGACTTCGTTTCAGCAACAGCAATAGGGAGTAGAGGCTATGTTGACAGGGACCTTTGCAGAGGGGTGCCAAGTATCTCAGACTTATTTTCTCCTTTTCAGGAAATACAATATAAAAGGTACAAATTATAAACTCATGTAAGATGGGAGTTGACTTTTTGCTGCCTTCAATTAATTTTTTAAACTATAAGGACAGCAATAATTAATTATGTTGCTTGTTCATAAGACTTTATCAAGATAATCAGTTCATTAATTGCATTTGGAAGTGTTCTTAGCATAAGTGGAACCTAATGGCCCTAGAAATTGGATTTTTGTCAGATTTGGAGATCACTACTGATTAAGAGGCACACTATGAAAATATGCCATACTATTCTTTGAAGAGGCCAAACATATTTTCCTCTGTTCTCTCACAGTTCCCTAGTATGATGGGTTTCAGTTTGTATTTTCATTCTCCACAAAACAAGAATGAAGACACTGCAATTAGACAAGATCAAATAATTTAAACAAATTATTCCAAACTACTTTTCTTAAGTCACTAAATATGGATATATTTCCAGCAAAAGTACAAGTTTATCTTGGAAATGAACTATTGATCTACATCCATAAGGAATTGCATTACAATAGACATTCCTGCACTTTTCCTGCAGATGACCACCTGGCATTTTGGCAGTCAGTACTAACACTGCCACACGGCCCTTCTTGAGTTCTTCACAGTCATTTGTTTGCAAAGTGGCCAAATAAGAAGCTGTTATTGTAACCATCATCTCTAAGAAACAGTAACAGAACTACAGTTAATTCCACAAGGCCTCAGTGTATTAGAAGGAAAACAAATTCACTTTTCAGTGAATGATTTTATTGACTATGAGAACATGTTCTTTTTAATGAAAATTCTTTAAACAATGAAGATATTTGATTTCCTCCTGTCGAAGGAGAACAAAGCACTACTAGCAATCAAAAATCAAGAAAGGTGTCCCTGATTTAGTTAACATAGCACTTTGAAATAGGTCTTTTAGTTAATAAGTCACAGATGAGACTCAGTTCTTTGCATTTTTGTGCAAGTCTAAGTAACAGAAGATTTCTTCACTCCTGGTTTTATATGTAGCATTTCAAACTACACAGTGATGTTTATCTTGGGACACAAAATATTTTTAAAAAGATAAATCCACGATTACATGATTGAAACATTATTTTGTAAACAATATATGCTACAGAGGAGCACTGAAAACAATCTGTTGAAGCATGTAATTCTATAATTAGGGTTTTGCCACAAAATTCATAAGAATCATCTCATCCATTAGCTTTTGCTTAGTAGTTGCTTTTACTTCTTTACAAAGAAACGTGGTATAACTAATGGAGTCTATGTAAAATATTACTGCCTGTTACCTTTTGAAAAGGCCTCACTGCCATTTGTGTTTGAATGTCTTTGTATAAGTCTAAAGAGGTTTCAGACTTGAAAGATCTAAAGCATAAAGAGAAAATTTTCTAAAGAACTAGAGTATTCTTGGACAACCTGGATTGAAAGAGCAAGTGGGAAAAAAATGTGCTTGAAAATCTAATTATTTATCTACATCAAGTACCACCTAGGACACTGGTAAAGCACTAGGTATCCTACTTTTTTCTTCCTTTGTAATTTTTTTTTCAAAACTAAGATGTGGTATTCTGAACACTAGAATGGCTTCTTGAACAAATATATAATTGTAAACAATTTGAGTAAAAAGTCTCAGACTAAACCTTCAATAGTTCTGAAGGCAAGAACTATCTTAGATGTTACCAAAGGTATGAGATGTACTCATAAATAAAGTCTGTTCCAAAAGACAGAAGGATCGTATAACACGTTTTAAAACTAGAGACAAATTAATTAACGAGGTATAGTTTGATACTTACATAGAGCCTTGTACTAACACTGCATTCCAAAGATAGCATAACCAGAGCCAGTATTTTTGTATCTCATGGTTTTGTTAAGAATATGCTTCTGTTACACGTAATTCTCTAAGCATCACTTAATCTGAACATATCTTGATATATTACTGAGCAGCCTCTACAACCGCCAGTTAAAGGCAAGTGTTAAGAAACAGATTTGCCATTTAACTGCACTACTCCAGAGCTGCTTATTTACTTGTCTAAAACAGCTTAACTGAAATTTGGCATCAATTTCTCCTAACTTCACAAGCAACCTCTTCTACACTTGCTGTCTCAGAAAATTAGAAGTTGAACTGAAATTACAACTCTTGTGGGCTAGATTGATAGAGCCAAAAATTAAGATTATATATATTACTGCTTATTGCCTCTGGACACCAAAAGCTGAAGGACTGGTGGTTCAGCATATTTACATTTGCACGGAAGATCAAATTTAGGAAGTATCCCAGATATTTACTGTTAGGCCTGTGCTCATTAACATGGAGGTAAAAAGACATGGGTAAAGAAGAGTCTTTGTATTGAAAGTGCACTTGGCAACTTAGTGAGACAGATCTGAAGAGTTCCTAACTTTATAAAACAGGGAACTGGTGCAAGCAAATGATTACAGTTAGATCTTTCTTTTTATAGGCAAAAAGGGAGAATTTGGAAGGATTGCATACCTCCTGCCCAACGACAAACAAATAGCAAGGCAAATCAAAGACTGGTTCAGAGAAAACACCTTTTTAAAAAAGCATTTTCAAGCCCGGAAAAGGTTAAACTGCAGGTTTACCTTATACCAGGTAGTACAAAATAGATGCTTCGTTATTTCATCCATGGTCATTTCAAGGCTTGATGATAGTATTCTCTTCAAGGCTGTCCAGTGTCTCTATAAATGGGAGGGTGAATATGGGAGGAGAGCTATGCTTTTCATGTATTCTATCTCCACCTGGAGAGTGTCAACTTGAATGACAATGCAATTTATCATTTATAAAAATGTTTCACTATACTAAAAAATTTATCTACACAGTTTTATGTTTGAAATAAAGTTGCATAGAAAACATGTAATGACTTTGATTAGGGCTGCGACTTCCTAAATTCAAGAGGGCACTAAACAACTACAGTTGTTCAAGATAAGTTTAGAAGTAATTAAGAAATATCCTTTATAAAATGAGTGTGTGACATGCCCCAAACCAAAATTACTCCCAGAAAGGAGTATAAGACTGTTAACTATCACCAATAACACCAAACTCACCAAAATGAAAAATATTGTACTAAGACTTGTTGATGAACTAAGGGAAGAACACAACAATCACTTAGTGCAATAAAGGCAGGGAGAAATGGAACTATACACTCCATATTGCAAAGCTGCTATCAGTCCTAATCGCACTCCTAAGCCTAGAATATTCTGTTAATAAACAAAAGAAGAAGTTCCTTGAGATCCAATATTTAACAAATAATTACAAATAATTTAACAAATAAAAACAAAGTTGCAAAGAATCAAAAAACAGCCGAGTTGCCTTGTATGCACAGCACATACTGAAGACGACATTTCAATAATCCAATACTGTGAAAATACAAAACCACCAATCAATAAAACAGCTAACTATGCCAACCATCAACAACAGCCATAGGGAGCAAAGTGCCATACTTTCATCCCATACCATTGAGGCTAAAAAGCCAAACACACAAAAGCCAAACACTAAACCAACTAGAAGGCAAGGAAGGAACATTTCATGAGAGTGTATTCAAAGTATGAGTAGATACTTCTACTGTAATAACACTGTTGCTACAAAACAAAATCAGAGGACTTTTGTTCATTTCCTAGTACTATATGGAGAAAAAAACGTTACCTATAAAGCAGTTACATTTTTCAAAAAAGGGATATTAGTGCTTGAAGGGAGACGTGAATTTTTAAAATACAAAAATAAATTTAAACATGGAAAAGTACTAGTGGGGTAGAATGAAATGAAACATACACTGGATAAGGCTGCTTATATTACATCAATTTTTCATTGAGACCTTTTAAACAAACTACAGAACTAAGACTGGAGTTTTCCACCTACTGATATATAACAAAAAATGGAATGCTAGCAGAAGGAAGCAGCGCTTATTTTCCCATAATCTCTGCATTAAGGAGGTTAAGCAATACACATATTGAAATATATATACATTTAAACAAAGTAATTCGAGTCTTACATTGTCTTAAAATGAAGCAAAACTCAGAAAGCAAGAAAACACATACCTGATATACCCTGAGACTCTTTTTGTAGATCACAGTACCACAGTCTGTTCACTGGATCACAGCCTTCTCTAATAGACAGCAAGACATAGCGACCATCATCCGACACCTGTAAGAAGTTACAGGAAAATCAAAGACAATCCATCCTCTGAAGAAAAAAAGTCCAACTTGAGAAGTTACTACCTAAACCCAGAGGAAAGAATGAATTGATGCTACAGTTAGTTGAGTAAACAGATGTGTATGGAATATGAGAACTCACGAAGAACCCACACTAATCACTTACATCAATAAATAACGTAAATACGTCTGCTAACGTTTTAGAAGATCAAAACCAAACAGCATTATCCATTTATTTTCACCATGAATTAAAAAAAAAAAAAAGTTTATTAATATTAAATGTATTCCAGCTAAATAGGTGTCTAAGTAAGTCACAGTGGATATTTCCTCCTCGGTGGACCTCCATAGGCTGCAGGGGCACAGCCTGCTTCACTGTGGTCTTCAGCACAGTCCGCAGGGCACTCTCTGCTCCAGCACCTGGAGCACCTCCTCCCCCTCGCTTTGCCTACTGTGGCTAACTAAACCGCAATCAGAATTTTGATTTTTGACCTTTTCATTATTTTTACACACACAAAAGTCTAGTGCTGCTGTTAAATGAACATTAAGTTATAAATTTTCTGAAGCTTCTTGGTTCACTTTTGCACATGCATGACACACGATAAAATTTTCGAAATGAATCCTTCTTGCTACTTGGGCTTTGCAAACATACTCTGTTTCCTGGCAAAGCTTTTGAAAGTGCAAGCCCAACAAGGAAGGGCAGGAAGTAAAAAAGAAGTTATCAACTTAAAGTTTCCCTCTCCTGGCTGAGCTGTTTCGAGCATATTCCAAAATTACCGTATTTAGATGTTATAATTAACAGAGCTGACACAGGCCGTTTCCTGTCCATATTGTCCTTACATGACAATATCTAATGGAAATTTAAACCCCTAATCACAAAATATGAATCTGAGTTCTGGAAACTTTCCACTTTGCCCTAAACATATCTTCAAAGGATTCTTATTCATCCACTGTCATTACTTCTTAGACATATTTCAGTTAATATCTGTAACATTAGTTGTGCAAAATATCTGTAGAATGAGTTAAGCAAAATAAATTTCAGAAAAATTAGGTTCTAACAATACTGCTATGCAAACAAATCCACAGTTCTGAAGACACAAGAAGGGGCCCTAGTAGAACAGAGACAAATCTCAGTGTATGAAAGCTAACAAAAAAGTTCCAACGACCAAAGAGTCCTCAAAACAAAAACAAACCCCAAATGAGTGTTTCCAAGTTGTATTTTTTACAGGCATTTTGTTAACAGCTAATTATACAACTAAAAAATGTACATAGAACTGAAATCTCACAACACAAATAGAAAAGAACACCTAAGATTCCTACTGGACCAAAAAAAAAAGCCCCATTATATGAAACAGCAAAGATAGCTTTAATAGGGCAATCTGCAAATTTGAGACATTTTGTTTCCTCATTCCTAGAAGGAAGTCTGTCCAGAAAATGAAATGAAGATTAGGTGATCTTTCTTAAAAGAAGCATCTTTAGTGTTTTATTAGAGAAACAATAACTGCAGGTGTCAGTTGTAATTGAGAAAATTACTGCAATACACTGCTTAAACATACGTCCATACCTGTAAAAGCACCAAGCTTCCTCCTTTTCCTCACAAACTCAAAAAACATATCAAGTAATTGTAACTGGCATATAGAAATATAAATTTCAGTTAAACTCAAGAGTATGACACACAAAATTCTTTCAGTCATAGTCAGAACCCATGTAAATTTGTTCTTTGATACTGTGAGTTGAATAGTTAAGACTGATTGCTTTCCCCAAGAAAGAACACTGACTTGCAAATTTCTGATGTTGTTACAAGGGCAATTCAGAACCTCTAATGACAGCAAATCTGAGCACATCTAATGAGTTTTTCCTTCATTATTCCCAGCTGGACTAGTTAAGAGTTGATAGCAGTTTATGTTTAATTTGAAGTAGGAACTCCCAATGCATCTTGCTGGTGGGATACCAATTATGTCTGTCTCTATCACTGAAGCTATTCTTACATCAGTGAGTTCTATAACCCAAAGGAATTTGAAAGAAACAGGACAAGATACAGTTGACTGCAGCATGCTAAAATGTTTAGCATTATACGGCAGATGTAGACATCCACATTGCAAAGTTACAGTTTGGTGAGCAAATCTTGGCAGCAGGATCAGCTTAGGAGATCTCCACCTCCAGCTCTTCCTACTGCTATAATTGCTTGTATCCATGCAAGTTCATTCCCCGTGTCATGTCAGTACAAGCATCTGCCATTTGTAAAGTAAACCAGTCTGGGGAACTGTTCCAGCTGAAAAAAATAGCATGTTAAAACAAACAAACAAACAAATTCAAAAAAAACCCCAAAACAAAGAATCCAGGAGGGGAAGGAGGAAATAAAAAAAGGACAAGACACAATAAAAAAAAGAAAAATAATAAAAGAAGCCCTTCTGCCATATCACTATCTCAGTCCATTCACCGTGCAGTTGCACAAATGACCGAGCTAACACACTGCACCAAGCAGCTGGAAACATGAATTATAGGGGCAGAGATTGCTTAAGGCAGCTCAGATTGCAGCACTGACAAATGTGGAATCACAGCCTGAATGCCACTGACTCTATACTATAAACAGACGGTATCCTGGGTTTCAGGATGGCAAAAGGAAATCGGATTTACCAACTATCATTTGGGTTATTCTTATACTGTTACATCATCTTCATGAGCTGAATTGCAATCCTTGTTCTTGGCTCACAAATTTATGAACTGAAATTTCATACTAGCATCTCAGTCAAATCTTAGAATGCATTCATGGTTCAGTATAAGGGAGACAGCTGTAATGTCAGACCTGGTTTCCTCCATCTAAGCTGAAAAGGAAACACATCTCAAGAATTTCTGAAAGAGATCTGGAATGCCAGTCAGTGCACATTTCTCTCATTAAAATAATTACTATCATTCCAAACAACACCCACTGGTAAAAGTAAGGAGGTTATAAAGCAATTGCAACTCTGAAAACAACATTTAGGATCTGTCAAAGCAAGACAGAAGAGATCCCGTAGCCTTTCAACCAGAGCTTTGAAAAACCTTCAGCATAACAATGATTTTACCGCCATAACACAGCACTAATCCCTAAGTCAGCACTAGTAAAGGAAGGATTATTTCAAAGAGCTGACATTGGTACACAGCTTTTACTTTCACTACTGCCATTCACTCACCTGGCAATTTTGAATTTGTTATATCTCTTATTTGTTACACATTTGTTGTGACCATCATTACCAACACACACAGCAGTATCATTAAAATAGCTGAGCTCCCAAGTACTATTTTATTTAATCTTTCAAGCATCAAACTCTTTAAAGTAAAATCTTTATAGAGGAGTTTTGGTTTACAGTGGAGTATTTTTTGTGAATTGTTTTTTTTCCTTTAGCAATTTTGTTTCGATGTTATCTGTTTTTCTTCATTTTGATGAAAAGTAACCACTGCTTAGGAAAATATTACGAGATGAAGTGGTTTACCTGTAACTTCAATAAATCAATGAGTATCAAAATAATAAAAATTATTTAAAGTCCAATTAGTAAAAGGAATCTTGTAATCACTTAAATATTTTCTTTCATTACAAAATACAATCGATTCATCACACAGGCCATATAAGGAAGGCCAAAGCTTTATTAGGATCCACAGCAAAGGTAAATATTTTGTCCAGTAGCAGCACATTTCAGACCAAAAATTCATACATAATTAAACAAACAACAACAACAAAAAGAATGAACAGGAGAAGGCAGGCAGTTTTCAGACTTCCTGGCTTTATGTCTCATCCCTCAACTAAAATGTCAACAGGAGAGACATTAGAGTGCTCTACTTCCAAGTAATGTGCATGCCAGCAACCCCAGTGACCATTAATGCAAGTTCTTTGAACACTACCTGGATAGTCATCACTGCCAGATTTAGGACAAGGAAGATCTCTTTATATTCAGCCCACAAATAGGGGCCCTCTGAGTGTATAGTATCATATTAAGGCAACTATATACATATATCATTCCTTTTTAAGATGATAAATTAGAAGTTTTACTACCTTTGCCCCTTTTTGTTTTCAAGGTGCAAAACCCCCTCATTACTGCATAATTTGTTTCTGCATAACAAGGTACTAAAAATTAAATAAGTAAAATTCAGTTATTAGATAATATGCCTGTATTGAGGAAAAGATAAACTCTCTTCTTAACTGCAGACATTAACACCATGATAATCTACAACCTGATCTTCATCTGTGGTTATTTTACAAAATACTGTTCTTCATGCACTACTGCCCTTTGCATTGCTATCTAACGCATTTCCAATGAAATACATCAAATCAATCACATAGAAAAAAAAATAAACATCAAAGTTCACAAAAATCAGAGACGGAATCAAAGCTTTCAAACAGAACCAAAAGGTCAAATTACTAACTGGACTCCACGTATCCAGCCATGGAAGACAAAAGCATCCAGAGAAAGAAAAATGGGTGGCAAGAGAGATGCAACCGTGCAATGTCTGGCATTAATAACCAGGAACTAAAAACTCATTGCATCAATAAGCTGCATTTTAACATTGCTACAATTTTCATTATATGCTATGGATGTAGCAGCTTAAAAACACAGACTGACTGACTAGATTTTTTTTTTTTTTAAATCTATATTTAGGGATGTACCTAGTCACCACAATAAAACAGACTCAAGACATCTGTTACTTCCTTAACTTTACATATATGCTGCACTTTTGAATAACACTGACCCTGAATATGACTCAACTAAGAAGAATTCACATGCTAGAAACATTTCACTTGACGCAGAAATTACCTATCTTCTGTTATTTATGAGTATTTTAAAGCTTTCTATCATATGAACAAAGGAAAAGACCCAAAAAGCATATGGCTTCTACAGAGAAAAAAAAAAATTCCTGTAGAATTTGCTCAAACATTTGATCAGTAAAGAGCAATTATGCTGTCTGAACAGCCTCAAGTGTTCTAATATCACAGATGTGCACATGTTCCCATGCCACAAAGATCTGCCTGCATGATCACAAATAACCCCCACTGTAATCTCCCAGCCTTTCAAACTCCACTTTTATTATCTCAATTTTTTTCATTAGATAAAATGATTGTGAAGGGTTGGAGTTTTGTGTTTTTTTTTTTTCCCTCGGCGGGGTGGGTATAGTTTGGTTTTTTTAAATGAAAGGAACGTAAACCTATGTTCTGACATTCTCTTTGCAGTTGTGCCAGTAAGTCACTGAAGCTTGCATATATCTCCTTTCACATTTTATGTTCTAACAGTTTTTTTATACATTGAGGTCTGGGGCAAGAACTCTCTTTCAAAAAGAGACCTCTTGGGACCGTCTGCATAACCCAAGCCACCCAAAGCTGGTATTCTAAAGGCTGCAAAAGGCTTTGTTTTGTTTTCTATTTGCAGAGTATTGGCTTAATCAACTAGATTTCAGAAGCCCTAAGGATGGGTGATCACAGGATTGCATAATTTCATGATCAGGTCCAACAGAAACTACTTACTACATTCTGAGGAGCAGACCTGACATACTTTATGCAGGGCATTGATATGGTTATACGTGAACAACAGTCTGATATGTTCCATGCACCCACTTGCCTGGTTAGAAAATTTGCCCTGGGCATTAATATAAATTCCTTATTGCAGCTGGGTTTTTCTTTTGGGATTTTAAATACCATGTGCTATTATAAAGGGTCTTTCTATTCTGACCATAATCTTCTGAGCCTCTGCTGTGTTTGGGGTTGAAGGAACCCTACCAGAGCCACAGAGCTGAGATTTTGACCCTAGATCATTGTGCTGACAACTGTTTCAATTCCCCCAGGACATCAGGCACCCCTGTGAGGACCCCAGCAATATGTTCATGCATATTTACATCCATTCTCTTTCTTAAGTCTAGCCAGAATAAAATCATAAATCTTTTGATGTGAGAAACATCACACACAACTTTTACCATGGCCTTCAGCTTATAGTAAAATAAATAAATAATAAAACTACTACCTGGATGTTTCTTGATAGTAAAATTCTGCAGACCTATTGCCAGGGCTGCAGGAAGATAGGGATAGTAGGCTTCTCTTCCAGATCCAGGCTTGACAAAAATAGTGTAAGGCTTTAGAAAAATTCCCACAGCCCTGTTTTAACCATCAGTGTGTCTCACTTGAGCAAGCTGACAATGTTTTCAGCCCTACTGCCCCATGCTCTTCCCCTGAGCATGCTGCACATCAATGTACCTGCAGTGAAAACACACCACAGCCAGCACAATTTCTCCTAGCATAGCTTACTCCTCTGTGCTCTGAATTTCATTTGCAAGATCACCTCCCCAGTTAAAAGCCACTGAAATTAAGTGACAACTCTAAATATAAAATAAAAACTTATTAAAAAAAAGTCAACTCAGAGGCAGTGCTTGTTAAACAACAAGAAAAATTGTACTTGTTTTACTGCTGGCAGAATTGGGCTAGAAGGGTTCCCCTCGCCCCCTCCTTTCTCTCCTGTTTACTTTCCTGCTGGTACCGTAGGGACTCTTAACACCACCAGCCATGAAAGACTCTTATATAACTTATTGTTTAACTTTGAGAATAACAGCCTGTCTGTGAAAGAGAGATATGCTCAGTCTGGAGAAGAAGCAAGAACATGTCACTTAAACAGAGAAGCATGGGATGTTCCTCTTTTCCCAGAGTAGCTAAGACATTGCAAAGGTTTTAAAAATCTTCATAGCAGACTGCCCTCTACTGGGATGTTTATTCAATTAAACTCCATCCCTGCTCTTCCCAGCTCCCCCACCATCCTAGAATCTGTACCACAAATGCATATGCTTTCTCTAAACTAATAAAAAGATTTCATAGGCTCTTTTTCAAAACTTGTATATATGACTAAAAAAAACCAGATTTTTCTCCTTGCACGCAATCCCTTCCAGTGAAGAGCTGGAAATACATCTATATTTCTCTGCCAACACCATTTTCAGCACCACAGATTTTGTTTAAATCAAGCATCCTTGGGGCTGGTGTTGAATGTGTAATGAAGAAAAAACCCCTGAAGCTACTTTCTTGCATATTGTCTTGTACATATATTAAGCTGACAGAATTTTATACAACCCTCTTTTGTCCTCATCAGTGACCTAGTTTCTTTTCTCCATTGAGAATACACAACACTCTGACTTGCTACAGTGCACCTGAGATAACTCATTTTTTTCTGAGGTATCATGGCAACGTTATTACTGTTGCAGTCTCTGAAGGATCTCCTTCTCAGTGCTTTTCACTTACAAGCATGGAATTTCTATTTCTCTTTCTTGGCCCAGTGGTTGTGAGACCTGCAAATTCTGCTCTGAGGATGAAAGTTTCAGTTCTGCCACCACCATAGAGAAAGATTTGGTAGTTAAGATTAGAACACCTACACCATGATCCAACTGTTTTCATTGAAGCTTGTGTAAAACATAAAAAGAATCCAATTTATACAGGGCTCTACCTATTTGGACCGGCAAGGCTGGCAAAATGAAAACATTTGTTTATTTTTCTGATAGGAATGCATGAAAGTATTAATTTCACAGCATGCTGAGCTGTATATTTTAAAATCTATGGCAGCATATTAGCACCAAGGAAGCACCAAAAAGCCATATAATTTGATTTTTACTAACAATATTTTAATTTTCCCCCATTGCTTTGTGGTCTTCCATGTTCTCAAACAGTTTAAAAAATTCACCAAAAAACTTGTTCAAATGGCCTGAAAAGAAGATTTTTTGACCTACTGCACAAGGATGAAACCACATTTTGCAATTGCACTGTTTAATTTGGTTTTGGGTTTTTTTATTGCAGAATATTTTTTCTCATGGCCATTAAAACCCATTTTTTCATTAGTATCACTATAACAGAGCCATATTTTATGGCTGGACCTCACAGCATAACCCCAGAATAGCAGCTGTTTCAAAGTACTCTCACTTAGATAAGTTTATGATTATTTACTGAGGTGGATCTCTGTTTTACCATTCCTTAAAATAGCATTTATGGAACATCTCTGGACATTTACGCCTCCTAGAGGTCAAGAAAACAGTCATAAGCACCCATACCATTCCATGATATAAATTTACTAAACAAGAACCCACAGGAGGGAGGTGTTTTCTCTATTCACCGCCCTCCCCACCTTCCCAAGAGTTATGGGGCTGTTTCAACTCCAGTGGTTTCAGAACTCAGAGCTGCACCATATTCTTTTACCTTGCTGTTCTACAGCAAGAGTCTAATGAATCAGACTGCAACAGTCTTCCCCCATGGAAAATAAATTTGCCTTCACAACAACATGTGGAGTTTAGCTCATGATACTGGAAAGAAATAATAATCATAATAATAATAATGAACATCACTCGTGACTCAGTGGATACATCACTACAAAACATCTGTCACCAACAGAAAGCCCATTTATTTATGGAACTAGGGAAAAATAAGGACAATGATTTCTAAATTCCATTTTATTGCCAGTTAAACTTAACAGGACTAGTTTTTGAAAATTAAAAAAAAAGAAATCCAAAGCACCATTCGCAGGTTTACGCAGATAGTCAGGTTAGTTGTTAAAGGTATGTTTCATGAATACATCACATTGTGTAAAAAATATTCACAGAACCTACAGATAAGTCTGATTTGTATAGAGAAAGCTCAGTGTCACCACTTTGCTGAGAAGCCCTTCATGTTCTCATTCACTGTCTTATTTTAAATCTCACTGTTCAAATTCTCTGAAAGGACCTGTTTTCTTGCAGCCCACAGAAAAGACTTGCACCAACATTTTCATGGGTTAATGTGTTGAGAAGTGACACAGACTGATGATCAAATTTTTTAGGAGAGACACTGTCAGGGAAAAGTATTCTAGGACCCAAATCAGAGTAAAAACACTTCATATTTATCGAAAGCATCAGGCCAAAAAAGACCCTATATAGAAAGAAAATGTATTGATTTAACATAGAGGCTAGGAGAATACAAAGTATTACAATGGGTATTTATCCACTGGAAAAACATCAGTTCCCTGATAAACAGAATGACCAACACTACATTCCAACAGCACTTAGTACACTCAATTGAGCACTGTTAAACCTAATATGAAGAATAAACAGCATATTAATTACAAATCCTTTGCAATATATAGTAGTAGTTCAACAAAATAAGCTTAAGAATTCAATTCCAGCAGCAGTCACTGGTTCCATTTCCAACAACACAATCTGTACCAAATCTGTGCTGATAAAACTTGTTGCAGGGAAATCTAGAATTCTCCAGTTGTGCACACAGTACTAACAGGTTTTGACCTGTATGTCTCCATTCTTCAATTAAGCAGAATAGACATATTTATTTTTCAGGAATGACATAATGAAAATACATAAAATAAATACATGGCAGGGAATATCCAGATATGCTGATTATTGGAATAAGCTTTTTGCGCGGGAAGTGAAAGCTGGGGCTAAACACCCACCAAAGAAGAAACAAAACCAGTGATACGTTATCTATCAAATGATCCTTCTCTGTCTTGGAATGTGTGTCAGGCAGAATGACCTCAGTAAAGAAAAAGCATATGTTACTGTGTCGTTACAGGCTGGAGGAGTGATTTAAAGCAAATTAGGCAGTCTTATTTTCGGGAATTCTTATTCAATGATGCTTAGTTCAATTATCACCTCTACAACACTAATAAAACATGTTCTTTTAACAAAATGTTTTCCATTTAATACCTACTATCAGTTGTTAGAATGTGAAAAACAGAACATGACAATGACAAGCTGCAGGATGTTTACTATACCTCAGCTCCACCCATCCATTTTGGTTCATCGGGAAATTCAGCACATAGGATGTCTTCTGACTGGTTAGTTCCTAATACGTGGTAATACAACTTTTGGTGCAGATTAGTGGAGGTCTCAGTGCCTAGTGAAATGCAGATATTTAAACCAATTAGTTCTCACAGAAATCTAAAAATGACCACATGACACCCTTAGAAATGTCTGTATCCCTTTGCATATGAAAGAAATTCAGCAGAGAGAACTAGGAATGGTTCCAAACTACAACCATTCCCCTCTAAACAAACACCCTCTCCAAAACAAAATAAAACTTCACACTGCAAACCTCTTCAAACAGTTACCCTTTCCTTTTATTGCTGATAATATGTTCTTCACACTTAAGATTTATCATTTCAAGCTTTGTTTTCTAGAAATACAAGCAAGCAAAGCAAAGAAAAACCACCCCTCTAATGATGTTTTCACTCCCATTTTACCCAGAGCAACTAAGGGGAGATTTACTGCTAATTAACATTCCTAAAAACCTTCATATTTTCATTGGCTGAAAATATAAAAGTGATGTATTTTAAAGCACTACAAGAGTTACCACTTTTTTTTTAGTTTTGTTCTTGCAATGTTTTCCAACACTCCAGCTTCTGAACTACCAATATGAGGTAAAAAAAACACAACAAAAAAAAAGGTGGGTATCTATCTAGCAAGTTTGGCAAAATGATAGGCTTCAAAAACAAATACAGAGGTAAAATTCAGGTTCTCTCCAGTTTAACAAAGAGTACAGCTCCAGAAAACTTTTCAGTTGTTCTGCCTTATAATAAGAGCCGCTAAATTCCTTTCCTGCTGATGCTTCTCAACAATTTATTCCACTTTGTGTGCTGCTCCTTGAATTTGGCTAGCATAAACATTTTGTGTTGCTGTACTGTGAACCACAGATGAATTAATCTGGTTGAATAACAAAAACCTTATGTCTCAGATTGCTATTCATCAGGTCAACATCCCAAACCAGCTCATCTATGCCCACACGAATGCATATGGGGAAAGATCTAGGTAAGCTGTCATCAGACATCAAATTCTACCCAACAGTATGAAAGCTAAGTAAATCATTCCACAAAAAGAAAAGGAACATCAAACTTTTAAAAGAAAAACCGGGGCAGACAAGAAGATACTCACACTAACTGAGCACAGGCTTTGGCCACATAAGATGTAGTTTGATCTCTAACTGTATAAACTAGTACAGCTAATTATTTCAGTATACACTGAAACATTTGTTGCATCAATGTACTGCAAAGCTTCCACATAGAATGCAATTAGCACACTCATACTTACCATCACTTTTCCCATCTTGTTTTGGATAGCAGTTATAGAATATGCCTTTTCCATCATGGGTCCATACCATGCAACTGAATTTAACTCTCTCCAGTGTATCTGGAAGATCCTCAGGACCTTCTACTTTCATAAACTTGATAGTAACCCAATCAGAGCCACTAGAACTCAGGCCATAAGCAAAGTATTCACCGTCTTCACTGAAAGCATAACCTAGGAAATTGGAAAGAAACAAGATGAAGTGAAAATCAGCACAAGGAAACAGTAGTTTCAAAGAAGTCCTTGTTATTTTGCCACACATCTTTTTATCATCTACTACAGGCTAGCCACATTCCAATGGAAGACAGATGAAATCGGGATACTAGTTAAAAGAACTGTGTTCACCAAACACTGAGAGAAAGGTGGTTTGTTTTCTAAAAGACAGTGCAAGCAACTACATCTGCTATGAGTTGGGATTCACAGCGCTTTTCTCAATTAGTTCACAGATCCAAGCTTAGGCAAGGATATTCAGTAAGCATTCCTGTTCAGTAACATAACTTATGCTCAACATCTGAATTATGATTTCTGCCATATTTCTTCTACTTTCCTGAGTCTGTGGGGAAGAGCTGGAAAATGAAAATGGACACAGGCAGAGAACTTAAAAGTGGTATTTTCAGAGAGAAGCAGTACCAAAGAAGCCCACAGAAATGGAATGCAAGCAATGTATCCTCAAGTAATGTAAATACCACTTAAAAAATGTAGTCACTGAAAACTAGACGCTGCAAAACCACAAAAACTGAAGTAACTGGTAAACTTTGCCACTAGTACGCAAATGTATTAACTGCCAGTATTCTCAGATAAGACCTCTGATATATCCTCACTTTATCCAAACTGTGAAGAAAGCACTATTCTGAAAAAAATTCAGAAGAGATTCCGTCATAGTTAATAAGGATGGAATTTACTATTGCAAACCAATTCAAGTGAAGAGACTGAATTATCATAGGCCTGTACAGACCTGAAAGTATTCACCAAAAAATGACCAAAAAAAAGTCATATTTCATAGACATCATAGGTTTGAGAGGTGCACTCACTATTCTCCCTATAAGAACATGAGAGTGGCCATTGATTCAGAGCAAAATTCCACCTAGCTGTCCTCAGGAGTAACCACAATGTGATGTCTGCAAGAAAAAAACCAATCTTATAATCATAAAATGGTTTGGGTTGGGTTGGAAGGGACCTTAAAGATAATCTAGTTCCTAGCCCCATGCTGTAGACAGGGGCACCTTACACTAGAAAAACGTTGCTCAAAGCCCTGTAGAGTTTGGTCTTGAACACGCCCAGGGATGGGGCATCCACAACTTTTCTGGGCAATCTGTTGCAATGCCTCACCACCCTCACAGTAAAGAATTTCTTTCTAATATCCAATCTAAACCTACTCTCAGTTTAAAGTCATTTTCTTCTGTTTGCTTTGGACTTAACTCCGACTGCCTTTGTTTGATATTCCCTCACTCCTGTAATAGAAATACCAACTAATCAACCCCTATTTCTTCTGTCTGTGCTCCATGGATTCTGCAGACCTCTATTACATCCTTGCTAAATTGTCTCTTTTCCAAGCTGACTGATCCAGGCACATTCAGTTTTTTCTGACCTTTGGTCCATACCCTTGATTGTACCTACCACTCTCCTCCAAACTGTATTTAAGAGCCCAAGTTGAGCTGAGGGGACTGGAACCATATTTAGTATTCCATGCAAATGTATAAACTCCTGGGTTGCTAATGAAATGATGTCTTCTGTTTTGTACTCTATTTCATTGAATCATAGAATCATTAAGGTTGGAAAACACTTCCAAGATCACCAAGTCCAACCGAACACCACCTCGTCAACTAAAGCACAGCACTAAGTGCCACATCCAGTCGTTCTTTGAACACTTCCAGGGATTAATTTCTCCCTGATAAATAAATTGGTATTTGATGTGCTTGTTTGGGTTCTACCAAGAACCAGGCTGACATTTTCATGGAACTACGTATTACAGTCTAAGCATTGGCGGTCATGTGGTCATGGTAGTTTTAGAGTTCATTCTATCCATTCCTCTACAAATGAGATCAGGATTGTTTGCCCCCTGTGCATCACTTAATTATTTGCACACAGACCTTTACTGACAATTTACTGCCCACTCACTATTATTAAGGTTTTCCTGCAGGTTTTCAGCCATTCCTCAGCCTTTACCTGAAATAACTTTGTACTGTCACCAAACTCTGCAACCTCAAGGCTCACTGCTCTTTCTAATTTGTACTGAACACTGCAAGTCCTAGCATAGTCCCTAAAAGAACTTTACTGGTGATTTCCACTTTGACAGCCCATCAGTAATTCTTTTCCCTGCCCTTACATCAATTATTTATCCACACCATGAGTTTTCCCTCTGGTTACACAGCTGTTGGTTTCCTAAATAAATTTGGAAGAAGACTTTGCCATAAGACTTTTAGAAACATATGAACTCAATTCCTTTTATTTATAGTTCAAGGCAGGAGTTCTCACTAAAAAAAAGTCATATTGATTCTTTTCAACTAGGTCACACTTAGAGACATGTTCACTATTTCTGTCCTCTGTTTTTATTAACTGGCCTTGAACAGACTTAAAGGACTTCTAGATCCAAGAATCTTGCTTTTACATTAAGCCACCAGGAAGTGGGAAACGGGACAGCTAACAGAAGTTACAGCCCCAGTGAAAACAAGAAATTTTGTGATTCTCATAAAAGTTAATGCTATGTTCCTTCACAGTATCCTTTTTTTTACTTGCTGGCTTGTGTTAAAGATGGAAAATACAATTTTCAGAGAACTTGTCAATATAAATACATAAAATTTTTGTCCTTGCTAGGGACAGCCTCAAGACCTGTTCATATTTCAGTGGAAAACTGCTACAGAGTTGAAAAAAAAAAAAGCACCGAGAAACTGAACCAAGCTAATTGTGGATACAGTGTAGATTTGGAAGTGTTCTTCTGAAACACTGTATAAATCCCCATATGGTTACTGTGATTACTTTGATTAAATTCCCAACTTTTGCTGAAGATTGAGAAGCGCAGTCTCACTAACCTCGTAAAGCCACAGTGCCATCATCAGAAAGCTTATTTGGATCAAGAAAAACTTTGGCATCAGCATCCAAGGAGTCCTGTACATATAAAACTCGCTGATTCTGCAGTCCTGTATTGTAGAAGTGAAAATACCTAAAAGAACACAAGAGGGAAAAATGAGTAGGAAAACTCTTGATTTGCAGTTTAGGCAAGCACAAAAAAAACTTGTATGAGACTGTCATGAAGCAAATAAAGGACAGATAAATATATAAGGGAAACAAAAGCTTCACAGTAGAGTAGGAATGATGGCTAGAGACCATAGGATGCACCCAAACCATCTTTTAAAAATAAAAGCTGCATTTGCCACAGTGCATTTCAAAGAACGCCTAGTATTCTATAACCTCTGCATAACTGTCTATGTTAAACATCTCTGGCAGCCACAGCATTTCCCTGTTACAAGAACTGGCACACATTCCCATCCCTTATGTTCTCAACTTTTTCATTCATATAGCTGCTTTCAATCCATATTGGGTGGTAGACTTAAGTTCAAATGAAACAGAACCAAAACTATTTCATCTGTATTTACCAATGTCCCGAAAACTCTCTGTGTTTGAAAGAGTTGTAGGAACTACAGAATTGTCTTTAGTGAGTGATACTCTTCACATCACAAAACACAACAAAGCTCAAAGAAATCAATACCCATATTCTATGCAAGGCAGAGGTACCACATTTTTCTTCCTTCTCAGAACTTTACTACACAAACATGTGACTTAAACCAAATAGCAGCCTCATCTGGGGGAATAGGGGAATTTATGGGGCAATGGTAAAGCCAGAGGGGGAAACTCTACTCACAAAGGCCTGGCTGACAGTCTGAGCTAGTAATATGCTCAAGTACTAACAATAATGTTCAGCAAGTGCAAAACTGAAAGATTAAGAAAATAGAAGGAAAAGTAATTTTCCACTTGACCAGATATTTTCTCGTCTATTTCCCCTGTGCAATGCTGGGCAACAATATAGGAAGCAAACCTCAAACAATGTGACAGGCACAGCACCTCCCTGGGTACTCCTTCTGTCCACAGACTCTGCAGAACTCTTCAGACACTGTGCTTTATCAGCTGTTCTTCAGCACCAAACCAGAGTAATTAAATTGAAGAATTTTTAAGTGTCATGGGAAGCTTGGATAGTTCTTCAAATGGAACAGTTTCTCCCCTCACCCCTTACTTAGTGTTACTTAACTTGGTAAAGCCCTCTTGATGGCTCAAACACCATAATATGGAGGGGGGATTGTTTTTAAATTGCTCTGATTTAACTTCAGCACATGCTAAGAAATAGAGTATCACTTAGAAAGACTAAAAAGACATCTATTACAATCAGAGTGAAATGTCATAAATCATAAGCACATTAAGCTCCTGGCATTAACTTTCTTCCTGGAGGACAGTCAGCTACATCAAATTAAGACTTTGTATCTTGTAGAGGAAACTACTGCCATGAACACTTCTACAACATCAAGCATTGAAGGTAATCACATCCAGGCATGTTTGCACTGCAGAGAATCCAGAGCAGTCACTGACCAGGCCTGCTCTAGAATCTGTTTCAGCATAGCTACATCTGCATACAAGCATGCAACATGCAAACTAATAAGCTTTTCCTGACTCTCTCAATAAGGCACACATCCCTGGATACAGCATTGTCCTAAACATCTCCACTGATTCTGGGCTTAAACCTGACACCTCAATACACTGATGTGCTGAGCCACATCTGTGACAACTGAAATCAACATCAGCTTGGGTTCACTGCCCACGTTATCCTTTCACAAAACACCACAGAGTACAGAATTTCCCTCCATTTATATCTACACCTTCCTCATAGCACAGATAACTAAAGCAAATTTCCCTCAATATCTGTGCAGAAATCTTAGGGCAGTGAGACATCCTCTGCTCTTTTTCATGATCCATGGATAATGGTGAAAACATACCTGGCATACCACTCAACCAGGATCAAACAAATCAAAAATATTGAAAAACCTTATTTGCATTTCCCATGATCAAGAATGGCTGCTTGTTCCCTCTATCTCTTTTTCAATTCCAAAACCAATCTTTAGATGTTACTAAGTTAACAAGTAGTTTCATGCCTTTACTCCCTTTCTCTGGAAGCTTGATACTGTTTCTAATAGAAGTCACACAGAATTCAGTAGCAGATGCAGTCTCCCAATCTTTGGTAAGCCACAGAAGCACTGTCTCTCTACCTAGCCACAGATTTAAAACAGGGAGACAAGTAGACTAGGCATTGGAATATACCAGGATTTGTTTGTTTCTTAAAAAACAGATCTTTTTGCATCAGTACTCTTAAATCCTCCAAATCATTTTTCCCTTATCACTATGCAAATAAAGAAGCAGTTTTTCACAAGGGAATTCCCACTACTTTCCACTGGCTATGACTAAACAAAGAAAAAAAATCTACAAGCTGCTAAAAGAACAATCAACATAAGATCAGTATTTTAGCAAGTATTTGGAATAATATGCACATGTCAGACTTATGCTGTTTTCAGGATGATTAAGCCTGAAAGGAACTCCTCAAAGCTTTACTTTTACTAGTTATTCTACAAAGTTGTTGGAGTTCTGATAAACTCACAATTCTTCCTATAGAATAGACAACAAAAGAACAAGAGATAATATGATTGGGAACTGGAGACAGTCAAGCATCTTGTGTTCGGCATCATGCAACCACACGTTAACAATGGCTTACGTTTCCTACTTCTGAACTATAAAAGAATAAATACAAATATAATTTATAATTTGTTTTCCTAATTAGTAGTTGCTTCTGACTTGCTTCACATTCATCACAAAGACATTCCTCACATACCTTTTTCCTCTCTTGAAGTGGCAACCATACTTAGGATAATCGTAGAGTTCAGTCATTCGTTCTTTGAACAATCCTCTGACAGGACACTTTTCGAGAAAGGGTACTGTAAGCTTGTTCTGAGCATCCACAAATGCCTGAAAGAAAACAATCCCCCCGCCAAAAAATATGAACTCAAGTAGAAATGTACATTTTCTACAGGAAACATTTTCAGAAGCAATGCATCACAGACATCTTTCCGCCCATATAGGTTGCGTGGTGCCACACCTGAAGAATCTTATGTGTTTATTTGCATTATACCACAAATCTGTAATAAGACTCAACTTATATCTTGAATAATGTCTCTCCAAGGCATGCACTGGGGTAACCAGCTAAAAGACAAGACATTCCTGCCATTCCCCTTAAAAGCAAAAAAAAACCCCAAACCCAACAACCAAAGAAGCCCCAAACAAATAAAAACAATCAAATAAACAAAAAACCAAACAAAAACCACAAGCAAAACAAAAATTGAAAAACAGAATCCAAAAAACACCCCATGCTTTTAAAAATTCTCTTTATATTTGCCTAAATAGTAAATATTGCCCACAGACTGCACTATCATTTCAGAAGCTGGGAAGATGATACAAAATGTCACATGCATCATCTGTCCATATTATTAACATAACACACAGAATTAGCCCCAGCCAGTATTTCCTGAGAAGGCTGAAGTCCTGTCCACAGATCAATTCTTAGTTACAAAAGGCAAAAATATGCAGTCTCTGAAAACTCTGACAAGTCTGGTTTCTTTAAAACACTCCAGCTCCCGGTCACAAACACGTAAGGCCAGCGGTCAAAACCATTACCACTCCAGCTGTTTGTTAGAGGTTGCCACTCCCATGGCATGCATGGAAAACAGGGTGCTCTATTGGTATTTCACCATCCCTATTTATAGCATGGTATATTAACATAAAATAAATACCTAAGCATCTTAAGGTGAATCACAGCTGCTAACAAGTAGATAGCAGGCCTTGCTGTCTCTAACGTGAAGTAGGTAGGACAGGACACCGTGTGTGGCTATAACACACAGCCAAACGTCGCAGTGACAGCAGCAGTATCGCTCTTGGACTCCAGCCTCTTGCCTAGAGATGAAACCCTGTCCATTCATCTCTTGCATACACAGGTCTCTTTCTCAGTTGCTTTGAAAGAAGCTGTTGTTTCTACCTGCCCCGAATCTGTCACACAGCAATCAGATCAATGCATTGTAACATCTGAGTTACACTTCATCACAGGGCAGGAACCACAGGACAGCAAGGCTACAAATATGTTTCACAGTTCTTCAGAAGAGCCAGCTGCTGTCAGAGAGGGTACCTGGCACACATATACCAACTGCTATCAATGTTTAGTCATTTATTAATTCTTCAGGTGAAGAATTAATATGTGCACAGCACATCCCAGTGGTGAGTCAAAACAGCATGCAGCCTCCACACTGTACTGCTATAACCGGTCTTCCAATTAGATGATGAAAGAATTTAATCAAATCTACCCAAGAATTATGTGTCTCTAAATTTGTTTTCTCTAAATGGAAACATATAAATTTCAAAGACTACATACACAAAAAATCTAGACAGCGGATCCTACACAAATAAACTTCTCCGAGTGCCATGACATTTTCAGAGAAAATAAAACCATCAATTGTACTGGATTGGCAAAAGCACTTTTTAGTGTCCACATTCAGTGGACAGAAATTGGCACACACTTTTTTTCATCTATCAACAACACAACCAAAGCTATAACACCACTGCAAGGGTATACTGGAACTGCGCATTGCTCACTTTTTAACTGCAGACACACCTTACCACACATGCTTTCATTACTGGTGTTCAAGGAGGAGACAAATTTTTCCTTACAAGCCTTCATTGCACAAGAGCATGATGACATACTAATTATTGCACTCACAACTGAATCGCTAGTAATTTTGCTTTTACAGGAACTTGACGTATTTTTCTCATTTCCACTTAATATGCACCAAAGATTCCAAGATTATACGAAAAAGGGAATGCCACTGCTGTCTGAAAAAGGAGGACGGAATTACAGGTTTCTGAAAGAGTTCCACTGAGAAGAATCTGATCCAGTTTGACAACTTTCTGTTCTTACACCTTTGAGCATGAGGTTGCACTCATGCTCAAAAAGCAATACCTAATTGAAATATTGCTCTAGGTGAAGTACAGGAACATATGTCACCAGCAACTCTCACAGTAAACAACTCCATCCACCACGGTGAGCTAAACATGTGCCACTCATGCTACAGGGCTAACAGTAACTGTACATCTCCATGAACCTAAAGAGAAAGATTTTTATTATACCTGTGGATATCTGCATCTGACAATCTGTCATAAGCTTTGAACCAAGAGAGAATTTGCTAGCAGAAGGAAGGACAAAGTAAGGGTCAGAGTAAGGCAAATCCTTATGGGATAATAATGTAATTTGAAAAGCAAAACAATTTCTAAAGCATTGTACTAAGAATAGAGATGGTCTACTTGAGGCTGAAGTGTTTGGCCATTACTCGAACACACTAATTGTTATTTTTTAAAAAAAAAGTATAATTAAATTTCATCTAAGAGACACATGGCACAAGCTTTTTTTGACCAGGCTTTTTTAAAACATATCAGCTTTCTACATTCCACTAAGCTAGTCTCTCAAGACAATGATTTCCACTCATAGCATACTTTCCAAAGAGAAGTCTCAGAATACAAACTGAACATTATCGGACTTTGTTATTTGTCTGCGAAGTATTTATAGTTCATTCTCAGTAAAAGGTAGTTCAGTGCAACTCCTACAAGAGGGCACATACCTTTGTTAAGTATTACAAATTAAAACTAATCAGACTTCTTGTGGCTTGCCTCTTAGAATTTACTTCTTTGGTATTTAACAAAAAAAAAGTAAGTGCAATTGGAAATGTAACAAAATGTGAACTAATCACTGGTCTATAGTAATTAAA
This sequence comes from Platyrinchus mystaceus, assembly GCA_035041135.1. Lineage (NCBI taxonomy): Eukaryota > Metazoa > Chordata > Aves > Passeriformes > Tyrannidae > Platyrinchus > Platyrinchus mystaceus. The sequence continues at coordinate 71,047,094 of JAWWLV010000121.1, read as the reverse complement.
AATCCATTTAATTGTATTTTTGAGAGTTTTGATCCTAGTCTTAATCCAAATGTACATGTGTTCATAATAGTACAACCTGCCCCTACATGATCCCTCCTTTCTCATCCCTTGTCCATCCCTTATCTCTGGAACTAGCTAAGCATTGCTGCCTACACCATCAGTGAGTTAGGGTGCTATATATGACTGACATAGTAGCAAAAGACTGTGCTGTAGCCAAAAAAAAGAGCTTATTTCCCACAAAGTGTTAAAACAAACCAAGAAGTTGAAAAGTCCAGCCAAGCCAAACACAAAACTACAGTGAAAGCGCATTTTTGTAGTTGTGGCCTATGTCATTACCAGAAGCATTCTACCAGTGGAGCAGATTTCAACTATGCCAGGGATGTTTCCTCCGTCTGCCTTAAAAGTCAGTGGCCAAAAGGCAGCAGAGCATGAACCCACATTCTACACTTCCTTTCTCCAAAGTGTGATAGGAACTTCCCCATCTGCCCAGGGGTTAATTTTCACTTGTGAATCTGGAGAAGGGAGTTTTGTTTGCTTATAGCTGCCCTTGGTTGCTCCAACCAAGCACACATAGGGGGAAAAAAGTGATATAGTAAAGAACATAGATTATTAACGTGGAAGTTCATACTTATTGAATAACAGCTTTTCCACCAAAGACTGAGGATGTGACTTGATGATTGGCTTAACTCTTAAGACTGCGCATTTCACAAGAAACAGTCCTGCTTAGCCACCTGCAGATTTCAATAACCTCATTTTTGCAGCAGATAAATGCACTGCATACAGAATAAGATCATCCTGGTGACCTGGCTGAAAAACTTCTAGATCTATTTGACTTTCACCTACTTAAAAGTAGAGTGTGGGCAGCTAGAAAGGGAAAGATCCCATTCTTGAACCATCTTAGATTCAACTATCACGTGGCCTTGGGGTGACCTATATGAACCATGTATGTCAATAGAAAACAAATCCACTAAAGCCATGTGATGGCTATACCCATGCAAGAGAGGAATAGAAGCATTCATATCAGCACTAGATAGAGAGGGAGGGCAACTATGCAGCTACTTGGCTTAATGGAAACCTTCAAACTACAATGGATCAGGTACAGCACAGTCAGCACTCTACTCTCACTGCAAAAATACCTGATTAAGCCAATTAAAAAAAATTCTACCCTTCTGTGTTCACTTGTTTGTAAACTGCTAACTATCAAGGTCTACAAGATCATTTGGACTAGCTGAAGCAATTAGAACTCATAGCTGTTCTAATTTCCTTCAGTCTTAGCTACAGTGGATATCAGGTGAAACTACGGTGAACATTTCAGAATGAAAACCAATCTCACCTGCTTGTGCTTCTTTCCCCATGCTTCAGGGAATTGCAAACTTTATGTTTCACTGACTCAACACAGAAACTAAGTGAAGCCTACTCATTTATTTTCTGTGAGCACACCAATGGTTGACACAACTATTTCTGCTACATGTAGAAAAGTAGAATTCCAATATATTTTTGTATCTATTTGACAGCACGCATCCAAATAATTTTGATTGTTTGCATATGAGAAAAGACTGCTAACTTAATAAATGAATGGTGTTCATTTTCCTTCTTGGCATAAATCAAGTTACACCTACTCAAATCAAGCAAGCATGTTGTGAACAGGAACTGAATAGAGGCTCTTTCACTACAAATGAGCATAAATGTCAAAGGAATTCTTCTAGTTCAGCACTTAGTATGTAGAAAATTAAAGGTAGCCTAATGTTGGAGGTGTACACAGGGTATTTTTGCTTTTCCAAAAAACAAATGCAGATTTGGGATATAAAGGAACTATACAAGGAGAGAGGGGACCCCGGTGGCCTAGCGGTTAAGATGCTGGTCTCTCAGCGCCAAGGCCGCAGGTTCGAATCCCGGTCCTGCTTCAAGGGTCCCCCGGGTAGATGGAGCTCGTCAGCCCCTAAGGCCATCCATCTAAGAGAAGGTCACTCTAAACAAACCTAC
>JAWWLV010000121.1:71019836-71032301 GCA_035041135.1 Platyrinchus mystaceus | reverse complement strand
ACAAAGGTATAAAGGGTAACAATTGTTACCACACCAAGTAAAACTTGCAAAATATCTCCGTTTGCTTCACGATAAGCGTGTTATCTACATCTTGTAAGCACTAAAGAGATCAGAGAAAGAAATGAACCTTTCTCTTGTGTAATGCTACTTGGATTTTCTTTTTGTCTTGTAGGAGACTGGCATGTTGCTGTAAACCAGCCTCCTTAATCACTTGTGCACTCACTACCCTGAACTGATACCACTGCTGCATTCACATGGAGATAGATGCAGCTCTTAGGACTTCTCTTTTACCAGAGCAAACAGAAGGTGGCTGTCTATGTAAGGTCTTTGCTCATGGTGGCAGGTCACGATTTGAACTGGCAGGTTTCAGCCAAAGACACATCAGGGCATCAGGTAGTTACCGGGAGTAACAAACTTGCTCCACGGCTCAAACCTTTGGATAAAACACAGTAAATTTAGTAACCGTGTCCCTACACCTACTAAAGAAACTGGAATTGTCTTCTAGCTTCAGGATAATAAACCTAACAGCCTCATTTCCTGGAGGGTGCTGAAAATAAATTAAGCCAGACGGCTTGTTCCAGGGAATGGAAAAGTTGGCAATCAGTCAGGAAATCAAACAGAATTAGTCCCTTGGTCCCAAACACAGGACAGCCTTCCATTTTCTCTTTGCTGAACACAGAGCTGAAACCATGGTTGTGTGAGTTAAAATAACCCTTTTTTTCTTCCCTTGAGGCTGCCTGATATGCAAGAAAGATGCTGTGCCAACCACCAGTCTGGAATAGGTGGTTTGCCTGCTGAGCCATCCACTTCTCACAGCCCACCACTCCTTTTAACTTCTTTTGAGGTTTTGCTCACCAATGGAGAGAGGGACCCAGTGATCACAGAGTCTGAGCCTGACACTTCACAGGTCACATAAAGAAAGATTTATCTGTGTCTTCCCCACTAACATTCAACCACTCCAATCCCCCTTATAATCTGTCCCTGAATGAGCAAGATCAAGTTTGGAAGGACAGTGAAGAAATGAGGAGAGCCTTAATTCTCCAGCTCCCTGGGAATTGGCCTTAGAAACCACTCAAACAGTCCATGACTCTTATGGCTGCACTAGTCCAACTGGTGGGCTCATGCCTTCTGTGGTACCTCATGGTTCAGTCCCTGCACCAGTTCCTCACCTTTCCTCAAGTACATCAAAGGACATCTTCACCATATGTGACAAGAAACCTCATGTTACCTTATACTCTGTTGAGTAAACTACTGGAAGATCCTTTTCCAGTGACTCAGGGAGGACCCCATCTCACATATGAAAACAGGGAATTCTGGAAAGCCATCGCTGGAGGGCGATTAGCAGGTCTGTTACCCAGTCTACACATACAAAGCAGGTGATGAATTACTAGCAGAAGTGAACACACAACCAAGTTTTCAGCCATATACCTAAACCTCTCTGCCAACATCCAACTTAACTGTGCAGTGGAGACATCTCACATTGTTTTACTACAGATCTTGCAGAATCTCATACTGCCCGAAATGCATGCTCTGATAGTTCATTTACCAGTACGTACTATGCTGTCCAGTATGGTAAAAAATGCCCAGTCCCATGGACTCAGGTCCCCTCCTCCTTTCCCCTGCCCTTGCATACCTGCACACTCAGCACTTCCCTCACATAAAGCATGATCTTCCTCTAGGCTTGCTTATCATAGTTTTAAGAGTTAGTACTACGCAAAGTTAAACTGTTGAGCACAAGGGCATCTGACCCTGACCATAACCTGCTGATCCTTTAACAAACAATTAAGACATTCCATGTGTGACTAAATTTGAAAGCAAACCCAAGAATTAATCTGCTTGTTTTAAATAGGGATATAAATAAGAACCAGCCCAGCCATTGCCCAAGAGATAAGCCAATACTTTGAGGTTCAATAAAAGTTCAGTCACTTCCGTAAATTGGGTCTTTAGGGAACAAGGTCTTAATTTAGGGAAAAGGACTTTTTTTAGGGTTTTTAAGGAACACAATGTCCCCCTGAAACTTGGAGTATATGTCTCATTTCTATTTGAGTAACAGTTTCCTCTGAGTATGGATGGCACTAAAGGAAAAAAATGAAGCCAAATCCATTATTGCCTAGCATAAATATTTCTGTGGGACTTCTAGTTCTAGTGTGCAGTAGCAACAAACAAAATAGTTATAAAGGTATCTGCATAGCTTGGCATTGTGTGTCTATCCCATGGCTTGTGAGGAGAAGAGAATGAGGTAAAAAAAAATCTCAGCATTTAAATCAGGCTTGACATAGAAACTAGTCTGTTATAATATAGATTAGCTTTTAAAAAGATACTAACAAAAAACCCCTCAAATTTTAAAGTTAGTGACACTTTGCTTGATTGATTTTGTTAAATGGCAAGGATCTTATATAAGTTGGTGTATTAGGTTCTTGAATAAGCTATGTAAAATACATCTTCTAGATGTTCATATATTTATGTGTTACAGTTTTGGATCATATAATTTAGGAAAACGTAAAATAGTTTCAATGTCTATCTGGATAAAAAATGCTTCAACAATACTGCATGTATCGGGAGAACTGTTAAAGTAGCTTTTTAGCATCAAAACTTTCTGTTTGGCAGGAAAAATAGATATAAGGAGAACTTTTGTTCAGCTTAATAGACTGAAGTTAACAAAATCAGTAATAAAGTTATGACATCATGGAAAGTGACTATATCCTCACATTTTTGAGGCGATATGGAGTGCAGAGAGTTCGTTTTTCAGGGTTTGTAGATTGAAGATTACATATTAACCACTAACCTAACTGATAACTCTATGGACAGAGTTCGTTCTTCTATGTAATATGGCCTCACTTGTCCTACGCATAATGTTTTATGAGCGCTCTAAAATTTATGCTTGCAGTGTTTTTTTGCAAATTATTTTCCATGTAGGTCAATAGAACCTTTCCTAAAGGATTCAGAAAATATCTGAGGATTTTCATGTAGATAAAATGAAACCTTACTTGAAAACTGCTCTGAAGAGGAGTTTTACTTCAGAATACCAAAGTGATCAAGTATTCCTACTACTGTTGAATTGAATTTGGAAGAGCACTGCTGTTTGCCTAAGAATTTCACACTACAGCCTATCACTGCAGTGTAAAGCTTAAGTGCTTCAAGGTATTTAAGTACCTAAGAAGTATAATGATTTCAAAGAGACTGGGTGCATGGATATCTTTGAAATCTTAGTGCCCTCTACATAAAATCAGGGACAGTAGCAAGGTCAAGGGGTTTTAATGATGTTTCTGACACTTCTGCTTTCTTTGAGAGACTTTCTCTGAGCAGCAGACGAATTGTTAATTTTTCTGAAGTTGCTAGTTTCATACTATGTTCTATTAGGAGAGGAAGGTAAGCACATTGTTACAGCAATTCTTAAAATGGTAAGATTTTTTTTTTTGTAAGGAAGGAAATTTTCCCAAAATATTTTAGAGACGTTTTATGGTAGCATGTCTCATGCTACAAGTGACCTAAAATCATGTAGCCATTACAGTAAGTTAACACTCAAATGCAATACAGTGGTATCAATATTGAATTCTACTTCACTGTAGGTCCTTTGTGATAGCTTTTTTGCAACCTTATGTAAATTGAATGAACACATAATATTCACTAACAAGTACATATTTTTTTCTGCATTTGTAACATTAACAAAACATTCATTTTCAACTTCATAAATTTTTATGTCTCTTTTTTCACAGACATGCTACAAAGTGTTTCAAGAGCCATGATATTGAATCTTTTGACTTACCCATTTGTTCCCACTTCACCATCCTAATCAATTTTCATTACATGACATATTTTGTTAGCCATACATTTTATATATACTATCTATTTAAAATCTACAAATACTGGGATGTTTCACAAGTATTTTAAAAACAAATCAGCCCCAAGACTTTGATTGCTTCCCTGCAGTTTTTCCAAGAAATTTCAAATTTACAGCTTTTCCACAATAAAAACCGAATGTCAAAATGTAAAAAAAAATTGCCCAAAAAGAAGTGTTGCTTTATAACTAGCAAAGCTAATTTTCCTTTGGAGTAATTCAAAAAATACATTTCTTCTTTGTAGGGCATAATAAATTAGGTTTTCACTCAACCAAGACAACAGTTGCTTTTTTGAAAGGCTTCAAACCCAAAAATATTTAGAATGTTTTAATTAACTTCAGAAAAATCATGTATTTTTGTTTTCCTGAAGACTCACTTAAAAAGGCAGATAGTACTTTCTTGCTTGATTTTTGCCTCTTTTGGGGAGCTTCTTAAAGATAAGAAAGTTTAGAGGTCAGCAAGATAATCTGACCCTTAGTAAGTGACCCCCTAATTATTCCAAGCAACTGAGGCACTAGGGATCTGGGATATTCATTATTCTCTGAAATGCAGTGTTTCTACTGAGCTCTGTTGAGAGATCCCTTTCCTCAAACAGCTCTTTGCCTGCCCAGCAATTTTATGCTTTGCATTCTTTTTTTACAGACAACATAAAATCTGTCAAATGAAATACAAACTTGCTCTTTGCTATCATTTCGTTTTACCACAAATGATGCAGTGCATGTTGTATGATTTTAAAATAGCTCTAGAAACTATTATATTCTGCTTCCAAAAATGAGGATGTCTGAAGCCCTCACACACTGGCAATGTCTTTCGAAAACCTTCAGGAGCTTGATCCAAAGCCAGCTCAAGCTAATGAGACATTTTCTACTGACTTAAGAACGTGGTTCCTCAGTGTGCAATACATGTTGCATGTTACGAAGAAATAGGTACATTTCACTTTCAGGCTTTTTAGGGAGTTGTGGTGTGGAGTTTTTTTTAAACAATCAGTTTAAAAGCTAATTCCAAAGTCCACTGGTCTCAGAAGGCTGAGCAAGCTGAGAATTCTGTTCTGCAAATGTTAAATATTTCACCAAGGTATAATTCAGCTCATAAATATACCCATCACTTACCCAGCTGACAAGTTTCTTCCTCATCCTGCTTTGCCTGTCTATTGAATATAAACTGAGTGGTGCCCATGTTTGCAAAGAAAGACCCTTGTAACTGAGACAAATTGTTTATAATTAGATTTAAGGACTGGGACCTGTACTCCTAATGATTAATGTTGTAATTACACAAAGGTTTCAGGCTCTAGGCTCACTTTTCTTTGGGTCTTATATGAACAAAAGGGGAAAATATTTTCTGACCCATACTCTGAGAGATGCCCATTATTTTAAGGTATTCTATGAACACACATAAACCCAGTTAAAAATTGGTTAGAGTTGGGGAATTCATTCAGTAAAAATAGTGACTGACCAGGAGTAAGCTCCGGTCAGGAGCTCTGCTTGAGTTAAGTATGGTTATTATTTTACTTCTGCACTACTATACACCTCAGTGAAATGGGTTAGCCATATAAAGAAACAGACATGTTTTTGTCTTTCACCCATTTTAATTGCAGGTTCCTGTCTTTTAACTTCGATTTGTATGGCTGCACTGTCTGCTGTGTGCTGGTGTCCCCATAGGACCCTTTGTTTCCTACCTTTGAAAACATTCAAAACAAACAAGACCCTTTCTCTTCCCATAGACAGTACACGTAATATTAATGGTTATCTACCTGTGATAAGCAGAGCAGTATCATTTTACATGACTTGAAAGGGTCATCCATATCGTCAAGCACAATTAACTTGTCTTACTCTCACAAAATGGGCTGGGGGAGGTAACTAAGAGGCCATATTTCTTCACATACCTCAGAAAACTGTTCCAGGACAAGGGGACAACAAAAAGACACAAAAAGCTTCTAAACGACAAGCATAACAGGATTTCTATTGAGAAAAGAAGAGGTACTGCACCTTCTTGATGCAATACCTTCTGCAGTGCCTGTGTATTCACTGGAGATGATCAGTTGCATACAAGTTTGAACAAGTCTAGCTGCAGAATTTAACTTCGTATTTATCCCACTTGTAAAGAAAGCAAACTATCTAAAACATTTCTGGAAAACAGTGAAAGTTGTTTTGAAGATATATCCAGACTTCAATAAAAAGTGTGCTGAAATCTCACAGAACTTGCACTATTTCTCTATTTTCAGTTTTGTTTCGCAGCCTACTTAGATCAGAAGAGCAAACTCAGAATGAAGAGTAACTCCAGTTCTCTGAAGGAGACTTTCACACTCTACGTACTAGCCTTTCTGTTTTCAAAACTAATAAGTTTAACAAGAATCCTGCTTTGAGGAGAAAATGTCCAAGTAACCACTGTGTAGAGAACAATTTATGTAATTTACATGTTGGCATATCCCCTTTGAGTCAGCACTGAATATTTGTCCCAACTGATGTTTAAGGTAGTGCTATACTGTTGAAGGCCATAATTCAAATAAAATGGTGCTGACCACTTGGACTGTTTAGAATTGCATTTGTCACAATAACACAACTATTAAATGTATGACGTGATCAGATGCCATATCAAAGTACTGCTCTAACCACATACATTATTCCTGCAATTAAATGAAATATATTTCACTTCCTGTCTTAAATAACTGGCTGGTATTGTTGCCAAGAAGGGGCTGAGTTTCAACAGAAGAATGACTGACTATTAATAGCACATCCTTTCTCCTTCAGAGTTTTTTTCTAAACTGCTTTAGGACCCTTTCAGAGGAAGTATCCTGGTTAACGTAAATTTTTTGTTATTAACAATATTACAACTTTGGATCTGCTATTTTCTTTTTATTACTAATGCAATGCCAATCATTTTGTGTCTTTTCCTGGTTTAATATGTATATATGGGGAGAGATAGACAGAAGAAAGTTAATCTTTCTTACTCAGATAAAATTTAAAATAGAGAAATGATGGAGCAATTCCTATTCTCCATAATTTTACAAAAAAAAAAAAGTATAAAATATGTGGACTTATTTTCTTCAGTTAAAAAAATGTCTTGAAAGGAAAGTGAAAGTCTTTCCAAATAATTTTTGTCCATTTTAAGTTATTTCCTGATGACGGAATCATTTCTGTGTGCATTTTCACCTTGATAAGAAAAGGGAAGTTGGAAATGCTTCAGACTTCCATTTTTATTTATTCGACAATGATTAAGCTGGTATGTTTTGGTAAAGAAATCAAACCGTCCTTTCTTCCTCTTATCCTGTGGTGTGTAACTTTTGCCAGGCCTATGCTGAGCGAACACAGCCTGCATGAGTAATTGCGAGGTTCATAGGGGTTTAAAATAAAATAAGCTGTAGGGGGCCAGTTTTGTCCTTAAGGGAGAGAGGAGTCAAGGCGAGGCAGTGAGGGGCTGTCTCGGGATACCGCTGAGGATGGACCAGCTCTGTCGGTGCTTGCAGCCGATGGCTGGGTAACATGAAGCTCGTGAAAGGTCAGCGGCGGGGCTCTGTAGTCTGCTCTCTGCCTATCTATGCCATCTCTTGAAATAACAGCAACTTCCAGGACTTCTTCAGCTTATTCCCTCTCAGGCCCCGGTATTCCCTCCCAGTTCTTCTCTGTCACATATCCTTCAGCGCCACTCTCTTTTCTTCCTTGAGCTCTTCCTGTTGTCATCACAAAGGCCTCTATGTCCTTTATTGTACTGTGTCCTCTCGTTGCCTGGCTCAGAGTCCGTCTCTGGCTCCAGAGATAAAGTCTTTGCTAAGAAAAAGATGGAGATTTCATTTAGAAGAAACCCAACACCATAAAGGGTTAAGAAAAAGAAACATGCTGGTGCCCTCTTTGGGGGACAAGTCTACTGCCTCTGTAACTCAGTCAGATAGGTAAATTCAGAATTTACCTTTAATTATCTACTCTCTCATTATAATACCCAAACTTTGTGAATTTCCTGAAAAATCTATTTATGACCTGTACCCTTGAAACTTGGAAGCAGTTCATTTGAGAGAAGCTTCCATATTACTCTGCCAAGAGAATTACCAAAATAGACCTGCAGCATTGTTATTTTTGAGGATTCGTGACCCTTCATTTGTTTGTTTATTTTAAAAGGATTTTTTTGTTTTAAGCCATTTTGCCTTCATGACAATGAAAGCTGAAAGGGGTGTTTTAGGTAATAATAACGTAATTGCTTAAGTTTGCAATGCAAATTATTTTAGAGTGACTTGTGTATCTGATAGAATGAGATTGCTGCTATAACATGCCATATTATGTGGTAGATCAGGTACTAAAAAAATATGCACTGTACTAAGAAACGTCATTAACCTGGAACTGGAACTTAGAGCAGAAAGGTAATTTCTTACATTCTTTTAGGACATATAGCCCTGCTTAAATTTTCTTCCGAAATGAGGAAAACATCCCAGATGAAAGAACTCTACCGGGTCTGCAGGGCCACATGCCGCTCTCTACCCAGGTGTTTGCCACAGATGTGCCAGCAGTGGGTCTGTTGCTGCTGGGAGTATTTGTCACTAGCAGGGCCTCCTCCACACCTACTGGGGCGGGGCATCAGCCTGTTAACTGGCAGGGAAGAGGGAGACAGGCTTTGCTGTTCACAGACATCAATTCTGTGCAAATTAAACATGTCTGTGCATGTCTGCAGAGACATGCCTTGGTGAGAACCTGAGTTCCTTTTCTCGATGTACATGTAGCATCCAAAGTGCCCTGTGCTCTGTCACACCTCTATACTGAAGGTATTGAGGAGTAAGAGCAACTTCTCTTCCTTACATTGCTAAATTGTTTTGCTGCAATACAGCATAAGTACGAGGAAAAATCTGTGGCATCCAAATCGTGTTCCTACCTGAAGAATATTTCACATTTGAGAAGAGAAAGCAAGCAAACCAGGCAAAGATTATTAACATAATAGGAATACCATGAGCAGTGCACAGAATTTTACAGACTTCGTCATTAACTGTTTCCCAGTGTCTGCTGAAATACTTGACCAGGCTCTCAAAGGAAATTCAGTTATTATTAAATAAAGAAGACAGTAGGGCCTATTTAAAAGGAAGGTATTTGTAGTAACATAGCTTGAAAATGTTCCTAGGCCTGACAGATTATTTCTAAAAACTTCCATGCACTTTGCTACAATGCTGTTCATGGTTTCAAAAAAACATGTAAGTTTGTACAGACAGAGGAATCAAAATAAACTCTGATTGCTGAAGCTACATCGCAGTTTAGGATCATCCTTATAAAATACTCTACTGAGGTTAACAAATGTCTTCCTCAACCATGAGTACCTGCAGCCTATTTCAGGACCAATCATTTACAGAGTGCTCTAAAGACATATACAAATATATTTCTAAAAAATACTGTACACGTACATGTAGCCTTCTCAAACATCATGGTACCTATTAATGAGTGGTTCATTTGCATTGCTCGTTCTTTAGTTTTGTAGCTCTTAACACCCAGGACAAATCTCAGCTCAGGACTTACAGACATGGTGGATCCTTCCTGATTTGTGAACAGAAGTTCCACTGGGAGACCTCTGGGCTGAAATTGCCAATATTTCACTCAGAGAAGAAGTATTCTTTGCCCTTAGTAAGTGTATAGACATCTAACAATATCATTGTCAAATACTATTAGATAAACACCCCACTAATACATCTGGTGGAATTATATGCCCTTTACAAGAACATCTACTTAAAAGTAATATTTTAGATCCATTAGAAACTACTTTTTCAAATGGTAATTTGCTAAAATTATGAATTATTCCATAATTTCAATGAATAGGGATACTTACAGGGATATGCATGCATTTCTGTCCCTCAAACCCTGTGTTTATCTTTTAAAAATGATGACCAAGACATTGTTGTCTCCATTGAGATAGGTAGTAGGATTTCAGGTCAATGAATTAAACTGATATGTAACTGGAGGAAGTCCTAATCTTTACATCTCTTATGCCTTTCTTTCATACTATTGCTACCAAATTAGCCCATTTATTTGACAGATAAAATTATGGTAAAGAAAAGAGTGAGTGATCTGAAATAAAGTCATAACAGAGATTATGTGAGTGGATGGTAGTAAGTATTTGGTGACTTTGTAGCCATAGTGAATAATTCTCTTGGCTTTGATAGGTTCATTAAGTCCCCCTCATCCTACATGGCATCACAGCTGCCACTTTTCTGTGTTCTCTGATCTTTGAAGGGTTTTTGTCTAATCTCAGTAAATGATAACCTGGCTTTGCTCATTTATGTCCTTTCACTGTTGTGCAGCAATGTGATGTATATAGGCTTTTGAAGCTGAAGAAACTTCAAAAGGCACAGGACACTACACCACATAGGTGGTGTTTAGATAGGTTATCTAAAGCTGTTGAAAAGTTTTTCTTTTTCAACTTCTAAAAATCATTATGTGTGCAAACGAAGGTCTTGGGTGAAGACCATGGCCAGCAAAAGCCTTCCTCTGCTGTAATGAAACTTTGTGCAATAAGGATGATGATCTTTGCAGAAAACAAATAGTCAGTCTCATGATTTAACTCTTACCTAAAGAATATAATAAATTTCATCAAGCGCCTTGCACATTGGGGTCCATTTCTTGGACTTTACTTACCTTACAGTAAAAATATTTAGAACAGAAATTAGAAAACATTTTTCAGCCATTGAAACTGTGGGTTCTGAAACAGCTAAGAGAGTTGTGGGAGAAAGAATACAAAATTACTTCTAAGATAAATTCACAGATGGGATTAAATGGCAAGATACAATGAACCCAGCATGAATTTTAACGTTTGAGCCATCAGTCTTTGATAGTTTCATGTTTGGACCTTCTGATCAGCACTAAAAGTAGATGTGATCCCAGTTCATGAGATAAGTTGTGTCACATTAACAAAAGGCTTCATATTTCTGCTAGCCACTTGCAGAGATGAAAGATTTTTTTCTCTGTTCTTTGATACCAAACTTGACTCCGAATTTGTTTTGTTGGGGTTTGGGTGTTTTGTGTGTGCTTTTGTTTGGTTTTTTGTTTGTGGTTTTGTTTTGGGTTTGCTTTGTTTTGGTTTTTTTTGTGTTTTTTTTTTTTTTTTTTTTTTTTTGTTTTTTTTTTTGTTTTGTTTTTTTATAATTTTTTATTTATCGATCCTTCAGCAATAAATTGTTTTAAGTAAGAACAAAGATATCACATAGGATTTGCTGGGGATCCTCTCTGCTATCTTGGGTGCATAAAGTAATCACCAGATTTGGGATCAGGAACATATTTTCTTTCATTCCCCTTTTGGTGAGGCCCGTGGAAGACAGTGAGGGCTTCTTTACAGAGGTGCAAATAAATCATTTCCTGCAACCCTGCAAGCAAACAACAGAAACAGGACATTGCCAGTGGTCTTAATTTCTCTTGCTCCCTTCTTGTGCCACTACACAGTCCCACAAGAATCTTCACAAATCTTTTTTCTGGTTGTATGCTGGGAATTATATGGTTTGTTGTAGATGGAGACGTGGAACACATGTGCTTGGCATCCTTTTAGGCATGTTGTCTGTATCCCACTCTGTGTGATAGTCTTGGATTCCACAGTATATTAAAAAGAAAAGAAAAGAATGGAGGGAAAAAAATCCAGAACTCTGTACCAAACCCAAACAATTCACTGCATGCCTCTCCTCTTGGGAAGAAGACAAGAAAACAAACATTTTATGCATATGATAGACACTAACAGTGCTACTTAATTCACTTATGACAATTACTTGCACACTTCTGGTGATTGAGCTGTAAGACTCTAATAGACTGGAATAACATAAGGGAAACTAATATGGGTAGGTAAAGATTTCACTGTGTAACATCATAAATATTTTTCGTATGCTAAGCATAAATTTCCTTCAATTATATAGATGGGGAACACAAAGGTAAATGTAATTGTTAATATTCACAGTGTGTGAACCTAAAATATGTTATTTATTGAACATTTATATTATGTGTGAGTGTACTTGAAGACACTTTAAAGTGTTATTGTCTGCTAAAGATCTCTTCACCTAATGTTTATAGAGTCCTGAGTGGTTTGCAAGTCAATTAAACCACTGATGGAACATAGATAAATACTTCCTATTGAGAAATGTCACATCAGTCTTTCTGCTTCATTTCATTGTGTCATTTAATGCACTGAATGCACAGCACTAGCTATGATATCATGGCATAGGCTACAGAACATGCTGGGCCACGTGCAGATTGGTAAACAGTGTTGTAGCTGTACCAACTGGCACAGAGAGTAGAGAGAAGCTGTCATGTATTTACTTTCAGGGCACACTAACCTGCAACTGGAGTCTTGATAAATGAGTTTTCTCCCATGTATTACTCTCTAAGCAGCAGCATACAAGCATATGCAATTTAACACCCGCTAGCTCTCTCTTCCTTGAAAACTAGGAAGTATGGCAACCAGCGTTGTCAGGATTTTTTTAGGATTAAGTTTCCTCTTGCTTTCTACAAATGACAATGCCAGCAAACACTGTCACTCTGGTCTACTTGCTCCATCACTTACATCAGGGGTCCTCAAACTTTTTAAACAGGGGGCCGGTTCCCTGTCTTCAGACACTGTGGGGGGCCGGACTATAGTTTGGAAAAAAATGAACAAATTCCTATGCAAACTGCACATATTTTAT
>JAWWLV010000121.1:70983933-71003732 GCA_035041135.1 Platyrinchus mystaceus | reverse complement strand
TTTTTTGAAGAAGGCTTTTGTATTCAAAGATGCATTGCCTAATGCCTTTTTTCCAGGTCTTTTGGCTAAATTGCCAGTCCTGATTTGAAGACTGGCCTGAGCTAGTGCTGGACTAAATCCTGTTGATGCAGTTGGTCCACTGCAGCATGGAAGAACAATTTCTCTTGCCTGTCCTCTGCAGCACTCTCCTGTGAAGGTCCTGGAAGGTGAAGGCAATTTCCCCCTTTCTGAATATTTTTGAGAATCCTGGAGAACTGCAAAGGATCACTCACAAATGTCCTGACCCATGAGGACAGGCTACAAAGCCAGTTCATTGCTCCTAGCCCACGCTACTTGAGAAAACACGTATATTTAAACAGGCTTTCCCTCTGGGTTGTGAAGCTATATCACGTTACTGACCTGCATCTCATCTCCCAACCCGGTGAGGTGGGAAAGGATTTGTCACAATTCCTCTCATGCCAAGGTGTGTGCAGTTCCAGTGAGGGCTACCACCACTGATCAGTAATGACAAAAGGGAGCCCATGCCTGTGCATCCTGGCTCTGAAGTCTGAAGGGAAGAAAAGGGAGAAGCCTTCTCAGTGCGTGTAGGCAACCAGACGGGCCAATTGTGTGTAGGTGGAATCTGGCTGCCGTGTCCTCTGTGGGCTGCTGGGCAGAGGCACAGACAGCCCTGGGGAAAGGGCGCAAAGGCGGCTGGCCCAGAACACTCTTGTCTGGGCAGCGTTTTTTCTCTATCCCCTGCTTTTGCTAGAAGGTACTGGTGAATAGTATTGTGACTCAGGCAGTGCTTATGTGGTCTGTTGCATTTCTCCTGGGGACTATAGGTGTTTAGATTTTGTGGTTGGGGTTTTATTCTTTTTTTTTTTTTCCTCTGTCAGTAATTGAAATGAAAGGTCAGGAGGAATAACCAGTAAGAAGGGGAATAGGAATACTTAGAGAGTGAATAAGCCTCTGGCTGGGAATCTTGGCTCATATACATGTTTTACACAAAATGCTCTGGTAGCCTTTACTGTCAGAGATGGTCAGCGCAGTGCAAGCTTCAGTAGAAGAGCCAATTCTGACCCCAAGCTAGCCCACGATGTAGGTGCAGACAGGGAACAATGACATGAGCCAAATTTAAGGTAGCTACAGGTTCTCCTTGAAAATCTCGCACCCTGTGATAGATGACTGAAATGCCAAAACCAAAGCAGGGCTGAACTTAGTTCATTCACCAGATTGAGAGCCAGGTTCTGGAGAGCACAATGACAGTTGGTGATCTCCACGAGTGTTTTAGTAGACATAATCCAAGTCCACGTTTTCAATTCAGCATGCCCAATGAATAGTTTATTTGCTTTTCAGCTTTACAGCTGAGGCTTAATTGAAATGATACCGATCTCGTACAAACTTAAGAAGCTCACTAACCTAATGCAGTGTCAGTTTTAGCCTGCTTCGTGAGGCAGGTCAGCATCGGTTTTGTCTACTTCCTTATCAGCTTTATAGCACCCTGATAGCACATCTGTCACCTCTCTTGCCAGTTTGAACAGGAACCAGTAATTTTCAGGTAGCATTAAGTAAACTTTTCATACTTAGAAATTAGCTTTTCAATTCCCCATTTGCTTTTTGATGTGTCCTGTGGATGTATTTTGGATTATTTGAAACAGGCTAAGATGAATGTCCAGAATATCCTAGAGGAGAGGACTGTAGTAATTAGAGTGAAAAACAGTCTGGTCTTGTGAACAGTTTTCTCCATGAGCAAAATTAATAATAGTTTAAAGGGGTTGTAGAAGTAAAATATATTTGGCCTAGTAACTACATCTGTGGGGGGAAAAGAAGACTCTAGTATATTAGAGAAGACTTTAACATAGACTCTTTTCTCTGAACTGAGTCCCTCTGAAGCAGAAAAGGACAATAACACTACAAATAACTAATTCAATGGTTTACTTCCCTTTCTAGCTTTTCTTCTTTTTCAATTCTCTGGAAAAAAAGCATGAGATGGAAAGGAGTAGAGATGACAGGAAGAAA
This sequence comes from Platyrinchus mystaceus, assembly GCA_035041135.1. Lineage (NCBI taxonomy): Eukaryota > Metazoa > Chordata > Aves > Passeriformes > Tyrannidae > Platyrinchus > Platyrinchus mystaceus. Next base: position 71,001,731 of record JAWWLV010000121.1, on the reverse strand, counting down.
ATCTTAAACCAAGTCTTTCCCAAAATTTAATCTGAGGTGATCAAAAGCTCGGAAATTAGTCACTATGTCTTCCCCAAAACTACCATTAGTTACTACCATTTTTTGGCCAGCTCTTATGGACAAAACATTAAATATGATTTTTCAAGAATAGAGTCAAAAGAAAGGACCAACTCAAGTTTTGGCCATAGGGAGCAGACATGTTATTGAAATAATTCCTTTCTCTATTAACCAAAACCACATACTGCAATAGGATTAAACTACAGAAAAAAACATGTGGAGTCGGAAAGGATTAATTTATGAGAGAAGATTTAGATAAGAGGTGTTAAATGTATTTTTAAAGGAGGACCATTTCTAATAATTGAGAACTTTATATAATGCAGATTTGTATATCAAAAAAGAGGAAGAAATATGCAGGAAAATCTCTTTACAGTGGGATCCACAATTCCCTGTGGAATTGTCTCTCACAGTAGCTGGTGGAAAAAACCAGTCATTTTTATTAGGTCTGACCAAATACCAGGCCCCAGGTCAACCCTGCATTTTCATAATATTGATCATTTACTTCTTTTGTGAATTTCCTCACATAAAGAGCTCATTTTGTTTTCAAAGTGAAGCAAGGGAACTAGCACTGCAAATATGACACAGACAGATTAGAAATATGTGAAAACAAAGAAGGAGGTGCTATCAGGACCTTTCCTAAACTACTGGAGTGACAGCCGGACCACTAAGTTATCCGTGCTGACATCTCTGCAGGAATTACTGGGCTTTGTTACTCAAGAGCAGAAAATACTCTGATCACCTGGTTCATTTTCGCTCATTCGCTGCACAGAGGTTAGACTGCAGTGAACCACCAGATCTTATCATAGAGCAAAGTTCAATGAGTAGACCTGTGAACAGCAGAGCCAATGCAGCCTGATTGGCGAGGAATTGTGTCTTATGGTTGGGTTCCATGATGACTAATAAGGTGTGAGTTTTGCTTGAAGCTTTACACAGAAGAGGAGCACTCATTCACCATTGCTGTCTCTCACGTGAATTCTCTGAACTCAAGCCTCATTGATTTTTTTGGTACTGGATTTCTTGGAAATAGGTTTTGCTTTCTTTAATCTCTCCTCCCAACCCTTTGAGACCTCTCTACAGCTAGCAAATTTGGTTTAAATTGGTTGTGTGTATGCCCCAATCATTCCTTCCCACCCCATAATTTCTGCTCCCTGGAGGCTTTCATGGGACCAGAGCAGAGAGAGCTGAGTTGTCCAGAAAAAATTAGTTAAAAAGGCCAGTGGGTCAGGTCAACTGAGTGAGCCAGATCAACTGTGATGTGATCTGGGTCCCTCAACCAGGTCCCCAAAAAATGCTCATTCTGACAGAAGGCAGGGGACAGCCCAGGGCATGAATGGTGGTCTGGGGCAGGATGGCATCTTTCTCCAGCAGCTGCCTTTCAGCAGGCGGAGATGAGCCTGCAGTATAAAAGCGCACACTTGGAAAAGTTCAACAGTAGTCCCCAAACAAAGTTCACTGGCTGAGTTTAGACAGTGTGTGTTCACATGTTCTCATGGGCAAGCCTGTGGCTACCTGTCAGGAACAAGGACTGGGCTGGAGCAAGGGTTGTTTCCCTGAAAGAAGGCACGTCCTTGCCAGACATGGAATATAACAAACACAGAGGACCCTCCCTTATGGACATTGCTCTCTTCTCAGATAAAAGCACCTTTAAGCAAATGGAAATCTAGATGGCAGGAGCTGCAAAAAGGAGGGTAAGAGTTGAAAGGGAGCTGTTGGGCTTTCTACCAGCTGCTGCTCCCACTCCCCACTCAGTTCCATACAATTTGTCCCCAGGGAAGGCTGTAAAGCCTGGCAGTTGCAAGAAATTGATGGGAACTGGGAGAGTTTCAGGCCATAATCCCACCTAAAATACAGAGTTGCCCAAGTTGTTGAACTTCTTCGTGCTCAAGATCTGAGGAAGACAGGAAGGTGAAAAAGAAACAAAAGCTCATTTCTGTCTGTCTGACTCTGTATGGCAGAAATAGATATCTCTTGCTGAAGATTTGTTTTTGTGGATTAAATTTGACTCCATAAGATGCTCTGGTCAGAAATGATATGGCCACCACAGCAAAACTAAACAGGGAAAGCTAAGGAAACCCATAGTAAAGCATTTATTTAAATGAGTATCATTCAAATACCTAGCAGCTGTTTCTGTTCACATGGCTTCTGGTAAACCAAAATGCTGTTTATAGTAAATCCCACTGTTTTTCAATGTCTCATTTTCACTGCTGACTCCCATGGACATTTTATTAAGCATCACTTTAATCAATTCTATTATTTTTTCTTTGTAGAGTGAGTGCCTTTATTTTAGTTACTTTGTGCATTGATGCCCAATTTTAAAACTCCTCCAGTCTTCTTCCTTTGCTGCTGTAGATGTGTCAAGCATGCCCGGACTGTTTTAGCTTTGTCTGCCTGTCTAGTCAGTGAGCACTGGAAAATATACATTCACATGGAATCACTGAGTTGATAACGATTAGGTGCTGAAAAAGTTTTGGGCCACTTTCAAGCCTGTGTTTCTGAAAATGAGACACAATGAAAGAACTACAGATTTAGAAATATATGAAATTCAGATTCACTTTTTAACCTTAGAGGAAGTTTTGTCTTTATTTCAAAGGAAATTCTATTTAGTTAGGCACATGAAACTTCAACAATTTGAGGATGCAATCCTGCAATTCTTTGTCAGGCAAGTCTCCCATTGACTCAGTGATTTCAAAGGCATTGGTGCCTGTGTATGAATGGCAGGATATGGTGCAAATTTATGATCATGAAGAGCTCTACTCTGTACTCTCACATTATTTTTTAAAATTCACTGTATGGGAACACAATGGGAAAAAGGTCCTGGTTTCAATTCATACAACTGGAGCTCCACCACCCCCTTCTGTGAAGCCCGTCTTTCACCTGTTCTGGTTTTTACTAGATAAGTTGTGGTACCTCTGAGAACAGCATCTCTGGAGTGAGCCTTGAAACAACCTCAAAATATTACCAGAGAGCAGGTGATTGATTTTAAACAAATACACAAATCATTTTTCTAGGAGAAGGTGAATCAAGGGTGTGTGGCATAATGACACTGACAAGAAAGTTCACTCTGCAGAAAAGATCGCACGGTGCAGTGACTGCAGCTTTCAATAGAGACAGCTTATGGCAAATGTCCTGACTTCCCTATCTTCCCAACCTCCCTTCTTAATATGAACTGTCTTGATAGAAAGTAAAGGATAAGATGAATTAATAAAATGGCTTTTCTCCACACCTAAATCATGTATGGAGTATGATTTGTGGTGCAGTTGGTGTCATAAAATAGAGATGTGATATCATTGCCTTGACATTATCTCCCTTGCTACCCTTGAACTCCAGAGACTGAATGGCCTTCAAATAAATGGTATTTAAACAAACCACTTTTCAAAAGATCTTGTGAGACCTATTTAATCATTACCAAGAATAAGTGGTCATTGCTAAGAACTGGATTTTCCTGGCTGCGCAAGCAATAGTCAGTGTGCTCAACCCCTAGGGAGCAAAAGTTGGTTTAACTACTTTTTTGAGTGCAACTGCATCATTTAACCAATTAGAAAAATGATACCACAGATTTAGCAGCCGCCAATCACAGTTTTATTATCATGAGTGTTCTGCAAACTGCTGATCTCAGAATATGAGCAGTTAAATGTACATCTTCCTGTATCTTTCTCTCCATGTAAAATATATGGATATATGTCTTCTTAACCTTAAATTTCAGCATTTGTGCGTAGGGGCCAATAAGAGCATAACTTAATCCAGGACTGGAACTGAATTCAATGAAGGCTAATCACCATGCTTCATATGCTGGAAATAAGATCCCCCATTCTTTATCCAATACACAATTAGTTATAGTAGTTACTGTGAAAACAGAGTGAATCTGAGAAGATGCATCTGCTTAGACAGAAAAAAAAAGTCCCAAGGAACTAGAATTACTTTTTTTTCTCATGTAATTTCACTAGTGTAGCAACAAGGAAGCTCTCTGAGCATGAGTTTCTCCCTTTAACCATATCCATGCAGTGCAGCAGTGTGTGAGTGCATGTGCTATATATCAACTACTTGACTAGTATAACGATAGTTTCCATCTATTCTCATTTTCCTAACATATGTTTCAGCCTATTTCAGGTTTATGTCTCACACCCTGATTCCACCAGAGTTGTGGATCTTAAACACTGGCATTTATCTGTGAGATGTAGCAAACTGAGAAGTTAGATGGATCATTGCAGACAAAAAGAAAAAAGCTGTTATCTAACAAAATCCAGTGCTCCATATGTTGTCTTGCAGGTGTCCCTTTATGTTCTTGAGCTGAGCACTTAAGCATTCTACTTTTTGCATAAGCACTGTCAGATTTTCTTTACCTGTTTATATCGTCACGTCCAAAACTCCACATAAGTATTTCCTGTGAGCAAACTGCTCCTCATACCAGTGAGAGGAGAGGTTTTTCTCAGCAAAGCCATACTTTTGAAGTATGAAATTCCCTCCCATCCTGAAACATTTTCCAAAAAGCTGAGAGAAAAGATATTAATCTTCATAGAATCATAGAATAGTTTGGGTTGGAAGGGGTCTTTCAAGGTGATCCAGTCAAACCTCCCTGCAGTTAACAGGGACATCTTCAACTAGATCAGGTTCCTCAGAGCCCCTTCCAACCTGAACTTGAATATTCCCGTGGATGGGGCATCCACCACCTCTCCGGGCAACCTGTTCCTGTGTTTTACCATCCTAATTGCAAAAAAACTTCTTCCTAATATCTAGCCTAAATCTCTACTCTGTTAGTTTAACCATTATCCCTGCTAAAAAGTCTGTCCCCATCTTTCTTATAAGCCCCCTTTAGGCTGGAAGGCTGCTCTAAGATCCCCTTAGAACCCTCTCTTCTCCAGGCTGAACAACCCCATCTCTCTCAGCCCACCTTTATAGGAGAGGTGCTCCAGCCCTCTAATCATCTTCATGTCTCTCTTCTGGACCCATTCCAGCAGGCCCACATCCTTCTTATGTTGGGGGTCCCCAGAGCTGGGCACAGCGCTCCAGGTGAGGTCTCACCAGAATGGACTAGAGGGGCAGAATTACCTCCCTCGCCCTGCTGGCCACGCTGCTTCTGAGCAGCCCAGGACGCGGTGGGCTGCGAACGTACACTGGCAGGTAAGTTCAGTGTCACAGACAATTTCAGGCCGGTGTTCAAGAGGCCAAGACGTGATTTTCAAGCTTTCTCCCCACCACAGCGATCCCGCTGAGGACACGGAGCGCTGACCGCTGCCGTTCCTCGGCCGGTCGCTAGTTGGGGCTCACGGCAAAGGGACGAGCCCGGCCGCGGGCTCCTCTCCCGGGAATGCGGTCGCCGTCCCGGCCCCCTCCCCGCCGGACAGCCGGGGGTGGCTGGTGCGGCACCTCCCGCCACGGCAGCAGGGCCTGCCGCTCCTGGAAGGGCTTTCCCTCGGGAAGCTCCACGGCTCCGCGGCCTCCCACTAAAAAGCCCACATAGGAGGTAGCTACCCGCTGCCGTGCTGGCTTTGGAGGTAGGGAAAAGGAAAATGCTCCTAAATTAAGCAGCTTTCTCAAGGGCAGGAAATAAGACTATTAGGGTTTCCAGAACAGGATCTAGACAGGCCATCTGCCAATCCTTTGCTTCAGAAACAAATAATTTGTCATCTTAAAAAGGTCCTAAAATCTGTGTGGAGTTTAAAGGACGTAAGTGATACCAGTGACTTCACTGGGATGGCTCATGCTGTGGCATCTTCTGAAATGTGCTGCCCTGATTTGGTTTTCTGAATGTCTTCGTTGTTTCACATGCAGGCAAAGGGCTTTGCCATCCCTGAAGAGGAAACCTAAAATAGAATAAATTTCAGTATCTAAGGTTCTGGGCAAAGTTTCAGTTGTAATCCTAAATAGTCCTAAATCCACTCTTAGTACGATGTGAATCATCATGTTTATAGTCAGAGCTAGAGAGATAAAACTCAGCACAGCCTGTAAAAACAATTCTGTTAAAATGTGAAACTGCAGTTCCTCTTCAAGCCCTAAAACCTGATAGCTGATAATAAAAAGCCATCACGCTCTTAACACAAGTGCCTGTTGTCTGTTCAGATAGAAAAACCTGCCACAAAGCTAGTTTCCCTTTTCCAGTCTCTGCAAAAAGAAAAGCAATCAAATGCCCAAGCTTTCACGGTCAAAGGCGTTCAAGCTACAGACTAATAGAGGGTTTTTTTCCAGGTTTGTTTGTTCTGTCCCCTCCTCGCAATCCATGTTCCTCTGGCACAGCTGATAAACAATGTCTTTTATTGCTATAGGCAGACAGTCCTGCCTAATACAATAGCAGGCAAGGCTTGGCAGGACTGCAAATTGCAGGTGTTTGGAGTATTGTGGTCATCCAAACCAGATGCTGAGAAGATGGAGCACCTGTTTCCCTTCTTTTCTGCACTGGAGAATACAGCACTATGTAGGCTACAGAAACAGCCTGACATTAATAGCTCTGCTGCTGCAGTTTCCCCTTGACAGGGTAACAGAGATGTACCATCTATAGCTGTTGCAAGCTCTCCTCTGAGTGCTCAGACACGTGCTGGATTTTATTTTTTCTTTCCCAGACCAACAGAATGCAGCCAGAGGTGGGTCTATAACTTAATTTCTTCCCAGATTATTTTATTTGTGATTAACCATGCCCTGGCATGAAAAAAAAGTTGGTTTTTTATAGTCCTGACAGCAGTAAAATTAAACAAACAAACAAAAAAGTATATTTTTTAACTATTTTTACAAGTTCTACAACTGTCTCTGTTGAATGCAGAAATGGATGTCCAATATGCTCAGGACAATTGTCTCACAGCTACCACCTCTACAGGTGATGGAAAGCCCTGTACCAATGTGAAAGGAGTTGAGACCCTGCCTATACTGAAATGCAGTAGTAATCCTTCAAGAAACAGTCCCCAAAATGATAACCTTAAATAAATTCTCCTTTCTCCATTTCACAGTCCCTGTGGCTTGCATGGCTTGTAGTCAAGGGATCACTTGGGAACTCCAGTCTCCAGCATGATGGCATGTAATGAGCCCTCCCTGGCCTCAGCCCACATTTATCTGCTCCTTCCCAACTCCCACTCACTAAAAACAGCACTCTTCAGAGAGGGAAGAAGAGTACATCTTCAGCTGCAGCTTTTTTGGGTTCCAGTGGGTGTTAAACCATACAGAAGGGATCAGCCTTTCACAGTCTGGAGGACTGGGCCTGATACAGCAGCTGTAACCCCCATTTGTGCTGTGCTGTGGAATATAGTCAGTCTTCAAATGAAGAAATGAAACAGGTTTAAAGCAATAGAGAACATAAAACACTAACCACTTTATAGACTTTTTCTTTTTTAAATTTAGGGAAATTTGGGTGGGTAGCAATATTTTCCTGTTTCTGGCAAATATTTTCCTGATTCTTGTGCTAAGAAAATCTAAGTATTTGAAAAAAAACTGCCAGAAAAGTAAAATTTGAGAAACTTTGCAGAATTTTATTTTAGGCCATGTCACTTTTAAATGGAGCTCTAGCTCCTACTTCTAAAAAATATATATCTACCTGAAAAAAAAAAAAAGTAACCAAAATCAGACACTGTTACTTTAGTTTTACCACCATGTAAATCCCAATTAGTTCCAGCTTCTACAAGGAAAAGAGGCTCAAGATGCTGCAGTAGCATCACAGTAAAATGAAGACACCCTGCTTTCACTGTGATTTTAGCTCATCAGGGCTCACAATCACTGATTATCTCCAGGTGGAAGATGCAATCACTTCTATGGAGAAAAGATAATTGTGCAAATACTACCTTCCCTGTCTTTTCTCTCTTAAACTGTACATATACTCATTCATGAAACAAATAAATATGCAAGCAAGGCTCTCGATGGAAATGAGAACTGCTCTGGGTCTTCAGCAATTCAAACAGCTCTTCCACCATTTCCATTTCACAAGGATTTGACTGAGAGCATGCAAGCAACAAAAGCCACAGTGCAGTTGCATCTTTCCATGTGTGTCCAGCTCAGAGCAGGTTGAAGTTGTTACTGTGCTTAGCCACCCACAAGGCCTGGTCAGAGTGGATGGGGATATATTCCTTGACTCCTTGCAATTCATTGTGCTGACAGACTTTAAATAAGAGCTCATCACTACTACCACTTGGCATTCATGAAACTATTTTTCTCATGTTTCCATGGACAAGGTACACTGGTTTGGCCATTTAGGTCCTTCATTTTTATGGCTTCTGATGAATCCCTCTGTTTAGCCCCAAACATACTGATAAGCCATACTGATACATAACCATACTGATAAGCCCCGCCTGAGGTAAGAGCAATCATATTCAATCCCCTCTCTTCTTCCTGCTCTCCCTCCCTGCCCTAAAGAGACAGTGTTAATGAGCCAGAAACCGTTTTTAATCAGGAAAAAGGGAATTTTGGCAACCAGAGTCCTATTTCTATAAGGAATCAAAATCACAAGAGAGAGGGAAATTACCCATGCTGGGAGACAGGCAAAAGAAGAGCAAGTTGGGAGACAGATACGCTGGGCAGACTTCAAGGTCTACAAAAGATTGGTTGTCTCTTCTGGGGTTTACACTCTCTTTGTCTAATTAGACTAATAGAGGTAGAATAGAACTGGGAGAGATTAAAATCTGTGATAAACAAGGCATCTTTTATTTGATATTATTGGAACTGGTTTCACTTATCTTCAGAAATCTTTCTTTTTGTGTTCCTTAATTTGTCCTTGAAGTCCTGTATCTAATCATTAGTTGAGCAACCAATAATCCTTCTCCAGCCCCTCCACCCCTTTTTATGGCCAACTTTAATCTTTCAACTCAGTGAAAAACATGTTTCCCCTATCATAACTAGTTTAACAAAAATTCCCTTTCAAGTTTAGATTGTGCAGATACAATGGCTTTCCTGCAGCTTCATGCTGGAGAGAGGAATTTACATTAGAAAAAATAGAGATTTATGATAGCATTGTATTTCCATTTGAATATGGAGAGTTAATAACATGCATATGTTTTTTTTTATTATTATTATTTTAAGGTTTAAGCTACGCCATAAGCAAAAAGGAAACCTGGAAACTGTGGGACTGGCAGGGCTCAATGAATAACCTAATCTGGATTTCATTCACAAACAGCAGCTCATACATAGGGAAAGAGCTGGTGTGTTTTGCCAAATCGGAACTGGAGTAAGTGCCAGGATTTCCTGATTTGTTTACATTTCTCAAAAAAACTTTTTTTTCCCCTGGATGAGGCTAGAATTAGACTTCCTTTTCCACTTTTGGCCCTTTCCAAACTATTCTTGCTTGACATATTCTCTCCCTTTCCCTGTATTCTCCTTTGTTCCAGTCTCAGATGGCTCTTTTGTCTTGGAAAACAGAAAAGGCAATGAAAGATGTCAGTCTATGATAATAACGGTAAGGTAGCCAGGTTTGCATGACAGCAAAACAATGCCGCAGGCCTTTCCATCACCCTTGGATCCACCAGTCTTCTTACAATGGAGGAATGACTGGGATCTCTCCGGGGCTGCAGATTGGAGCAACATTGTCATAATGTAAAAGAGATAAACAGATCAAAATGAAACAGGCTAGCCCAGACTCTCTTGACGAGGCGTGTTGCTGAGTTAATCAGAAATCAGAAGGGACTGGTTACACGTAACTAAATCACCTTTGCATTAGCTGACTGGCTTCTGTCAGCCTCTGAAAATGGTCGTTTTCCCTGCCAGTCCTTTTTCACTTTCACTGACTTTACTGTACTTTGCCCATTGCCTGCAACCTCAGTGCAATCGCTGCAGAAACTTGTTAGGGAGACCCTTTCTGTGCCTTTGTTTAGAGTCCTTTGATCATCCCACAGAAAGAAAAACACTGTAGCTTGGACCTAAGCCATTGTTTTCTTAACATGACAAGACTGCCAGCCGGCAAAGCAGTGTTTCATGTGCGTGTATAAAAAAGGGCTGCTAGGGACTTCAGAAATTATGGGAATACTAGCACCAATACTGAGAACTTGGACATCTTGCTGAGCAGAGATTTAAGTCCCTGATGTAGCCACTCTGCAACTGCAGAACAGCAGCCTGAGTCATCCTTATTCTTTAGTAGCAATGTTACAGCAACACACAATTGTTCTTGTGGGGATGTCAGGGCCTTCTTGCCCCAGCACCTTACATCTTGCCTGTAATAGATATCACCTGGTGAATGGTTCACAAGATTTTTACAGGATCTTTAACAGGATCAGTTGGCAAGGAGGGGCTGTGCCAGGCCAGACATCCAGCACAGAGCCAAAGCATTCACAGCAAGAGTCAGGGGTGCAAGATTGAATTTCTGCATTTCAAACAAGTATTGTCAGCCAAGAGTTTAGCTGACATCGCTTCCATTTACACAAAAGCACCAATGCTGATTTACACCCACTGATGAATATGCGTCTGGAAGAAGAGGGGGATAGGGTAATGGTGCAGAAGAGTTAGAAGAAAAAGGAAGTGAGGGGGGAGAAAGATGGAGATAAAAGGGGAAGGGAAGGAGAGACACGATCGTGGGACTCAGGAAACATGAACTGCAATGTACAGCTGTGGGAAAATGATTAGAAGAGATTGCATCAGACTGGACAACAATTTTGCAACTTCTGCAGCACCTTTTTAAGATTCTATACTGAGATACTGAGCAGAATGTGTGTGGCTGTATGTCTGGAACAAGTCCAAGCAAAAGGCCAAATGCAATCAGTCATCTGTGTTTGCTGGAGCTGTGTACTGATGTTTCCTGTGCAGTCATTGCAATATATGTCTACTTTGTATGTTTTGAATTCTTATTTTCACCTTTAAGTATTTGTGTCATATTTAGTGGCTTACACTGTGTATAAGCACCTGTTTTTAGCACATTGCTTAGTTTGAGGGGCCAGAAATCACTGTTCCACTCGTACTCAGCAGACAGACGGGTGAGAGTGAGATGGGGAAACAACAGACTTCTAAAAATAGGAGTAAGATGCTATAGGGGTGGTAGAAAGCACATTTGCACATGAAATCATCAGCCACCTTCTTTCAGTTTAGGAGATCTCTGCAGAGAAGTAAGAGGTCCAAAAGCTCTTTTGCTTACACAATTGATTTAGCTGTTCTCATTAGTGCTTCTCATGTCAGTAAGGTGAGCAGGAAACGGATTGATGTCAGCAGGCAGCCTGTGCTAGAAACTCACACCCACCCTTTCTGCTTCATCAGTTGTCTGAGCCCGCAGTTTCACTATTAGGTTTCGGTGGTGCATTTTTAGATTTCCAGTTACAGCTTGCATGACAACTGCTGACAGTCTGCACCTGACCAGTTACTGCCATTTAACTTGATAAGAACTATAAAGGAAGCATTTTTCCTGGAGAAAGAGTAGAGAAAGGGACAAGTCCATTTATAGTGCTTTCCAATAATTGTGATGCGTGACTTGTGTCAGCAACAGTTCAGTTCTCACTGACAAGTGTCAGGTGTCAATAAGAAAGTCTTACTTTAAGAAAACACTTCTGCTTTTTTTTTTTTTTTTGCATTACTGATAGCTAATATAGATGAAACCACAAATCCGAAGAGTTCAGACTTCACCAAATGCCATCGTTTGGACTAACTGAATACTTGATAGTAATTGGCATTTAATTTGGATGTTCCTTTTTCTTTTTCTCACAAACGCAAATACATTTTCATTTTCCTTTTTCGTTACTACTCTTTATGTGGTAAAGATCACCTGATTATTTGAGCATAAATTAAGGCCATATTTTCTAATGTGGTAACTCATAAGAGAGGTCATACTAAGGAGCCTGAAGAGTTGACCTAACACACCCCTTTGGCCTGCACAAATTTCTGGTGACACTTTATAAGGCAAGTTACATTTGAGTTATTCACTTTCATTTAAAAAATTGTTTTCTGTGTTTCCACATCATATCTCCAGGAAAAAAGAAGCTGAAAACTACAGCTGCAGAGTGGTGCCATTCCTTTTCTGTCTCTGACCAAGGATGTGAGCTGATGATCTCCATGCTATTCTGCTGTGGTTCTGTCACTCCTGACCTGACCTTGAGGATACACTGAAAGTATTGTGAGTCCTTCCAGCAGTGTCACACACTAGCACTACAGGCCTTTACCTACCTCAGGCAGGGCTCATCCTCTGGCAGTGGGATATCTCTGGAAGCTCATGAATTCCAGCTGGTGGAGAAATGACAGTAGCCAAATGGTGTGGTATACTTCCAGTGATCCCTTTCTCTGTGGCAGTGAACTGTTGGCAAAGAGCAAGATTAAGTTTACAGTCAGCAGGATATGGCTGCTAAACTCAATATGTTTTATTTGCTAAAATAATTTGCTCTTAGGTGACCATGGCTGTAATGCAGCCTGCAGGCCCATGGGATGGCAACACAGTAGATGAACAGAGATGGACATTCCTGGGCATGATGGTAGGGAAGGTGATACTGAGGATTGACTAGAAATTTTTGGTAGAGATCAACCAAGAACTCAGATTCTGAATCCAGAAAACCCCCTTCGAACTGGAACTAAAACCATACTTGAAAGTGCAAGTTAAAATTTATTGTCCTCACACTGGTATTAGAAACATGTTTGACTTAGAAGAAATGCCTATATTCCTCACAGAGTCAGGGAATTCCCTTTCTGATATAGCTGCAAGAAACAATATAATCTTTTTTATTTTCAGTTACAATTAACAATTTATTTTTTTTTAAGGAAGAATGTAACATTTTTCAAAGAATATTTGTAATAATTCCTGATCGGGGCATAGTTCTTCTGGTTCTGCTGATGGTATTCATATTTCTTTGTTGTGAATGTGCAGAGTCTGTGCAAAATGACAGAATAACAGCATTTTTCCCAGCAAGATTTCCCTCCCCATTCCAGATCTTTAAGTTTTTCTTTGTCCCTTTGTGATTACAAAAGGACACAACTGACGGAGGTGGGATACATGGAATTTTTGCAAAATTCTGCTTTTTTATTATCTCCTTTTTAAAATGGAAATACCATGATAGGGACAGCCAAATCCACCTAACTAAGTAGGCTTTCTTTGACACTAGCCAGCTGAGGTTGGCTAAGCAAAGAACAGAGAATGATCCTTCCTTGGGTAAGGCCAGATAACTGCCAACAATCAAGAGGTCAGAGAATTTTTGAGCCAGACATTGCATCTGGGCTATTGTTTTTGATGTTCATCAATGGACCTATTCTTTGTAAAATTCCTTATTGCCATTTTGAATCCATTTATATCTCTTGGCTTCCACAACATCCTGTGACAGTGAGTTAACTATGCTTTGAGTAAAAAAATTGCTTGCTTCCTTTATTTTAAACACCATGCCTCAAAATTTCACATAGTGTACCCTCTTGCAAGGGATGTAAGAAGAGTACAAGAAAAAGTGAATAAATGGTGCCTATCACCTATATTGGGCCTATTCACCTTCCTTATATCAGTCAATATAGGAGATTTGCAGTATTAATTATCTCTTTTACCAGCGGAAGAGTTATAAATTTTTTACTGATTCCATACCTCTCATCATCTTTATTCACATTTTGTCTACATATTTTTCACTCTACCATGTCTTCTGGAGATGGAGTCACCAGAACTGCAGGGGTCTGCAACAGCTATGGGAACAGTCTTAGAACGCGTAATGTTAAACCACATACTTACACTGTAAGTTTTCCTAAATGCCAGGCTAAGCTCCAATTGTTGGAATGGACCAGAAAAAATTTTAAAATCTGAAGTTTCTCTTTATCTGTTTCTACCACTTTCAGGACCATCTCTGGATTTTGCTTTTGTTTATTGTTTTTATTAGGGAGAGTGATGCATGATTTTGGGGTTAGCAATACTTTTTATATGTGCTTCTCAGCACTGTCTTTGGTTTCTGGCTCCTCTCTCTTTCTCACACTTAGAGCAACATGATATCCAAGTGAAATCAATCATAAACATAACATATCCAAATTTTGGGTGTTATACTGCATTAATCTCTAAGGAAAGCTCTCCCTATTTACAATTTTATAGCATGCTTAGGTTTTTGATCTGAGCAGACACAACCCATTCAAAAATAAAAACATCAATTAATTAAGCAGTTGTTGAGATCAGAAATCTGACACCCATATGGTGTCAAATTAGTGCCTGAAAGCAGTTAACTGCCAAGAGAAGCACATGCATCTGTTGCAAGAGATTAAAATGAAGTATCTATTAATTACTGAGTTTCTTGATTCAAAATTATATTGCTGAACTGATTCTCTTTGTGTTATTCATCTTTAATGTCATCACTTGTAAATAAAGACTTGCTTCAAAACTATCAAGTTCCAAGCAAATGCTAAGTACCCTCTAAAAAGCAAGCAAAGGAAACTCAGCTGTGAAGAGATGCCACAAAGCATGCACTGTGTTTTTGTTCTATTGCTAGGATCTACATAAAACCAGATGTATGCATGAGAGAAATGTTGCCTGATATAACAATGAGTAATAAAGAGTATCTCACAATCATAGGATGCATGACACAATAATGAATTGTATATTACAGCTTAAAAAACACAATTAAAACTGTCAGTTTCTTTCCAGTGGAAGTTCATTGACAGAATTGTGATACAGCAAAAATTCCACTTCAGGTCTTTCATACTATTTTCCTGTTTTCATGTGCTAACGAATAAGAAAAAGTGCAGATGTCAGAAGAACATACACTGTGTGTCTCTGTATCCAAGGAAATAATTGTTTCAAAATACACAGTTATCCGGTTATCACCAGCTTATTTTTAACATCTTAAAGTCAAAACTACATCTGCTTGGATAACACTGAATCCCAAGTCAGACGTGTCTGCCTCAATCAGGCCTCTTGATGCAGAAGGAAATATTTCGTGCTAACTCAAGTGGTGGCATTCTTTCTTCTGAAGCAATGACTTGATATTATTTTTATGAGGGTATATGTTCTGTTTCTTTAAACACGTAGCAGGAAACCAGGCAGGATGGGGATGGGGAAAGAGTCTACAGCAGCAAACCTAGAGTGAGGAGAAAGAGACCGTGCACACATGTTTTTTAAGGAAAACACTCTTCTCCTTATTTTTATAAGTAAGTGTCTGTGTACAGGTGTTCAGAGAAAAAAAAAAAAAAGGCCAGGAAGCCCCACACTGCCAAGACCGGATTTTGTGACTGCAGTGCAAGTGGGACATACATTTATGAACAGAAAAATCTTCTCTCTTATTTAGACTCGGTCTAAATAACTCTTGCCCAAGCTACCTGCTTTATACCTGCTGCCTCACCAGATAAAGGCTGTAGAAAAAATTATTTGGAGGTTATCAGCAAAATGGCTACTTTAGAAAATCTATCTTCTCCTTACTTGTTCTTGTGGTAATTGTCTGCACATGAAGTGTAAGAAAGCTAAAAAACAGATGCCTGAAGAAGCCTGCCTCAGGGGCAAAACTGTGAGCTTTCTGGTCATTGCCTTGGAGAAAAGGGGAACTAATCTATTTAACACCAATGAAATTCTCCTCTTCTAGGGTAGGGAAATTAATATATCTTCAAAACACTGATATCAAAGACTAGAACAAATCTAAAGATAATAATTGATGACACTTTTGTTTAATAGTCAGTCTTATAAGCTAAATCAACAATTTTAAGGAAATCGATATTTTGGGGGGATAACTATCCTGCCGCAATCTTCTCATCGGCTTTCCTCCAAAAATGAGACTGAAAAAACCAACAAGATTAGCAGGCACATAATTTTAAAAGTCTGTTTTTGGGACAAAATATTTTAAAGTTTTCTGGTTTGTTACTGAAGAATAAATCTCTCACACAACTAGTCCGCTGTAGTTTTTCTTATTTAAATCTTTAATGAAAGCCAGTCTCTTCTCATGTAGGGAAGCACTCATGAAGTCACCAAATAAGACAGGTATTCTAGGTATAACATGGAATGGTACCCTGCTGTTTTGTTTGCATTATGTATTTCCAGGGACATGTCATTTGGGCTCAAATATGAAAGAAAATGCAGAAATAATGCCTTAATTAAGATAGGTACCAACATCAGGCTGGTAACAAATAAAATAATAGTCTTGTAAAAAAAGATTTTATCATTTTTATTAATCAGCACTTTTCTATCAACACCAGAAATTTACTGTTTCTCAGTTTAAAAATTAACAGAATTACTCTGATTGTAGAATTCCTTTTTATGTGATGCAATAATTTTATTTTTTTTTTTTTGTTAGTGTTCAAGGTGAGTTTGATCACTGTTCCTGTCTTGTGAAGTATCATAGCTCCTCCATGGTCCATTGGAAGCTGGAGGAGTAAGACAAGGTCCCCTTATTAAAATTGTGACATTGACATGAAGAAAACCTGGGGATGAGCTCTTTGCATCTGATGGTTCTCAAACACAGCCATCTTCTTGCAATGCTCCTTGGAAATTCCTCTCCCTGTGACACCATAAAACAGATAAAACAAACTCAGTAAAAAAGTGCAAATCCAGTGTCTGAATGCTAAATCCCAAGAAAGAGTTCTCTCCCCACCTTGGTCCCATATACATCTTCGTGTAAGTCCTCCACACCAGCTGGAGTCATGCTGGAGAGCTGTAACACCAAAATCTCTCCCCAAAAATGATTCTTTTGTACAGGCTTTGAAAGACAGCCCTGAAGCTGCCTCCTGAGGGCTATACCTCTTGCTCTGGCATCTGTGGTGGGCCAAGCTCAGACCCTTGGCAGAGATAGGCTTTTCAGGGTCCCAGAGCAGTCCACCAGCACCCCAGGAACTCCTCAAGAGGCCGGAGAAGGGTCTCACATTTTTGGTTGCTCACAGGCCTCTCTCAATTATCTGCGCCAGGAGGACGTGGAACAGCTCATAGTTGGAAAGCTACCATGGTGCTTCAAATGACAGGAACATTATCTCCTCCTTAACATTCAAGTTCAGGTCTGCATTTCTCAAAAAGTGTTGAGTGGTATTTCTCCCTAACTCTGCTTCACTTTGAAGACTCATGTAAATTGTTGTTTAATTGAGAGCTGGTTTACTCTGTTCAGAATGGGGAAAAAAATCAAAATGTTCACAACACAATGGGAAAATTTTGGGAAGTGCTGCAGGTTTTGGTGTATAAATTCCCTGTATCTATAGGTAGGTAGTATAACGGAACAATCCACATTATGGAGTGATTTTGGTAATAAATACCTGTTCTATACAGATACTTCTAAATATATGGTACATGATGCAATTATTTGTCATTCTAGTCAGCATCTAGTAACATCAAATGCTCATGAAAGTATTGAGCTGCTTTTGTCTGATTTTATGAACAGACAAATAGCCATCTTACACAGTCTTTTAACATCTTTAACTACCTGTGAAGAACACAGAAGGTTGTCTTCATGCATTTCTAAAATGTCCCACTTACTCCCTTATGCCTGGTTTTAATATAACATCTACAAGAGTCATCATCTGTACTATGGCAGAAATAAATCTTGAACAGTGTTTGCCTGCAGATTTAAGGGGATAGTACATGTGTCTTGCTTTATTAGCATGAATATGGTCTAAATGACACATACTTTTGTCTTGACAATGTTAGAAATGCTGCTCAAGAAGTCTAGACCAGACTGACCATGTGGTTTAAGATCCATATTTGTATACATATTGGCATCCTTCAAATGTGTTGACAGTCTGCGGAAAAAAAAGAGACGAGCTGCTTTTAATGGCTGGAGAATTATTTACAAACACATGCATTAACTGCATAAAAATCACCAACATAAAGCATCAGAATTTCCCAGAATCGCAGATTATTTTTGCTGGACTCATAATCACCTACTGGATTCACAGAAGATGAGGGCATTGATTGAGACCTAGTCTGAAACCATCCTCTG
>JAWWLV010000121.1:70958041-70983833 GCA_035041135.1 Platyrinchus mystaceus | reverse complement strand
TATTTGAACTCAGCAACAACTCTGTTTAAATTTCTGTGAAGGCATAATGGTATATTTAATCATGTCCTAAAGGAGTAGGTTGTTCTGAATATACATGACATCTTATATTCACACACAAAGCGGTGTCATTATGTTTCCCATTTATATAAGACCACAAAGACTAACGAAAAGTACAGGAAAAGCCTTCAGTTTTTTTGTCTCCACCTAGGTTGTCCTAACACAATCCAAGAGGCAGCCATTTATCTCTCTGAAGAGAAGATACTGAACATCAGAGCATATTTCAGTATCATCTAGCTTGTTTTGACACTCAGAAATCTTAATGGAGACTAAAGCCTTCTTGAATTCATGGATCTAGGCATTCAAATTCATGTATCTATTCATAGTTATGGTTTAAACATTGTCTTTATGAGTTTCCAACAAAAAGCAGGATCTATGGAGCTGGACCCTGCACAAAGAAAAAGAAAGTCACCAATAGAAAAAGCTAAAAATTTAAATGGAATTAATGAAGGAATGATAATTCCCATTTTATAGTATTACCACATGCCCACTGCCCACTGGATGGGCTTAATATGCACATCACATTTCTTTCCATTGATTCCAGAAAAAACAGTGTTTGACAGCCTTGCCAAAGCACCAGCAGCATCTTTGGTTCAACACCCACAGCCAGGATTCCCAGCAAAGCAGCATCCAGTCCAACTTTGACTTAGAATACATAACAAAAATGGGAGCACTTTTGAGACCTCGGACTGATTTTGTCTGAACTCTATTCTTTTGTGGGTTTAGACATTTCTGCTTTGTTTGTATTCCAATTCGTGTTATTCAGATAAATTGGAAAAGTTGTGTGTCAGTATCTTCCGTATTAGGATGAGGTGAGCATGTTTAAGCTGAGATTCTTCTAATCATTTCCCGTGTGTTTCTTAATTGGCTTGGTTTATTTTTTTTCTGGCTTTGTTCTCCTACACTGGTTCATTCATTTCCTGAAGTTTCACTTCACCTTGTCTGGTTTTTCCGTCTGCAGCATGTTGTTATGTGCATTTGGTGATGAGAATTAGCTTAAAATAGTCTGTACCATAATTACTGACTTCAGACTTGTTTGTGTCTGTAGGGAGATATCCACGACAAAACAAAATAACAACAAAGAGGGAAAGCTACTTCTTTAGTTCTTCCATATTTGGACAGCCCAGATGTTATTTACAGCATTGTTTATGAAGCTTTTTCTTTGCCTTGCTGGCTTTGATCCAAACACGTTGTCAGTTTTAAGCACACACGTCCTGTCACATGGTGACTGTGTGCCCCTGATGAGTAAACATGCGGGAATGCAATTTATAAAGACAGGCTAGAGCAGCAATTAGGGAGAAAAAAACCTACGAATAAGACAAAGGAAATTAGGCAGGAAGATGAGCTAAATCTGGTCAGAATACAGGATATCAAGGCAACTGCACTGCATGTAATTTATTCTTTAGTCACTAGTAAGTGTCAACATCAGTATGTGATGTCTGTGCTTGTGAAACTTTTATCATTAGTCTGCAAGAGGATCTCTCAGAGGGACTTGTTGCTACAGAATCCCCCAAGTGTGCGATGTTTGAAGGGTGAAGAAGTTCATTATCACATTTGGCACTTAGTCAAGTGATGAAGTTCTTCAAGAACGTTTGGACAATGAACAAACAGAAGACTGTAAAATCTCCTTTTTCTATAAAGTTGAAGAGGCAGCAGTTGCCAGTAAGGGTCCACAGAATATGTAGGAAGAGGAAAATATCTGACATGCATTACATTTTCATGCTGAAGCACAGTAATGCCACAAATGTTTCAGGCAATAAAATTCAGTCACACGAATATTTGGGTGACAGCAGCAAAAGGTTATGTACCAGAAGTCATGGGGCCTGGGAAGGGAGCATGAAATATTGCTTATTTCCTTGTTTACAAACAAATCAACCCCAGGCAAATGCTGGGATTTGGAAAGTTCATCTAAGAGACTGTGGGCTGAGCAGCTGAATCTTCCTACAACAAGGCCTGTTGTAGCAAGAGATAGCTGCTCTGTAAGGGTGTACTTCATTATAAAGGCCATCATATCTGCTATGGGAACTTGTAGTTCATTATCCCTGTGTCTGATGGGACAGTATTGCACCAGGAATCTTTATTTTAGCTTTACCTATCCAAGTCTATAGGAAAGGACACCAGAGGCAACTCTTTCTCCATGGGGATTAATTTAACTCCGTAACTGCACTTTTCCTATCAGTCATCTACTCTCTTATCTTCTTGATTATTGTCCTAATTGTTATTGTCCTCATAGAGCAGACCTTGGTTTTTCCAATCCTGTTTTGACAAACCTGACAGTGTATAGAAGAGAACTTTGCTACTAATCTCATTTAGGGAGGGACTGAAGTTGAACAGATTTGAGTGGGAACATGGTGTGTAGCTTTAAACCTTCAGTTTTTTGCCATCCGGGTCTTGGAACAAACACTACGTTGTGATTGGATCTTTGATGTAAAAGCACTTGTATTTTTTGTAGTGGCATCCTGGCTTCTATACGTGCGTAATCAAGATGGTAAACCAGCACATGATTCAAATGATCATTTTGAAATACCTGTCCAAAGGCTTCTTGTTTTATGTTTAGCTCATCAACTGACAATGTTTTCTGCTAATGAATCTTTGCTAATATTTAAGAATGCGTATCCTGTAATTATATTTTCCTATAGAAAGGTACCCTGTTGTTCAAATTAAGTGTTAAGGTAATCTGAAATTAAGGACACATCTGAAGTCCTGGATCCAATTCTAACCTCCTTATTGCAAGAAAATTGAAGCAAGTGTAGCAGTGGGCAACAAGGATGAATAAGGGACTGTAAGACCTGCTCTATGAGGAGAGGCTGAGAGAGCTGAGACTCTTCAGCCTGGAGATGAGAAAGTTCAGGGGAATTCGATCAATGTGTGCAAATACCTGATGGGCAGGAGTAAAGAACAGGAAACCAGGCTTTGTCATATCCAGTGACAAGACAATAGACAACAAGCACAAATTAAAATACAGGGCATTCTATTTAAATATAAGGAAAACCTTTTTTTACTGCAGCGGTGGTCAAACACTGCAACAAGTTATCTAAGGATGTTTTAGAGTTTCCATTCTTGGAGATACTTAAATAATGACAGACATGGCTCTGAGCAACCTGCTCTTGTTGATGCTTCTCTGAGCAGAAAGGTTAGACCAGACCATCTCTAGAGGTCCCTTTCAAGTTCAGCTGGTCTGTGATTCTGTAAAGGATACTATAAAACAGATCCAATTCCAGAGCACATGTCCAGATACATGTCCAAACAAAAATTACGCATTTCAAAGCTCAGCAACTCAACCAAAATGTCATTTGCAGGACAAGATAGAATACAAAAGGAAGCAACAATGAGACTGATAGAAGAACCGCATATACCTGGAGACAGTAAGACATGAAAAGAAGAGCTTTGATTCATTTTTTCTAGCAAACACTGAAGGGAATTTGTGGTAGGTTAAAACCAGTTCTTATCTGTATGCTAATATTCCTATCCACATGCAGGGCTAAAGAGGACAGCTAAGCCACCAATGCAAAATACAAATCTGTCAAAAGGATGCCACAGAAGCTACTCTTATTACAGCTAAGAATGGCTGAAATTAGCTGCCCTAAACCAAAGAAACAAATTTCTCATCTCCAGGTGAGGTGAGAAGAACAGAGAGCTGTGGAGGAATGTGTGAGCAGGCATGTTCAGATACACTGGGGAGAGCTACAGGTAACAAAGGCACCATGACCTTACTCAGCCCATCCGTCTTCTCGCTGTTAAAAGATTTCATTCTCTTCACAGCTTTTTTCCCTGAAACCTATTTGCTGGGGTGAACCAGGAATCTGAAGAACTAATTTGAAAATGAGAGCATAACTAGCTTACGCTTGTTTTCAGCTGGTTTTTAGTCGACAGCAGAGTGACCCCAAGGGTGAGGTGGGATTCAACTTATTGCTACTAGTAAATGTCATTGGATCAGGTACCTCCCAAAAGTGACAGAAGCACTTGCTGGTACAGATCTGGAGGACCACAGAAAAGGAAAATTAAAACCTCAAGCCATGGCAGTTTTACTGCTTCAGGCAAGTCCAGAACCAGGTCTGAAATAGGATTAAGAGTTTTAGTGCCAGGATACTCTAAAGAAGATCATGGTATATGGATTTCATATTACTAGAGAGCTAAATATTAAGACTGAATTGAAATATATATAGTCACTTAATTTCTTCAGACTGTTCACCTTCCCCACCACTTTCCATCCCATTTTTTTGTTGAGTTTTCCACTTAAAAAGGAAAAAAAATACCCATGATTACATGAGCAAAGGTTTTTTCTACCATTCTTCAGAGAACTGATCTATTTGTATGTTAATATTCTTATCCGTATACAAAAATGTGCACCATAAATAGTTTTAAAAGGGAAAACCAGCCAACTGGAAATCCTTCCTTTATTTTAAAGATAATAGCTCCATTTGTTTATTGCTTCTGCTGTTGATTTTTTCCAAGGAGAACAGCAAATCTGCTCTCAGTTAGGGGAGCACAACCCTTCTGTGGCCAGAGTTCAGTACATATCCAGGGTACCTTTCTATAGTGAAACACCGTGCCTACTTCAATGAAGCTAATCACAATTAACTCTTCTGGATGTGGAGACCCAAGTAACATAGCCTTTTCTTTATTGTCCAAGGGCTACATTCATATGGCCTGAATTCCACCAAACTCCCCCAGTGCTTTCTCCACAGGGGGAGTTGCTACAATTGAAAGGGAGCCCGGGGCAGGCAGCCGGTGGGAAACGCTGTCCATGGGGGCTATGGTGGAAGATGTGAACATCCCCTGGACAAAACCAGAGGCCAGTCATTGCTGTGTGATTGAGCCTGGGTTTGTTTCAGCTGGACAAGCAAGATTTTTCTTTTCCAGGTAAGTGATATTTATAAAAGGTAGTATTTTTTTTTTTTTTTAGAAATGTCTTACTTTTCCATATGTTTGTGAACAGGGGGAAGGAGAAGTACAGAGAGAACAGCATCAGCAATTGTTTTCCTTTCATAATTATGTTTGACAACTGTTAAAACATGGAGTATAGTGAAATCATCGCTATCCCTTTATTATGATAAACTACTCAGTTTTTTTCAGTGGTTTGACAGAAACACTCCAAACATCCATAACAATTGGTTGGAACAGGATACACACTAAAATCAATATAACAAGCACACTTGGGGCAGTATGCTGCTGCAGGGGAAATTAATGCCGAAGAGCTGTGGCACTAATGACTTAATTGTTGCCTTGGTGGTTGTCAGGATGACACGAAAGTATGAGACAAACTGAATCTTTCTCCCCAGGTGCATTAATGTCTCTTTCGGTTTCCTGGTCTGGTCATCATTTCTCTCACAGTAATTTTTGGTCTATGTTTTTATGAATATACACCAGAGTACTGCCTCATGGCCTGAGCTGTTGTTTCCAAAGTTTTCTGTATTGAATTGTAGCAGCCTGAATCCTTTCTCCAAATGTGTTTTTGTTTAGAGTAGGATAGTCAGAGAGACTCATCTTCGATATTTCACCAAGGAAACTCTGGGATGTATTCAGGATTGTCGGCTGGGAAAAAGGAAGAATATTAGAGAGGTTTTATCCCTCAGCTTCCACCAAGGAAAGGAACATGGTCTTGGAGATCTTGTGAACTGGAGTGTTTCAATGAAAATATGTGACTTAGTCAGCAAACCCAGAATTTTAGTAAAACAGGCCTTAACATAGGTCTAGTTCTTGCCAGTTTTCCTTCTGAGCCCTGGCACTGTCATGCCTTCCCTCCATAGCCGTGTGCTACAGTCGTCACTGGGACCTAAGTCTCAGGTATTAAAGGCTCAGACTTTTCCAGAAAAGTATTGCTTAGCTGAAGCCAGTCATTACAGCTTCCTCCTCATTATGGAGCTTACAGGAATGAGATCAAGCAAACACAGCCAAAAGCATGACCATTCAAATATAAGATATGGGAGTATATTTAACTAATGTGTAGCCAGAAAGCAATTTTGTCAAGAGTTTAATATGATTCAGAACGTCCTTGGTTTTCCTTGTAAAACAGCCTTCTTGAAAAATGGAGTGGTTTTAACAGGATTTTTGTTCCTCAGCATGTGGACACAAGTTGAGAGTGCCAGGTGATTACAGCAAATTATTCATCCGGTTGACTTGGGGAAGGACATTCACTCTTTTTTTCATAGTTTATTTGATGTAACCTTATCATACATTTTAAAGCGGATCTAAAATACCTAAGCAAGTTGTTCCATGTACTTTCCAAATAGTTTTCTTCTGAGAAGGTGTTGATCAGAGATACATGAATATTAAAAAGTAGAATGGTTCAGTCAGGATAAGGCCCCTTCTCCAAAGATCAGAGGCTTATCCAGACCTGAGACACATAAGCCAGACTGCTTAGGCCTCCTATAATGCCTAGGAGACCTAGGGTCAGAAAACAAATGAAAGTTAACACAGAACTGGCCAAAAGGGGACAGTAAATCAATTACTAATACATCCCTAATACAAAGGTTCAGGCTTTCCTGAGGTCTGGGTTTTCCCTCATTTCCTCTGGGGATTTTTTTACAGCTGGATGAGTGGGATAACTTGGCTTAAAGATGCTTTTCCTGTACTGGCTCCTATGTTTGCAATCAGAAAGGACTCAAGATCACAAAGAGTGTTCCGGCCTGAAGAACAATGATCTCCCTCAGGTATCGAGAAATACGATGTAATCAGCGGGCCACATTCACCGGTATGCTTGGGATGCTTTGCATTGTCTTGGTGATACAAAACATTCATAAACCTGGACTGTCTGTGGAGCCATATAAAGCAGCCAAGAAGAGGTCTGATCCACAGTCATCAGCATCATACCTTGCATGCACTAGAAGTCCCCAAAGAACTATTCTTTCATATAGGTCTCTGGACCTTAGTGAAACACTACCTGATACTACAACTTTTTTCATCATAATCACAGAAATCAGTACAAAATGGAGCATCTTCTAGCCAAGTTATTCAGCTGATCCAGCTGTTGTGAAACTCCCCAGAGGAAATGAGGGAAGACTCAGAATATAACAACAAAAAAAAAAAAATTAAAAAATTATAAATCTCCATGCTTTAAAAGTAAGGCTGCAGCAGTTTGAGCGATGCTGCACTGCCAGGACGGGATGAGGCTGCAGAAGCTGGCGCAGAATCAAAGTCAGAAAATGCTGCTTCCTGATGGCTTGTTCAGACAGAAGTCACCAAGGGGGTGAGCAGAGCAGCCAGCGGCGGCACCACAGCCCCTCTATCAGCCTATGAGATCTTTGCCACTAGCTGGGCTAGGTCAGAAGAGAGTCTTGCAAATGTGCTACCTATTCCCTCGAGATACTTGTGGTTCAGACTCTAATCCACTGTACTACTGTCTGCCAAAGAAACTTCCCTAGATTATGTTAGGTATTGGAAGAGATTACATGCACACAGACCCTGGGTTTTAGACCCCTAAACCACATCACACAGATCAGTGCAGGAGCACTTCAGTTCTATATTTGCGAGCAAACAAAACTGGAAACGTTTCCAAGCACTGAAAATTGATCCTCTCTTAAATTGTTTGAATGGCCTATGCTATATGGTGATGCCTCATGCCAAACAATTCCCAAGTACAACCTGAAATTTAGCGTGGCCAGAGACCACACTCAATGGGTAGTTATCGTGCAGCTGTCTTGCTTTGGAGACAAACAGGTTCTTGCTGTGCTGGTGGCCTTTCTGGCAAAGAACGGAGCAGGTCATGCTTAATTTGCTGGTAACAACTTACCTGTTGGGACTAGTTCAGCTCTACCAGGCATGCAAGAGACTGCCAGTAGTTCTGGTTTTAAAGATTACTGTGTCCGTAGGAAGAAAATATGTTGCTTGTTAGATTATTCAGGGTCACCTTTAGCAGAAGATTTAGGTATAGAAGAATGGGTTTATTTGAAGAATATACTTTCATAATAATGAAATCAAGTCTCTAAAACTAGACCAAAATCATATTATTAAGGGTAAACGTAACAGCAAGAAGTCTCCACAGCTTTTCCAGTCCCCTAGGTAGATTGCTAGGAATGTTAGGCAGCTGTTATGATTGATCTCAGGCAGTCTGCAAGCATTCTTGCTTTAACTATTCAGGACATCTCCTGAAGCCACTCTGAGCAGTTTCTTATGGTGCTTCTTTCCCACTGCCTTGGGGAACGACCTACTTCTTCTTCTTCTCCTTTCTTGTTTATCTGCCTCATTCCTTGTGATTGGTTGCTGAGACATTGCATGACAACGCGGGCAATGAAGTAATTTCCTCTTTTCATTCCTTCAGTCTCTGAAGTCATTTCCTTCCCCCATCCACTCAGCATTTCTCAGTGTTTCTGAAGTGCATCCTATTTACCACTTTCTTGGCTTTCTTCTGCTTTCTTCTCTTTCAGACGAAGACAGATATTGGTAAAATATTGGACACCAGATCATGAGAAATATGACTCTAGGAAAGAATGCTGTGTGTGTAAAAAATATTCTTTCTCTGAGACTAACATAAAGAGAAAACATAGCATAACAGCAAGTACCTGCATTACTGAAGTATCCCCCCATCTATATTGCTGGCTGGAAAGGGGACAAGGACGAGTGGAGCAGGATGGGAAAGTAGCCTTAGACGGTTTACAGCTGTAATGGACATCTATACAGCCAGAGTTTTAAAAGGCAAACCTTGTATAAAATCACTCATAGAGCATAGCATCACCAAATGTCTTTCTTCCATGGCAGGAGTCAATCTAGCAACAGCAAAGATCAGCTGAAAAACTAAATCAAATAAAAATACTAAATCAAATAAAACCTACCTAACTGACAGGAACCCTATCCTGCCGAAGGCAGGTTTCCAGAGGGAGCTAATTTCAGAGATAGGGAACCCTGGGTAGTGCAGCCCTAGCACCAGTATACATCTCTAAGGGCACAGAGTAAGAGATTTTCACTTGGTCCATGTATCTCAAGAGCCTTCAGGTAAGCTGTGGTGATCTGTCCTGCTGTGAGACCCCATAGCACTGATGAAGTCTACAACTACGACTGTTTGCAACCAGAGACACTTTAAAGTGAAGTTCATGTATTTGGATCACAGGAGTACTATGTTTCCTCACAGCCATGTCAACCATTTCCATTTCAATTTTTGGGGCATACTGGAAAAATTATAAGTAGGGTCAAGAATTCACAGTGTTTGTGCCCAGGACAAGCAGTGCAAGACATGTCTGAGAGTACATCTTGCTGCCTGATTGACTTCACTTGGGAATTTAAGAATTCCATTTCAGACAAAAAAACATAGCCGGAACTAATTCAAACCACAGGGGAATAAAGCAAAGAAATCAAATCAAACTAATAAATCAAGATTACAGCTCTCTCAAAAAAGATATGTTCTAATTCAGCCACAGATTATGAGAGTTGATGCAGGAATTACTGGAGGTAACTCTATAGTCTATGATTGCTGTTGGCCATATGAAATAATTCTGTTAGTTTCTTTTGTCTTTTTGCACTCTAAACAGTGCAAATATAGTTGTGTAATTGATGACAAGGCCTCTTTTTGCCCACAGTGACTGCCAGCTAACAATTACATTTGGAGTGCTGGCAGTGAAACAGCTGAGGAGTCTCTATAGATAAAGAGAGGAGCATCCCACTTGACAAAAGCACCTTCTTGAGCCACAGCTGGAGTTCATAGCCCAGGAATCACACTCCACAAGTTTATTTGCATTTCCAGTTACAAATTGCTGCTTAGCAAGAAAGAATTCAATGAAAAATGAGTGCTGCAGGATACAGTCTTCAAATTGCCGGAAAATATATTTCTTTTCAAAATTTAGGTTATAATGTTAAGAAAGGATATTGGTGGGGAGGGGTAGAAGGTGATTTCCTCAGTTCCCTTTGTAATCCATAATTTGGTGCCCATGTATTTATCCCTAGCACATAATTTTCCAGGGAAAGGTTTTGAAAATTTCAGTAAAACAGTGCATCTGATATTCTGTCACTGTTGCATTTTACAAGCAGCAAAAGACCTCAGAAGATTCATGCCCTTTTTTAGTCAACGTAGTCCAAAAATAAATTCATTCTCTTTCTTTTTTGCAGTCACAGTGTCTTTTCATGGGAACTTGTATTTTGAGTATGTTCACATCTTTGCTACCACCAAAGATAAAAGAGGTTATAGTTGCTCCAACCAAAGCAGTGTGGAGGAAACATTACATGATTTTTGAGCTATCACAACACAGTTCAACAGAGGCTGAAAACATAATGTATTTTTTGTTCATATATGAATATTACCCATGCCTCAGCCCACAGTAACTGTCTGCAATTCAAAACAATGATTCAGCATAGAGTATGCGAAGTTGTGAACATTTTAACGATTTTTTTTTTCTGCTAAACTTTTGGCACTTCAGCCTCAGACACTTTTTGTACAGAACAGAAGTTCAGGCAAGTTTTTCAAACTAAAAAAACCCCAAGGGTTTTTGATTCATGCTTAAATGCTTGAAGAGCAGTTAAAAAGCTATCAATTAAAAGGCTTTACATCTCAAGCCCATTTGGATTTTTCTGAGCATGTTTCCCAGAACATCTGTGTGTTCAAATGCAATGTGAGAAGGAAGCTCAAAAGACTGCTGTTTCTTTCTCAGATGACTGGTCATTGCTTCTGTACCTACCCTCTCCCCCTCTTGGCCACGCTTGCATCTCTGCACAGTCCTTCACTGCAAAGGATTTTCCCATTCATATTCCCTGGGGTGACAGAATGGTTGCAGCAGACTGGGTTATACAATCTGGGTTATAGTACTTTTGTAGACAGACAGACAGATGGTCTGTAAGGCTCTGACCCCAGTTGTAGGATGCCATGACTCATACATGCCCTTGGGAAGGCTGTAGGGAGTTTCCTCTCATCACCTTCCTGGAAAACCAGCAGGAGTGAGTGTGGTGCCAGACACTCATGAGATTCCAGGTAAGAATTACCTGGCATCCAGACAAGTGGAGAGATGGTCTCAGCTGCTGGAAGGTGATTTCTAGATGGTCAGCTGGCCATCACTTCTGTCCTAGGCTATTATCAGCAATTTTCAAGCTTCAGCAGTGTGTTCACCACCAAATCACCCTGTGGAGGCACAGACTCTTGGTGGCCAACTTAAACATACTGGTATTTTGTTTGTCCCAGAATCTGCAAAAGAGAACCATGGATCAAAGATTTAAAAACCTGAGAGATGGAGGGCACTCAAACTAAACCCCTGTGAGGTATCAAAAAGACACATTTTCAAATAAAAATACTACATTTCACATTTTTATGCTAGACTTTTTCCTTTCGTAGTGATAACTCAAATCCAAATGTTCTCTGAGAAGTGTGCCAGGAAAAAAAAATCTAATTCTTGTGCATTTGTTTTAGTTTTAGTTTGTGTTGTTCTGTTGTTCTTTTCCAAGAGAAAACATCCATTTTCAGCCAGATCAGCAGAGCATCACAAGAGAGGGAACCAAGAGTTTCCTCACCAACTTTTGGATTAACACAAAATAGGAAATTTTTTTCAGAAAGAATTTTAACTGTCAAAATACATGCTTATGTCAGAATTCAGACTTATGAAGTACAGAGCTTTCAAGATGAGATATTTTTAAACAAACTTAGAAAATCCAGGAAAGAATGTTAAATTATAAATATCTGGACTGATTCACTACACTGGCTCTAAATGTGAGTCACTGCAACACCACTTTTTATTAAGTGGAGTAACTTGAACATAAATTTCAATATGCATTGGAACTGAAATAATGCTGTGATCATGTAGTATGTGGATTTTTAAAAAACATTAAAAATGTATTGTGAAATCTAGTACTCGACAGCCTGCATTTGGGGCACAAAAGGAAAACATTAAGGAAGAAAGTTATTTGTATTTTCTCATAAACTAGTTTTATTCCTGGAAAAAACCCTGTGTTTTTGTCTCTGAAAAAAGTCAGCGAAAATTTTTGAGTAAAAATGAAATATTGAGACTCAGTGCTTGAGAGAACAATGCTCTTAAAAACAATTGCAATCTCCCAGTTCAATGCTTTGAAAAACAAATAAATTTTTATATTTCCTTTTAATTAGATACCTTAGATTTATTTTAATCCTTGAAATACTTGAAGCAAAAACTAGTTGTTGTGAGTACTACATTTCCTTCCCTGAAGTACTGACCAGGGAAAACAGTAAAAAGTTTATTATATGTGTTCATAAATAAAATTTAATAAATATTCACTACAAAAGATCTTACTTTTCTTTTTCAGATTCTTGTCCTTACATTCAGCTATTTATGCTTCTAAGAAGACAGGTTACAGAAAAATCTTTTGATTAGAATTCTGTTTTCAAAAATTGTAATCTGGGAATCATGGAAGCACGTTATCTCAGAAAGTTATCTCAGCCTTGTACTAGTTTTCTTTTATGTCAGTAGCCAAATTTCCTCTTCACTCTTCTTTTTAAACACTGCTTTGTGATTTTTTGGGGGAGTTGGTTTTTTTTTTGGTTCAGAAGTTTTAGTCAGAGGATGAAAGACTGTTTACATCCAGCTCATATTCCGCATGAGGAATCTGCATTTGTTTCCTCTGAGCAAGTATGGATTTTCCACTTATAACAACCCTGAAATAATGGCATCATGTCAGCAGCTTTGCAAGAGACTGTATGTTTTTTCCAAGATCTGGTGACGGAAAATCTGGAAAGCAATATTTCATATCTCTCTGAAGGTTGTTTATTCTCAAAAATACTCAGTTATTTAGTCTCTTAGTAATTACCCATTCCTAATCTGAAGACCATTTGTCCAGAAGGTAAAGCATTGAGCTGTAATGAATCATTTGGGTTTTTTTCAATGGGGATTAATTGCATTGCTAAACAGAGAAAAAGTTGAATTTTATTTATTTATTTATTTATTTATTTATTTATTTATTTATTAGCAAAAATAAGAAAGAAACAAAGGAATGAGGAATATATATGTATTTTGCAGTCTGTGGATTTTCCTTTTTTAGAGGCTCCATTTCAGGCACTGCCAGTGCTACCAGCAGAGCCCGCTATGGGACCACTCAAATTTGGAGGAGAAAGGTGGACATTCTCAGACAGATTTCTCAAGTTTCATTGTTTATATAAATCACCAGAATTAAAGTCCACAAAGAGCCACCATCCATCAGGCCCAAGCACCTACTTAACCATGGAAGAGGAGACACGGAGTTTTACCCAGCGGATGTTACCATCAGCAGATCAGCAGTAATCTCAGAGGTAGCATCAGGTCCACCTAAGCTCATCCTTCCTGACTTTTTTTGCAATGATTTGCCTAAGTATAGAGTTAATTAAACTTCCCAGCTGGTCTAGAAGACAAAGCGCCAGACTGGTGTAACATATTCAGCAGTGAAGGGACAAGGAGTATTTAGGTTGATTGTTAAGCAACACTACGTGCTCTGGGCAAGAAGGACACAATGCCAGCTCTGGAAATTTCGCAACTGTTGGGTTTTTGTCCTCAAGACTTTGTAATTGAGGTTTGTGGGGTTAATAAACAACAACTACCACCAAAAGTAAGACTTATGACAGGAGAGAAGAAAAGGACAGGAAGAACACTTTGGACTGCTTACGGTTGTTATTCAGCTAGTACTCCATTAAGAAAACGAGAGGTCTTCTGTGTCTTTTTTAGTCAAACAGCACATCTCTAAATAAATCCCAGAGGGGACACATTTTTGAACACCAAGATGAAAGTGGAGGCTAAAGCAGGCAGAGGGAAAGGTGGTTTTGGCTAGATGCAAGCAGCTGTGTTTTGCATGTCCAAAACCACACTTTGACTTTGTACATTAGGCCTCACCGGGCTGGGATGGATGGTGTGCAGGGCAGGGCTATGCATGGCTCAGTCCAGCCCTGCATAAGCAACCCAAGGAAGGGCACAGATTTTCTGTGTAGAAGAGAGGTGGGTGAGTAAGGAAAAGCATAAAATCAGAGCTTGGAATTAGCTGGAGCCACAGGGAAGAGAGGTCATGGCAGAGGAGTGGTTCCTGCTGCCCTTGGTGAGCAGCGCCCAGAGTGCACCTTGGGTGTTGTGGGCTAAAAACAAGGTAGCAGTGAGTTCAAACTCTGGTCTACAGCTGTAGATCCCCCCTCCTCACTAAGGATGCACAGATAAATCTCAAGAGATTTATTTATGAGGTAGATGGACATTTTAATTAACTTCATGTAGTGTCCTGGATTGAACCACTTGCTTTATCTCAAAGACCAAAGGAAAAACAAGAGAAAGTCTTCTGTGCTTGCTGATGGCCTTGGCAACTGCAGCAATAGATACATGCTGAGGCAAACCTACCCCAGCCAGGTTCACACATGTACAAATAGTAGTCCAGGCTGTGGTTGCTTAATATCCCAAATGAGTGGCTAATTACTTCATGAGCTAATTCAGAGTATGTAGGCACTGCCTATGCAGCCCGGTAAAAATAGGTCTTGTGCATTCAAAACCAGGTCAAACAGAAAGCAATGCAAAAGAAATGGACTTCAGAAGGGTAAGTGACACATGTCTCAGGCTCTGCCATTTGCCCACAGGCAGCCACTCTCATGAGGGCACAGCATGGCTAAAACTGAGCAAGCAAACACTCAAGCAATGGTGAAGCTGGGTATTAGTGTTAAAGAAACTGAATTTAAAAATCAGAGCAGTGCTGAACTTAGATACTGCCCTGTGCTCCTGACAAATCCCCTTCTAAATAATGCTGAAAGTGCAGCCAGACTAGGCTTTCGTGTAGGCAAAACGTTTCTTACCACTATACAGAGAGCATAAACCACAGCCAGACAGTAAAATTATACTTTCCTGTGTCCAAAAGCTGGAGTCGTGGCCACAGGAGGGATCTGTACGCTGAAGTTTGGTGTCAATTGCTAAAATTAAAACAAGTTATTTGGGCCACTGGAAAGTGAAGTATTCTTTCCCTGTAGAAAGAACCACTTCTTCTTGTGGGGCTACTCAGAGATACCTCTGGAAGACATGGGCAGCATGGCACAGCCACAGAGAGACCACTGAAAACAAGAGGTAGGAGGGAAACAGAGGAAGAAGGATTATTTGAGGGGAGGCAACTCAGTATACTTTTCGTGACGTGCCCAGTTCACTGCTGCTGAATGACATGGAGAATGATGATGGCATTAATTTGTTGGGGTTTTTTTAAGGTGAATTGTTGTCTTAGCCTACACGCATGAACACATAAATCGAATATTGCTCCTATAATACAATTTTAATATGCTGCATATGCTATGTCTAATATTTTCTGGACTGTACAAGTCTCTGCAAATTGGCTGCAAGACACTAACAAAATGCTTCTGTGGTTGCAAATTAAAATTTTTTTAATTTTTGCTTTGCAGGAAATGTGACTTTTTATTCCACCCAAGACCTCCCAAAAAATCCAATTTTGAAATATATCTCTCCCACAAATCCTTAGGGATTTCGGTTCAACAGAGGAGCTATGGGGAAGATTCACCATTATAAGATTTTGCAATGAATTGGAGTTTGAAGCTGTCCCAAAATAGCAGGTCATCTGAGAGTTGGACTCTTTATGTTCTGAATTTAGACACACTTCCACTGACTTTTAACACTCTCTTAGTTGCCTTTGGACTATTGTTTTTTACCTTCCTGGTAATAGATTGTCTTGGGTTAATTTCATACAAAGACCTGGCCAACACTGTAAATGGGTCTCAGGAACCACAGTTCTGAAAGGAGTAAAATGTTATGGAATAGTCCAAGAGATAGGGAGGCAATATGTTAGTAGCTAAACACTTGTTTAATGTGACAGCATGTACAAATGTGTGCTATAATTTCAGACAATAGTTCTATCTGATGAGAGTAAGGATGAGCGCTCTTGTTAAGACCACAGCCTTTTATCTGAACCTCTGCATCTTCCAAAAATAAATTCTTTTGCTGGTTAAAGATCATTTTCCTTCTCAACTCTTCTGATCTGGAGTTAGACAAATACCACTTGCCTATGGTCTGGAGGTGAATCCACAGCTCAGATAACTAGTTTAAAGTGCTTCTTGCAACAAGACTTGCTTGTTCCCCAGTGACTCTCTCCTCCTTATGCACATAGATATACATTTTCTTTGGGTGAAAAGGACCGGTGCAGGGTTGGAGGAGGAGGGTGGAAAGAGAAAACAAGCAGCAGAGCACAAGGACAGTGTAGGGAAAGGCTACAGCTCCCAACTTGTCCTTTCTTTTCTTTCAGGTAAAAAGACACTTGGTTGTTGGAACTGTTTTCTGACAAGAGGTCACCACCACTTTCAGTTCGCAGAAGATGATATTATCACCAGTTTCTGTATTTTCCACTTTTCTCTGCATGTTTTATTCTAATGGCTGGTGTGTTGCTTGTCAGCTGTGAGAGTCCCTCCAGAAACACTGGGTTTCCTTGACATACTCCATGTAGTCACCACAATTCCCCAAGCACTGAGCATGGAAACTACGCCAACGTGTGCACACTGGGTCAGGAGAAAAAGAATGGAAAAGTCTCCGGAGCAGCTGCACAAGATGGTCATAAACAGGAGACATTTTTTGTTTCCTCTTGCCTGCTAAACGCAGCCCTGGGAGAGCCGTGCTCCTTGCTGGAGTATGGCCCTGCCTTGCCAGAACAGATACCCATTTGGCATTGCAAAGCCCAGAAGAGGTTACCCGGTCAAGGTGGCTGTCTGGAATAGGAACAGTCTAAACAAATTCTGTATTTCTGGGAATTATCACTCCGTTGGTCAGAGTATTGGTCGTGTGGCTGCTGGCATACCAGCTCTACAAACAGAGAAAAAAAAGTGTCAGGACTATTTTAATAAAGGATTCCAATGGTAGTCAAAAGCATGTTGATGATTTCTTTCATGTGTTAATGCCATTAGCTACCTCAGGCATTAAGCGTGGGGAGTACCAGTAACTGACAGTGCACTGAGTGGGGAATGAATCATTTTATTTTTATTTAAGTAACTTTGTTGTTCTCATGAAATTTGGCCTCAGTAACATTGTCAGGTTTCAATTAGTGTTGGTAACTCCAGTTTAGAAAAAAAAATTAAACTTGATCCATAATGTGTTACTAGAAATTTGACAAAGACTGCCTTCCAGCCCCCTTTAAAGTGGTCTGCATCATGAAGAGCATTAAGAAAAAACAGGCCTATGGCAGAGGGACCGTTGTTGTGTCCTGTTTTTTTCATGGAGGATGTAAATAGAGAAAGTTTCCTTATGTTTCTCCATGGCCAGACCATCCAACTTGCAGGGATCTCTTAGGTCAAAATGCATCCATTTTGTAAAAATGAAGCTTTTGTGCCACTTTCTTAACAAAGACCGTTGAGAATTGTCAGATTCATTGCATAAAGCACATCTCAGTTGGAGACAGGGACTTCTGAAAGCAAGAGGAGCAAACACATGAGCAGCTTTGCCACCAGAGTAACATTTTCTTCAGTGCTGAACCTGACCAGCTGCATGCTACTTTTGTATTTGAAATGTAAAGCAGAAACAAGAGTAGCCCCCTGGAGAATGAAGGGCAAAACTCTCTGCTCTAAAAATAAGATAATCTAAACCATATTTAATGGTATCCTCCCCTTCCCAAACCTTCATGTGTGTGAAAGTCCAGATCCAGAGTGACGTTGGTCCTAACGAGGACCTACAAGTCTCCTACCCCAGCTGTGTGTTTCTGCTCCCTCTCCACCACAAGTCTGGCTAAGAAGAGAAGCTGGCTGGAAATTCACTGTTTTCTTTGTAGGATAAGCTTTTACCTAGTTCAGCCCTGAGAGCTGGCTCCCTGCCCAGACGAGCTAGGGAAGGGTAGAACGGCAGCAGCGCTGACTAAGCTTGGCTTTGACTTCCAGGGAACTGATCTTTCCCCTCCATCAGAAATGTGGCAGCCGTCATGGCCTTGAGCTGTGCATTGCCTAACTTATTTTGCTGAGCAGACCTAGAAGTATCAATCAGTTCCATGAAGAGTGAAAAGCCTTTCCAGAGTAACTAATAGGAAATCTCCCTGAATAAATTTTAATGGGCAGACGCCTGTCTCTTGATACAAACTAATTACTAAGCCATTTAGTAAACAAAGGAGTAATGCTATTAGTTAAGCATGCAGAGTTGACCCTCTTTAATCTCTGTAAAGAGTCTGGGGACTTTTATCAGAGCTTTAGAGCCTGCAGAGCATCATACACCTAAAAATGAGAGAAAATGAGCTTTTAAAGGTTAACCCCAAAGTCTCTAAACTATGTATGAAAGGAAGAAAGACAATAGTACTACAGATGTTCTCAAGTAGAACAGTCCATGTACTTAAGTCAGTCAAGCCTGGAGGAACCTTCCTGGGAAGTCAGAGGATATTTTATTACTCCTGGCCTTCTTTGTTGAGGCTGCTAGTGAGTGTGCCAATTAATTCCAATACTGAGTGAGTTTTAGCAAGTGGCCACCGAAGCAGTTAGGCAATGATCACCAAATAACTACATGTATTTCTTCCTTTGCAAATGACAATGTATAAGCTGTCAATTAAATGAAACCTTTTTTTAGCATGCAAAGACTAATGTGAATAACATATGTGTGTATGCATCTTCTATTTTTTTTGTTCTGAATGATCAAATACTGTAAAATCTCCTGAAAAATCCATTACATATGATGAAATTGTCATTAGAGTTGGATATGAAACTTCGAGGAGTGGGTGTACAAATACTACACATCTTTGAAGGAGTTAAGTGCACTTTGTGTGACTGACAGCCACAATTTCACCTTTCCTGGGTACTATAGTTTCAATAGTGAGCTCTGAACTGAGGTAGGAAGAACAAGACAGCTAATCAGAAGTATTAAAAAGGTCTTAATATGCAAAAGGAGAAGAGAAAAATGGACTACTGAACCTGTTTGACCTAGTGTGACAGCGTGTTGTGCCTTTAAATTGCAAAATCTTGTTCTCACTCCTCCTCACTTCTCATTCATGTCTAGACCAAACACTGAATTTAAGGTACTTTTACCACAGCATCTCTTCGCTTGGGAACTTTGCTGACCATCTTGATCACTGTGACTTTTTATGTCTGAAATGTGGTCACTGGGTCAGCTGCTGCAGCTCTCAGTTTGCCTGTCTGCACTATGCTTTCTCTTGACTCATAAAAACCCTGCCTCATCAAGCAAGCTTCTGACAGTTCAACTGTAGTGTCTTACCCATTGCATACATATGTTTAAATCCATTTTCATCTACATTCACGTCCAACTAGTGCATAGCAGTTGCTTTGTAGTTCTGGCATAATAGCCACAAACCCTCTGATGCATTATGAAATCATATATTTGTAGCCCTTTCTTTTCCTTGATGAATTACAGCATGATCAGACCTCTCTCAGCATCAAAAAAACCCCAAAAACACTCAAAAAGCAAAGATGATAAATACTTAGAAGTCAGGACACATTTAATCTGAAATAAAATCCCATGAGTGACAGTGTTGGCATCAGTGGTTTGTGGTTATCTGTTTCACACACACACAAATTGATGTGATTCACTTTGAACACTCGGCCTTTTTTCTTCTTGCACAAAACAATTCTATTTGAATTCAGATTGATGAATTAAGGAATTGAGCCATTGGAAGGGAATGAATTACTGTAATCAGGTTAGAAACATCGGGACTTTAATATTATAAGTTAACTAATGATGCTAACTAGAGGTGCAGGAAAAGATCAAAAAAACCCAGATCAGGTTCTCCCTTCCCCTGATGTAATCAATACATATCAATTTTTAAAACTAATTATGTAAAGGTACCTTTGGGATATTGGTACTTTTCTTTCTGTCTCTATTCATAATAATGCTGGTACAAGGAGGATGTCAGGGCTCTCAGGACAAAAGGAAGTTGTCTGCTCGCTGCCAGATAGCTGAGAGTGTAAGGAGGAAGGCTGACTCTGCCAGACAGGTCTCTTCCCAAGAAAAAAACCCACACAGGATGAGCCATCAAAGTTTTCTTCTTATCTAGAGAGAAGATAATTGGAAAACACTTGAGACCAGGTTGGTCAGGGAGAGCCTGCCAGCCCACACACTTCAGAGGAATTCTTAGGAAGGAACTGAATTTCAAATTTCAGGCTTCATTGTCTTTGACAAACTTCCACAAAGCAAGAGGTTAACAGAATTTCATGTAAAGCCACGTGTCTGAGTAAAACATTTCACTTTTATTGAGGTGAGGTTTTTCTCCCCATTCTGGTAGATAAGAGAATGAATCACTGGAATTTTCGTACTGTCCATTTCTTAAGAGTGGGGAAGGAGAGATGGTTATTTCTGGTAGGATCAGCGGTTGTAGTGGTTTCACTCTGCATATTCCCCTTCTACAAAATCAGCTGCTCTTTGCCAGAGTTGAGAAAACACAACTGTCTCACCTAAAGGAGGACAGGCACACTTCTAAGAACTCCTGGACCTCCTCTACAAGCTACTGTTTAGCCTGCTGGGATCAAGGAGACAAAATTAAGCCCACTTTCTATGCTACTTCCCAGCAAATAATAGAGTCTGCCACTCAGATCCCATATGCAGTGAAGAACAAGAGCTCTACACACTTGTCTTTCAGACAATTGTTTTTTCTTGTTCTCCAGAAAAATCACTCAGCTTGGGCTTTGACTTTACCAGCAAGTCCACTGACTCGAGTGAAAAGCCAACCAGTGGTATGCAGAGTATCAGTGTGACTGCTATAGCTTGTCCTAATAGTGTTCCAGTGCTTAAGCAGCATGAATTGCTTGAGGTTTTTTATGTTTTTGACAAGGTGACAGAGAGATGTTTTTGTGTCAGAGATTAGGTGAAAAGTTTTTGAAGTACTAGTTACCAGTACACAACCCTGCTTGAGGTATGATCCAAGACTGAAGCAAAGGAAAGTCTGCTGTGTGATTGCAGTGGCTTCATATCAGAGCCTTGCTCTTCCTTCTCCTTCTGTTCCTCATGTTGATACATGAGGAAACATGTAGAAATAGAATAAAATCTGAAGATATGTAAATAAAATAGAAACATAAATCAAAAGAAATGAAATGCAATACAATAAAATAATCTCTGAGTATAGAGCTGTTTATATTGTGAGAGTGAAGGGCAAAATCTTTAATTTAACTCTGTCTGTATTTGAATATGCCCTTCCTTGGCAAGCTACTCTATCACATTGAGAATAATAGGAGGGTACCCTCTTCTTAAAATAATGATGAAATGATGTGCCTGACACTATTGGCTACTGCAATGTCTAATCACTCAAACTGCACTTAATTTCTTTCTGCTCTTCTTAAAATGAATCCTGTTCCCACTGAAATCAAGAATCTCATTGCCATTAGCCTTAGGAAGAGTGGTTTCAGACTGCTTTTCAGATATTCAGAGTAAATATTTTGGGTTTTTTCATCTATAAATTAACATGTTTCCCTGTATGCTGTGAATAGATGGGGCAAGATCTCAGGACCTTCTGAGATGGGGTGACAGAATTACACTCTCATTGCCAAGATCTTTGTCCTCAACCTAGAAAGCCTCTAGACCAGAAAGGAAAATGTACCTCCATTATAAAGGTGGAATGATGGTTTAGCCTCTAGGGAGATCCATAGATCAAAAGAAAAATTTAAGATCTAGTATTTTTTGATGGATCCATGTGTATCTACTGAAAGACCAACCATAAAAACCACAGTAAAAGCTTAGTGTTAACATAGTTGTCCCACAGGGGCTGTATAAGGGCTTTTTCACAGAATCATCGTGTGACTGCCTAAGATTTTGCCAATAACAGGGATTTTCCTCTGTTTCTTTGGACTACTACACATTTTTCAAGTGCAGTAGGAATTTACCTAGTGAGGCAGGAAGGGGATGAAATTTACTTACACAGAAGCTGACACACAAGCTCTGCAAAAACCACTTTACCACTGCCAGAGAAAGCATCAGTGTTATTTCCTTATTTTGAGCTATAGCAATTCACATCCCCATTTTATCTGTGGACGCTTTCAGATCTCACACACACACAGGACATACCACCCTCCCATTCTTCTTTTGAGTTTATAGTCCACAGATTCGCTTCTGTCACTAGGCCTCTTACGGCTTTGGAATGGGCATTTATATTCAAAGCTGAGGAGAGGAATCCCAAGGAGAGGAAAAAGGCAGTAATCAGGTCTTGCCTCTGTCGCAAACTCAAGAGTTTGATAACCTCCAGAAAGTTACTTGTGATCTTTGCCTCTTTTACTTATAAAGAGAATATTACTTCTTTTCTCTTATCTTGCTTATGTAAACTGAAAAAATCTATAGTTTAGGCACCTTCTTGTATAAGTCCCAGTGCTACGAGACTGTTAGCACTCTCTTTGGAGCCAGAGGTCTTCTACAACCTCCTTTGACCATCCATGTCACGGTTACTTAGATTTTTATGCCCAGGGCAATTGGCGTAGTCTGTAGTTGCCCCGACTGTCCTCACTACTGCTTATAGGTAATGCTCTAACTGCATCTTCTAAATGAAAACAGAAAGCTTGGCTCAAGTCTGTAATGACTCAGGTCAGTCTGTTATGTCAAAACATAGCACTAGTCTCAAAAGTTGTCTTGTTCTCTAGATGCAGCTGTGCTCCAGCCTGGCGGTATGTTGCTTAAAAAATGTTTCTTTTTCTTTATGACTCAGAGGTGAATAGCTCAGGCCATTTCTATGGATCTTACCCACGATTTCAGATGACTTTCATCATCAGTGGTAAATCCCTTCGGTATGGCTAGGGGCATTTTCCATTGGTCAAATTAAAGCTGTGCTGCGTTGCCAACAGGAGCTAACAGGGCCAAAGCAGGGCAGACACAGAGGCATGGCTTTATAGCCCAGTGGCTGTAGCAGTCAGGTGAAACAAAGCTGTCTTGGTTTCTGGTCCCTGACTTGCCTGGAGCTGCTGTGGAGTGGAAATCTCTTCTCCTACTTCTTCCTGCAAGTCTGATGTTGTAGTATGCCCTTCCTGCCTTGTATTTATGAAGACAGAGCTCCTTCACTACTTGGATTGTTGTGTAAGATAAGGGTAATAATTACATACTGCATGCTTGTAACCTTTTCCATCGACAGCTTACAAAACTCCTTAAAAACATCCATTCTCACAACGTGCCTGGGAGGTGCATAAGGTTTATTATGCATACAAGCCATCATTTATTGTGAACTGAGAGACAGTACTCTATTACTGGTACACCAAAGATAAACAACTTGCCCAGGCAGAGCCTAGAAGGGAACTTCGGGTTGCTCCAAACCATGAGTTTCAATCCTTAGGCCAAAGCAGTGTTTTCAAAGTAATTTAACCTGGCAAAAGTTAAAGCAGTGGGTTATGCCGCTGTGATAAATCTTGGACTCCTTGTTTACCAAGGTGGGGATGAACATGGCAGAGGAGCCACAAGACAGGCTGATAAGGCTGCCAGAGCTGTCTCAGCCGCTCACCAGTGCACATGCGTGGTTTGGCTCCCACCCTCCTGGGGGTGAGCGCTGCTTCTAGACTGCATGATGAGTCAAGGTATTGTGGCTGAGACTGCAAGCATTGGCTCTGTCACCAAGCAGACAGACAGACATTCAAAGAAACCACAACCCTCTGGTTTCTTTGCCCTTGTTTGCTTAATCAAATTCGGGTTGTGTGTACGCGTACACATTTTTTCATCCACAGCACAAACAAATACTGCTCAACACCTGAGGGTGACTGGCTCTCAGAAGTGCCTCTGGAAAGATGACTCAGAGAAGGAGTAGTGGGAGGCTCCTATGGCATTCGTCCTAACGCGGGAAAGAGCATTCCCTCTTACTGTAAGTGATCTAATTATATTACTGTAAATCTCACTCTCACATTTTCAGCTACTTCCGCATCAGCTCTCAGGCTGCACTTATGTAATTGTGGAAAACTTTCTGTCAAACAGAAGATTCCTGCTGCATGCCACATTGTTTGCAGAAGACTTGTATGTGAAAGTGAGCAGGGAAGGGAGACTATAGTGCAGAAGACTGAAAGTGATGTATTTTATAAAGGTCATGAATTTCTGTTCTAAGTTACACCATGGCCCTATAACATTTGCAAAGAAAATGAACAGACTAAGAAAGGTGTGCTGTTTTCTTCAGTGGGAGGATTTAGACAAATAGGTCAATTTTTTTATTCCTAGTGTTCTAATTGAACATAATATTCCTTCTACTTCTTGTCCACAGTCTCAGCTAGTGCCACTGATACTATCATTAGGCAGCTAATGGAGTCCTGCCTACATTTCAGTGTTTCTCTACCTGTATTCTCATAGGTGCTCCCAACAGCCAGCTCATCTCACACAGACCTCTGTTAACATGGCAAGAGGACCCAGGACTAGGGTCAGGAGCACATGATAAAGGAGGATCAAGGTGATGAGCTGGGAGCATCAAGCACAGGGGGAATAAAAGGTAATTCATAGCTATGCCAGTTACTATTGCTAAGGCAAGCTGGCCAGGCCTCGTTAAGTGGGTGGGTGTGGAAGCAACTCTACCATTGGGGCCTATTGAGGGAGAGGATAATCATAGAACCCTATAATGGTCGGAAGGGACCTTAAAGATCATCTAGTTCAAGCCCCTCTGCCTTGGGCAGGGACACCTTCTGCTAGACCAGCCTGTTCAAATCCCTGTCCAACCTGGCTGGGAACACTTCCAGGGATGGGGCACCCGCAGCTGCTCTGGGCAATATGTGCCAGTGCCTCACTACCCTCACAATGAAGAATTTCTTTCTATCCTCTAGTCTAAGTATCTCCTTTTTATAGTTTATAACCATTCTCTCCTTTCCTGTCACTATTTGCCCATACAAAAAGTCTCTCCTTTTTTTTTATAAGCCCCCTTTAAGTACTGAAAGGCTGCTATAAGATCTCCCTGGAGCTGCCTCTTCTCCAGGCTAAACAACCACAACTCTCTCAGCCTGTCTTAATAAGGAAAGGTGCTCCAGCCTTCTCATCATCTCCCTCTGCACTTGTGCCAGCAGGTCCATGTCTGTCTCGTGCTGGGGACGCAAGAGCTGGATGCAGTACTGCAGGTGGGGTCTCACAAGAGCAGAGCAGAGGGGCAGGGGCAGAATTCTCTCCCTTGACTTGCTGGCCACAATTCTTTCGATGCAGCCCAGGATGTGGTTGACTTTCTGGCTTCCTAATACACATTGACAGGCCATGTCCAGCCTCTCATCCACAAAAGCCACAAATCCTTCTCCACAGGGCTGCTCTCCCAGCCTGTGCTTTTGTCTGGGATTGTCCTGACCCAGGTGTAACACTTTGCACTTGGACTTGTAAAACCTCATGAGGCTCTCGTGGGCTTACCTCTCACATTTGTCCAGATTCCCCTGGATGGCATGCCATCCTTCACGGGTGTCAACTGTACCACTCAGCTTTGTGTCATCTGCAAACTTGCTGAGGGTGCACTCAATCTCACTATGTCATTGATAAAGATATTAAAGAACACTAGTCTCAAGACAGAGTCCTAGAGGACACCATTCAGCACTGACCTCCACATGGACACAGAGCCATTGACCATAACTTTCTGGCTGCATTTGGAAACAGAGGGAAGGGAAGAGCACAGCCTGCAAGCCCTGCTCTCACTGCATTTCAGAGACATCTCTAGAAAATGAAGCAGAGGCACGAATGGCAGCTCTATGTGCCAGTGCTTCCCAGAGCAACAGAGATAGAAGTACCAAGAACACAGACAGAGCAGCCCCCTGGGCATGTCCTGAAAAAATCTGAGAGAGTGCTTAGGACAAAATGTAAATTGGAAGAAAAACCTGAATGGTAGAAGACTCTCAGCATGTCTGGGTAGGCTGGTACCCCTGGCTGGTGCCATTCTACCAGCATGTGGAGCCAGCCCGGGAGGAGAGCCTGAGCTTGTCTGTGCCACCCCTCAGAAGATGCTATTGCTCTCAGCTGGCTGGGGTCCA